>OY759222.1:37968131-38568131 GCA_963662175.1 Aradus depressus
ACATTCCTTAATTTTCAACAATATATTTCTTGAATTATACTCTATATTACCATTCTAATTCCACAAGTGGTAAATGATATTAATTTGAACTAAATTAATTTAGTTCAAAATTCAATTTTCGTAATTTCATAAAATTTTAACATTTTTTTAGGTCCCCGGAATGTCAAAAACGTGTTTTTGCAGCATGATGCATTGTTTGTCAGTCCGTCGTGGGTCGAAACCAAATTTTGATGAGATGTTTGAAACACGAAAAACGGACGCGTGCACAGAAGCGATATAAGCTCTAACTTCGTTTTTTCAAATAGAACAGTATACTTTCTATAACCTTATATTTTTCTATTCATTTTTAAAAGAACATTTTGTAGAAAAGATATTTTTCTAAACCTTGTAGTTTCGTAGATATTTTGAAAATTAAAAAAAAAAAAAAAAGTTAGAAAAATACGAATAATTTATTAAAAATAATACTTTAAATGGGTTTTATGTAATAATTTTCATACTATTTAATGATTTTCATGGAAATGCAATAAGAATATTAATTGATAGAAATTACACAAAACTATAGTATAGTAGTGGAGTGGAGTTAGAATGGCCCCGTCGCCCTGTTCAACTTCTTTTTCACCAATGTGATTGGATACTCTGTTCCAGAGAATGAACTTTTCCACGTATAAGAGTGTACCTTCTATTGTTACAGCTGGTGATCGCTGGTGCATTCTACCCCAACTACTTCATCCCTTGCAATGTGGACGAGAAAGAGGCGGTGAAGACACTGGGAGGCCGAGATCCTTTCTCCACGGTGTACCTTGGTGGCCTGCCTCACAATCAGCCTGGCCGACTCTACTCTCAGCACATCAAGAAACACTTTATCAACACTGTCTCTCCTCATGTCAGTGTCACCTTTGACAACAGCAGGTGAGACAACCATCATATCTGTACGAATGAGAGGTCGTTCCATGTCAAATCTATGAGGAAAAATTGTCATGGTTTTTACATCCCCTACTATAGGTGATATTATGTAATCGGTCAGAAATTCGATGCTGAATTTTCAACGGAATTTCATCGTCTTCCATCCCCTTGATTATAAAAATTATATTTTTGATGTTATAATGTGCTGCTACTTGAGCGTTCTTGTCAATTTACTGAAAAAAAGTCGTAAGTGAATTACCTGTAATGTACTTCCCCAGGACGAATTAATCAGTTAACCTCCTCTAAAACCAGTTGACCGTTGGCGCTAATAATCAATAGTTGACTTACATTAGGGGCTACTAATGTATCCAGAACCCCGTAAGGTCGACACCTATTGTTTTTCAGTCAAATCTGCCAAAGGGAAGGAGGAATTAGGGAGAGGCTTTACACCAAAATCTTAAAAACTACCATTGTAATGAATGTATCGACGTGAAATTTTAAGTGAAATTTTTTTATTCAACAATCCACAAGAACGGCATGTATTAATATCCCGCAAACTAAAATGTTGATTTTTAACCGAATCAGTCGATTGATTTTGGAGGTGATTCACCTACGACTTTTTTTTTTCTACTTAATTTCTTTTTATCATCATTCTGTTTATATATGTTATTATTATAATTTCTTTTGTTTTTTTTTCATATTTTCAGTAAAGTATATCTTCAGTTTGACCACAACTTGAGATCCTCATCCATGAGTCTGGAGAAAGATGTAAGGATGCCTGGTAAAATTTGTATGGCAGTGTACAGAGCTATCAAACTTCGTCATCTTCAGATACCCATCGTTATACCACTTCTTCCGTAAGTATTTCGTATAAACCTCACTCAAATGTATCAATAATAGAAAAGTTCTTCGCAGATTAGTGGCAGTATTCAGAATGGAAATTGAGAATTTAATGTTCTTCCATGTTTCTAGCCCAAACTAAAGTAAATACAGGAAAAGGAACATTTTAGATAGAATGGAAAACCTTTACAGAAATACAGAAAAAAACGACAACCTTAGACTATTAACTTTTGTATATATATTTTTTTTTTTTATTTACATAGAGGCAAAAATAATACTGCCATTAATTTTTGCTGGTGAGATGACTGCACTGCAGAGTTGCGTGGCGTTTAGAAGCGCAGCCAGGTTACATCCCGAGCAAGTCTCGCTTCCATGTTCGTTTGAATCGGCGAGGTGGGTTTGTGGGCAGGGTATTTGAAGATAGTGTTTGAATGAGAGGATTGACGTGACTGGCGAGTTTGCGTGTCTCTCAGTTACAACTGTGGAAACGAATGGTACTTGTAAGTCGTTTTGAAGGGTGTTGTTAGTGACGTAGAATGGTGCGTTAGTGATATGTCGTAAGATGATGGACTGCATGGCTTGAATCTGGTTCAAATTGGACTTGGCCGCAAATCCCCAGAGTTCCAAGCCGTATGCCCATATCGGCTTGAGAAGCGAATTGTAAATAGTGAGTTTGTATAATTAAAATATGAAATTGAATAGACTTCCATTGGTATGGAGTGTTTAACCCAGGGATAACAACTAAGATGGCTGTTCTTGCTCCAAGGCTTCATCTAACAATTAGGTCAGGCCACTCTAGCCCTCATCAACTCCCATATCCTGGAGAAACACAAAAAGGTTGACGGCATGTGTTGCCAATTTTTTTATAAGGGAATTTGTTTTAGCGGGATCAGTCGGAGGGGAGAGGGCTCAACTCAAAAATTCCAATAACTGCCGTTGTAATGAATGTGTCGACATGAAATTTTACATGTGCATCCAGAACCCTCTAAGGACAACACCTATTGTTTTTCAGTCAAAGCGGTCAAAGGGAAAGGGGGGGGGGATTAACGTACAAACTCTAATAACTGCCATTATCAAGATCTACAAGGGCACATATTAATGTTTTGCGGGATAAGTCGGAGGGAGGGGGATCAAAGGGGCATTCAACTCAAAAATTCCAATAATTGCCGATGTAATGGATATATCGGCATGAAAATTTTATATTTAGACTCAAACCCTATAGGAATATCATCTTCCGCGAAATCGGTCAAAGGGAATTGGGGATCGGGGAATGGGGGTTCCAGTCAAGTACTCTAATAACTGCCGATGTAATGAATGTATCGAAGCAACATTTAGTGTGAGGATTCAGAAGCCACGCTTTATTCCAACGGTCGATTGGCTTTGGAGTGAGCGAAAACATAATTGATTAATTCATGTGAAGGAACTCATCGACAACTTTGTTATTGTGTAAATAAATTAAAATGTTTACCAAAAGTGTGTGCCTGTTTGTTTGTTAGGCCCCACGAGGCTCGGAAGAGAGATCAGGAGATCTTTGGAGAGCGGTCCAACCCGAACGTGTTCTGTTGGGACTCGAAGAAGAAGGTGGGACTGAAGAGAAGTCAGATGCCTTCCCTGGCCGCCAACATACTTGGCATCGTTATCACATACGTACGTCCATATCTACTCTACTCTACTCTCTGTATGTCTATTATCGCAAATGTGCATAGTTACTGAGCTACAAATATCTATAATTAATATTAAATAATATACTGTATTGAAATTTAAATGCTTATAAGATGTAGAATATCGAGTAGAGGTGCTTTTGGCAGGAATTTAGTTGGAAGAACTGAGTTTTTTTTCTTTTTGAGCCTTACAAGTTGATCGGATTTGTTGTCTATCGCAACAAGAAGTACCAGGAGGTACCTTGATCAGAGAGGATGGTCACGCAGCGGTAGCTCCACAGGAAAAAATTTAAAGGAATGATACAATCTGAGATGTTTAAGATTTATAATAAAATTTATAGAAGTTTCGGGCTGCAAATATCATTTTTTTGGTCGTCTATCAATTATTTTTATGTATAGTTTTTCTTATCTCTTCCGCATTTCCGTTTCTTTGTTGCAAGACCTTATTTATCCGAGTCTTATCAGTTGGATTTTTTTAGACTGTCGTTTTAGCTGCTTTTTGCGAGCAGTGAAAATTTCAGTGGTCTTTTTTAGATATTTGTTATCTTCCGTCGAAGAAACATGTTCCTATCAAGCTATATGTGAAAACTGACATTATTGCAGAGATATTGTGAAATAATTCAAATGAACTTGAATGAAATAATATAAAAAAGAGTCTTATCTCTTATGCTTTCTGCTGAGGATGGTAGAAATACCGAAAGTACTCGCATGTATATATGTGGAGTTTGGAGCCAGAGCGGACCAACTGGTTTAAACTGAACAGGAAGAAAATGGCAATTGAAAATTGAGTACATTTTGTTTATCTCCATAAATGGGCCCCAAATATTTATTTATATTTGAAATTTTAGAATAGTATTGGATGAGTGATCCCTTTTTGTGTTCTATAAAGTTTTGGAAGGCCGCATGATCCATTGTGACCTTGAAAATATATGCACAAAATATTTGTGGACTAAACTTAAAGTGCTGCTATCTATCACTGAAGTGAAAAAACTAAGTGATCCACACGAGTTTTGAAAAAAGGGAACCTATGCCAACATCAGGATGGTAATAACTCATTTTCCGAAAAATTGTGGGTTGGTCCGCTCTGGCTCCAAACTCCTCATATATTCTGTGAAATTAGACAATACCACAATAAACCTAGTTTTATTTCATTCAAGTTCAAACTATATGTGGTTAATGGTTCGTATCCTTGAAGAATCAATAAATTAATTGTAATTTTTTGAAATTTGTTTATTAATTCCCGAAAAATATCTGTCGGTGGTAAATTGAAAACACCCCTTAAGGCATTGCTTTCTGTAAGTTGATTATAATTTTGACTAACTCCAGTTAAACTTTCAGATTGAGAGTCCTTCGGAGTTCTGGGTATACCCTAATGACCAGGCGAACGTGCAGCGTCTTTGCTGGATCCACTCTGGGCTGAACCGAGAGGGCCCTCTGCCCTCCTACACGGGCCCTCTCACGGCTGGGGCTCTTGTTGTGGCTCCCTATTCAGAAGGAGGCGGCAAGTCTGGAGGGGACAGGCTCCCGGAGTACTTCAGGGCCAGGATCTTGTCCGCCTCCCACGATAGCCGTGAGGTTGAGGTAATGTTAGCAGCTAACCTGCTATATGTTTGGTTATATTTAACATCGAGAATTCAGTGCTCAGATAACTGGTTATGGCTGCCATCGTTTTACTTCCGCACTAGAGAAAGTTCTGTAATTGGGCAGAAATTCTATGTTGGATTTTCATGTTTTGCGACTTCCTAAATTAGTAAAATCCAAATAATAGAAAAATAAAAAATTTCATGTGTTTGCACACGATAACTCGCGATGTAATGAATATGTTGTATGTGAATTTAGATCTCTCTACTGATTTTCGCCCAAATGTGAAGGAGGGAGGGCTTAACTTCAAGACCTTTGTAACTCTTAGTAGAATAAATGTAGCCTCTCAAAATTTCGCACTTTTTTTTTTTTTTATTAAAATGTAATATACATTTTAGGGAATACTTGACAATAACAGATAGCATAAATAGCAGATTCATCAACTGATCGCGTAAAAATAGGTACAGGAAAACGCGGGAATGAGGTGGCTAGGTTGAGGCGACTGAGGACCTCACTCTCTGCCCTAATTCTCGTTTTCTTCGCTACTAGAAAATACTATTTATTTCCATTATTTGTAACTTTTGCGAAAAATAATAAAAAAATTTTAGAATGAAAATTTCGTATTAATGCAGTTATTTTTTCACTTAGGGTCAATAGTGTAACTGAGAAAACATGGAATTACCGTTTCTGTCTCCAAATGACCCCCCCACTCTATTCAGTGATTTTTAAAATCATATGTATCTTAAAACCTGTTCCTGAATAGGCAGTAAAAGTATGTAGTTTGCTTCAAATATGTTCAACTTGTTTCGCACCGAAGTTGAATAAATATAAAACCCGACTATGAAAAAGATAAAAAAAAACTATTTTTATTATCCTAGAATAGTTGAATTGTGTCATTGTTACATGAATTACAGATCCTTAACGTTTAAAAGGCCATAGTCGGGCCCCCGAATTGTTGTTACACTACGTGAATTTATGTATACAATTTTTGACATATGTGTAACTTATACAGACAGTTGTTGCCGTATACAGGGATCCGAGTTCTGTAATTTCTCAACTATTACACACTTGAATAGCTAAAATATACCTGAGAGTGTATCTCACACTTTAGCTGTAATAGGTCAAAAACAATTGTATTTCTTTCTTTCGTATTGGTTAGGTTAGGTTTTATGACTCATGCCCGGGCTTTAACTACGAGGTCATATCGCCTACTACCAGAGCGCTCTTTCGTCACTCTGGTGGACATGAGCCCGACTCTACTGTGGGAGTCCTAAATTTTGCCTACCCTAAATTTTTATTCACCTAGGGCAGGGGTCTTTAACGAGTACCTGACATCGTACAGACTCGGGACTATCGCTTAACGTCCCATCCGAAGAACGGCGTGCTTAAGTTCATTTTACCTCCCAGATAACTAAGGGCCTTGGTCGGGTATCGAACCCACGAACTCACGCTCAGTAAGCAAGCACGCATACCACTGAGCTACCGGCGCCCTCTCTTTCGTATTGTTTTTTTAAAATTATATTTATATTTTATGGTTTTTGGTGATTTATTAAAAATTTCGAAGACCTCGTTAGACTCTCTACAAATGGTGTCAGGTTGCGGACACTAGACCTGTCTCTCGATGTAACAAACCTGAGCTGTGTCGCTTTGGAGTCGCTTTGGTGGCACTACAATACTCATTTATTTTTCCGACTGGAAACTTTATTCGCTTTAATTTGTTGGATTGATATTTGGCGGGGTTTTCTTGATCGATTTTTATGTCGATTTTTTTTTTTTTTTTTGGAAGATAATGCAAAGATATTTTCTTCATCCCAGATATCTATATCGAATTTTTTACTTGCCCAGCTCTATACAGTACACTTCGTGTGAAGTGTAGAGGGAATTATGTAATCAGTCAACAATTGGTGATCAGCACAAGTTGGTGCTATACACAAAATTGAAAACATTAAAAGGTAACATTTAAATTAAAACAATAGATAGAATAAAAAGTTCATGGATAGTCAACAAAATGTTGGTAGAGACGAGGTTTGAGCCTCCTATCTGGTGTTGGTTCTCCCAACTTGTAGAACTGGGCTCCAGGCACCAGGGCCAGGTTTTCATGATAGACCCGGGTCACGTTGGCGATAAATGCCTCGATGTCCGGGATGTCCACTTCCCTTCGAATCTGCTAATTCCGGACGAACCAAGGGGCGCCCACTGCCAAACGAAGGACCTTGTTTTCAAACCTTCGAAGTTTGTCTAGATGAGTTTTGCTTGCACCTTGCCAAATAGGTGATGCATAGGTGATGAGTGGTCGTAACAAGGCTGTGTAGAGTAGTGTGCAGCATTTGTGTCTGAGTGGTGTACGTCTGTTCAGTAGTGGGTATAGTTGTGATAGTCGAGTGTATGCTTGTGTTAGTTTTCTATGTATGTGTGTCTTCCATGTCAGTCTAGTGTCGAAATGTACTCCAAGGTACTTGATTGTCACATCAGTAGGTGTCCAGGGTATGAGGTCGTTGTTGATTCGAATCTGTGTGAGTGTGTCTAAGTTAGTCCTTCGAAGAGTGAAAACTTTGGCCATCGTTTTAGCAGTGTTTATTCCAAGATTCCACCTATTGAACCAGTCCATCACGACATGAACATCACTTTGTAGAGCTTCCACTGCTGATAACACATCTGGATGCTGAGATACAAGCAGAGTATCATCAGCATAGGTGGCCAACAGTGAGTTGGGGGTATCTGGCATATCGTGACAGTACAAGTTGAAGAGAATGGGACTCAGAATAGCGCCCTGTGGAACTCCGGATTCAATGGGCTTCTTGTTACTAACACTTGAGGCTATTCTCATCTGGAAGGTTCTGTTTGCCAGGAAACTTTCTATAATTTTGTGAAGGTACCAAGGAGCTCCTGTTCTCTGGAATTTGTAAATTAAGCCTTCGTGCCATACCGTATCGAAGGCAGAATTTGCGTCCAGAAAAAGGGCTGCTGAATACAGTTTTCCTTCGAAACCTCGGATGATTTTTTCAGTCACTCTTTGCAATTGATGGACCGTAGAGTGCTTAGGGCGAAAACCGAATTGATGGGGCGGAAGGAGGTCGCTATCGTGGAGAAAGGCTAGTATCCTAGTGTATATTACCTTTTCTAGTAATTTAGAGAGACTGTTTAATAAACTAATTGGTCGATAACTTGCTGGCTCGTCCTTCGGTTTACCTGGCTTGTGTGTCACTATCACAACAGCATTCTTCCATTGAACAGGGAAGTAACCATGACGGAGACAGCTGTTGAAGACGCTGGTGAGGAAAGCAAGCGCCCTTATGGAAAGATTCTGAAGAACAATGTTGGGAATGAGATCCTCGCCCGGCGCCTTTCGGGAAGGCAATTTTGTAATAAATCCTGAGAGTTCTGTTGGGGTTGTGTATTTTAGAGGTAACTCGGCTGTGTGTATGGGGTTATTCTTGTAATGTGTGATGACAGTGGTATGATAGGTGTTGGTGGGAGTGGTATTGAAAGTGTGTTCGAAGTGAGTTGCCAGTACTGTACATTTGTCTTCGTCCGTCAGAGCTGTCTTTCCGTTGTGTCTAAGAGGTGGGATAGGTACGGTCTGTCGCAGTACACGTCTGGTCTCCTTCCACAGGTTTGGATCGCCTGGGGACATTTCTTCCAAGAACTTCTTATACTTTTCGATCCGAAAATAATCCAGTTCCCACTTGATTTGTCTAGTCAGTCGGTGTACCTGTCTTTTAATGTTAGGGTCACGAGTTCTCTGCCACTGGCGTCTAAGTCTAATTTTGTCCGTTATTAAGTTTAAGATGTAAGTGGGTGTACTATAATGTGCGCGTTGTCTAGGGTCTTTGTTCAGTCTGTAAGTGGCTTTCTTGTATGAACTGCGGTAGTAAATTGTCCTATTGCGTCCTCAATGTCCGAAGGAGTCCTGTACACTGAAGATATAGTTATACTATTGTCGAGTTCCTGGCGAAATGTGTCTCAGTCGATCTTCCCGTTAATGAGCCGTGGAAGGAGGGGGGTGTACTGTGTCTTGTCGTGTAGCGTGATGAGTATAGGTAAATGGTCAGAGTCTAGGTCAGGTATTGGTGTGTGGAGGATGGGTGTGTTGATGTCTTTGGAAATGGTAATGTCGAGAATGTGGTAAGTATCTGTCTTGATGAGGGTAGAAGGTTGCTTCGCCAGGCGCAGAAACCCGGAGTCCCAAATTGTTGGAAAACTCCAAAAGGCGCTTTCCATTGTTGTTGCTAACCCGGCAACTCCAGAATTGATGTTTACAGTTGAGGTCGCCTATCACAATAGTAGGGCGTCCTGTAAACAAACCAATGAGATCAGACTGTACCAACTGAAAATGGGGTGGTTTGTAGGCAGCAATGATATTCATCCAGGTATTCCTGTCTGTAGCCAGGCTGATCCCCACCGCCTCTAGATTCACCAAATCAGCAACTGAGAGCTCGGTGTGCTTTAGTGATTTCTTGATGAAAATTGACACACCGCCACTGCGTGAGTTATGGTCATGGCGATATGCTCTATATCCACACAGACGGAAAGATTCTTGAGGATCCAGATGTGTCTCCGTTACACAGGCAACGTGAATGTCATGCCTCCGAAGAAAATCTAAGAAAGGGAGACGCTGACGTTTTATACCATCAGAATTCCAATTGAGGAGGTTAATTTCTTGAGCATTACTAAGGCAAGCCATTATACGAGATTAACAAATTACGTATTAACGATGAAAGTTTTGGATTTTGGGTAGAAGAGGTTGTAGAATTTCTGTAACCAGTTGACTTACAATACTCTGTAGGGTTGGGGGTTCTTGTTGGTTGCCTGAAAGAGAATTTTTGCTTGGCGGGGCTCTATTCCAGACTGAAGGTCCAGCAGGTGGAGGTGCGGAACTGGAGCTGGAGGGCTGGGGCTGGGAGAAGCGGGGGCCCTTTAGAGGAGGATAGTCCGCCTCTGCAGGCCGGTAGCCCAGCTCTGCAGTTGGAGGTGAGCTCTGGCTAGGAGAAACAGCTGTCAGGCCTGGAACAGTCGGCCGCCTTCGTGCCGATATCTTCATAAGTTCTTTATAGTTGGGGCAGCCACGGTAGTTAGCTGTGTGATTACCATTACAGTTAGCACATTTAGCGCTTGTCGCTTCCTTGTCCTGCTTTCTGGAGGGGCAGTCCTTGAAAGGGTGATTGCCGGCGCATACGACACATTTAGGCTCCAGTCGACAATAATTTTTTGTATGTCCGTATTTTTGACAATTGGAACACTGGGGAATGTGACTGGATTTGCGACGTGGTTCTACCTTCACTATACTGTAGTACAGATGTGTCAGATTGAAGATAGCCTTGCCGGCGGCATTGTCCTCGAGGTCCACAGCAACCAATGGGGTGGGCAGCTTGTCCTTGTTATAAAGCCGACTGACCCGGACCACGGGATAGGCCGGAGAGAGCTCCTCCTGTATCTCGGACTCCGTTAGGAGATAAGGAACTCCTCTGATTATCACCGACAACTTTTTGTCTTCCGGGTTCAGAAAAGTGTAATATTGTATATTCATGTCGTCGTAATATTTGGTTACATTTCTAAAATCTGAAGACGTTGTCAGGGTTATTTTAATCTTATCGCGTAATTGTTTAGTTTCAAATTTTGAAGCAGCCTGAGTTTTAATATCTTGAACGATTTTGTGAATGTTGTTTGCTTCGCACAAAAATATTGGAGGTATTTTGATCTTCGGAACCATTTCCGGTGCTGAAACAGGTTCCATAGGTTCTAGGGTTGCTAACGGGGCTTTGTTGGACGTTACCAGCGGAGTGACATTGACTTTATAAATATTATTTTTACTACTTACTGGTAGTTGTGTGGGTTTGGGGGCTGGTGGACTGGTCCCTCCATGTCTTCTTCGAGGTGCTGGACTTCTGTCCCTGACGCTATCCGCATCCTCTTCCTCATCTGAGCTTTCCTCAGCCCAACATTTGTATTCACTTTTCCTGGCTACCTTCGGCTTGCTTACACTCATTCTTCGGGAGAATGAAAGTTGTTTAAATCGATTACACGTTTAAATCTCTTTTAAATCTTCAAAAAATTTAAAATTTACAATACAAAATATTTCTGAATCTAAATTGATTTAGAATGTCCAGATGATTCCTTAAAATAAAAAAAATAAAAATTACCGACTTTTCTTAAAATAAAAAATACGTAGTATATGTAGGTATTAAAAAAAGTCGGTAATTTTTTTTTGCTTTAGATAATTGGTAATCCTATTTATTGTATACTCCTAAATTGTTTTCTTAGAAAGAATGGTGGTACATTGTCGGCAAATTCTTAAAGTCGGTAACTTATTTTTCTTCGAGCTATAGAGATAATAATCGAGTTGTAAAGGTTGTAAAATAAAACATTGCTATGTTCGAGATACAGAGATCCATTTTATTTTTTCGAGTTATAGAGGGAAAATATGTACCAAAATGGCTTGTAGGGACTCACTGATTATTTCGACTAATTAGAGGGTTGAGAATTCGAGTAATGGAGGTTTTGGGGCTTGAAGGGAAACGAACAAAACTTTTTTTCGAGTTTAGGAGGTTTTCGACTTATCGAGGTTCGACTTAAAGAGGTCAAATTTCAGTGATATCGGCTAAAGGGAAGGGTGGGTTCAGGGGAGGGGCTCAATTCAAAAACCCTAACTGCCGATGTAATGAATTTATCTACACAAAATTTAGCACGAGGATTTACGAGCTCCTATGTAAGTCAACTGTTCAATATAAGCGCAAACTGTCGACTGGTTTTGGAAGGTGCGCGAAAAGTTAATTGATTACTTCTGGGGAAGTACATTGCCGGAGAATCACCAACGACTTTTTTTATTTACCTTTCTTGAAAACACATCAATAAGCTTTCAGAATTCACCTATTATTCCATTTTGGTTCGATTTCCTAACCGTCTTCCAGATATTAAGTAAAATGAATTAATAAATATTTAGACACGTTTTGCGCTAACTAGGGGTCAAATCTAATTCTGACTTATTTAAGAACATTCCTCAACTCTCAAAAAATACATCTGTTTTTGTTTAATCAAAATTGATTTCGTAGTTTTTGCTCAAAAACAATATCCTCTTCTATGGTCGAGTACAATCCATTTGTATGGTCGTAGTTTAATTTGTTATAGTTTTATTTGAAAGTAATCTTTACAATCAAGTTACGTTTCAATTTGAAAAAAAAAATATAATAAAAAAAAAAAAATTGTAATCTGTTATTATTTTTGCATTGATTGAACAGGTATTCTTCCTGGACTATGGCAACCGGTCGACCGTTGATTTTGGGAGTCTGCGGGACTTTGGCCCCGGCCTCAAGGCTGTCAAGGAGGAACCTCCGGTCGCCCTTGAAGCCACCCTGGCCGAGTTAGGCCCCTCCTCTGTCAAGTCGTACAATGGGAAATGGTCCCAACTTGCCACCAAAGAGTTCAAGTCCTACTTCTTCCGATCTACTGCTGTCGCCAAGGTAAACCATTATTTTATTTATTTATTTATTTTTTTAAGTAATTAAGTATATAAACAAAACAATATGAAAATGTACAAATAACATATAGTTATGTGAAAGAAAAAATGTTGGTGAATCACCGGCAATGTACTTCTCCAGCTCGAATTAGTGAATTAAGTTTTCGCTCTCCCTTCAAAGCTAACCCACGGTTTGGGCTAAAATTCAGTATTTGACATACAAACGAACTTGTGGATCCCACTAAATTTTGTGTCGATACATCGATTACATATCCACCCTGTATTAGGGTTGTTGAGTTGTGCCCCCTACTCTAAGCACCCCCTTCCTTTGGTGGATTTCGCTTAAAAAATAATAAGTGTCCGTATGGGGATATCAATTGTAATATAAAGTTTCATATCTATTCTTTCATTACTTCTTCAGTTATTACAGTTTTTGTGTAAAGCCCCCCCCCCCCCCCCCCCCCCCCCCCCCTCATCCCTCTATTCCCTTAGGCAGAGTTGGCAGAAAATGAATAGGTGTCGCCCTTATGTGGTTCTGAATACACATATAAAATTTTATAACGTTTTATTCTATCGGGAGTATTATCTTGTTAACAATAACACACTCAGCCAGACCTAGATTTTAAAAAAAAATCTTTGGAAAAAACATGAAATTCCGCCAAAAAACTCAACATCGAATTTCTGACTGATTATATAACTTCTCCTTTAAGGCCCGGCCACACAGAAGGCGGTCTGTCGCGGCGGGAAGCGATCTAGCAGTCGTCGCGGCGGTCTGCAATACTGCGACGCCACACAGAACGCGATATCTTGTGTGCGGTCGGTCCAGTCGGTCGTGATTCTTCGGTGTATTATGAGCTCCTTACAAGACAAAGAACTCTTGCTATTATTATTAGCTTTGCGAAAGACAGCAAATAAAAAGAAAATACAATGTTGGGTACATCAGATCAATAAGAAGAGAGAAGAATTGGGAGAATACCACCGCTTCAGCCTTCTTTAACACATTTTTATAATGTTCGTGTGAACTATCATAGAGATACGTGTATTTACGCACAGTTTCAATGAATATTTCCGTTTGGTCAGTCATTTCAGTCGCACACGTGTAGACACCGAGGGCGGTCACGCGGGAAATCTGTAATTTTGTACAAGCGGATCGCTCGTCGTCGCGACAAACACTGACCGTCGGCGGGAGACCGTGTTCTATCTGACAGAGATGATGCAACATTGTGTAGCACAACTAGACCGCCTGACCGCCTCGGTCAGATATCCACTCAAGAGAATGGCGTAGGCAGATCATTATAATTATAAAATGTTTATTAATTAATAGATGAAAACATGGTTTGTCTATGGAACTCTTCAGTGTGTGATCTGGTATATATTTTTTTAAATTCTTCCTTAGGTGTACTCTGCAGTGAACAACGTGATGTCGCTGATCCTGTTCTCCTCCCACGGTACAAAAGCTGAAAATTTCTCTGTCGATGAAAACTTCCCTTTTGAAAAATCCTTCAACCATGTTCTGATCAATTTAGGCTTTGCAGAGCCTGCAGAGGAGCCCTACCTCTCTAGGGTAAGTAGCTCGGTAGTTACTCTCTTATACGTAAGAACGTCCCGAAACGTCTTTGGGATGAAGACACTTCCGAAGAGTGTCTACTTATATTTATAAGCTATCTTAATATATAAATTCTTTTGAAGTATACTATCACCATGTATTGGTTTAACGGAAATAAATGTATCATTGAGCTGAGTTTACGAAGCTCTTTCTTATGCGACTCATGTATTTCGTTGTACTCGTACTCCTCCTAAACCCCTTTACCGATCAAATTTGCCACGATGGTAGTGGACACGGTGACGATGGTTTACTACTAAAAAAATCTGAAATCGAACATACCACGGAGGAATAATCACCGAAAAACGAAATCCCCATTGAAATCAATTGAGAGACAAAATTCTCGAGCAAAATAGAATTTTTCGATTTCAAATGTAAAAATCCGGGCGAAGCCCTTGTCGGTTTACCATCGGACACCACTTTTTTTGAGCCGTTTTTTTTCAGTGTTTTAACGTACAAACTTCGAGTTTTATTCGATAAAAATATTCACAGCTGTTGTCTACAAAAAGGCTAGAAAAAATCCATTGAATCCAATTTAAATCTATTTAAAGTATTAATATATTCATAAAGAACATACAAGGTGAGAAGTTACTGATAATTATTAAAACATTAACTGAGTTTTTTTATACAGATATGCCTGACTCAGCTGAGTTTTTGCAAACAGCAGAATGTATTGCACACCTAGTCATTATACACTCCTTCAACGTCTGATCAGTTTAGGCTTTGCAGAGCCCGAGATCTAGAATAGAAGCACGTGACAAGTTCTATTTTGTATCTCTAATTTTCAAAGTTTACTCATTAGTTCATTTGTTTATTTTCATCCAAATTGCCGGCGGTTTTGCGTTTAAAAATAGCTTTCCTGATGTTTTTAAGTTATTTCAATGTTTTTATTAAACTAAAAGATTGTTTCAGATGAAGTAATCACTTGTAGACCTTCCAGACAGTTCATAGAATGTTATTGTAGAAATTCTATGTATATAGGATAAGAGTGATTGAGAAAGTGAGTCCATCAGTTGTTTTACAGTTGCTTTCAATGCTTCTTTGTATCAGTTTTCTACAGTTCGGTTGTGAATTGACTTTTTAAAATGTACATTATGTTGTTTCTCTTGCACTGACAATAAGATGATTTCTGTTAATTATACAAAGACAGTTTTTTGTGTTTTCTGCTTCCATTTTAAGTTTCTCAAGTTTTCCTTTTGGACTGGCCGGATCATTAAGCATATACTATTGGAAAATATCGAATAAAGAGTTATTCACTAAAGTGTGGATTATTTATTAAGTCACAAGCAGTCTGAGAAGCAGGAAAGCTATGACAAGACAATACTTATATATTTTACATGTTTATATAAGTATATAATTTCATTTTTATTTTATAGGAAAATCATCTTCTTCGTGAAATGGCTGATAAGATGCCGGAGAATATGAACGCTCTTGGTCCTACGGAGGCGTTCGATCTGTATTCCGACATTCAGTTCGTGTCCCCATCCGAGTCCGAATGTAGAGGAAAGGTTCGTCACTTATATTTTGCTTAGTATAATTAATTAATAATTATATATATGTACTCATTCTCATTCCATGTTCTGTGAGCAGAAAATAACTATTTAAGGCATACATTGTGGGTTCATCGTAGGTACTAAATATGTAATTATGAGTTTCTTTGAAGAATAATTGAATTAGAATAAACTAAATCAAACGTATCTTGCAGAAAATGAAAATGAATAAAAAGAACTTATTTGAAATATTGTCTAATCCACCAAAGATATTTACAAAACTACCGGTTTCGACATTACACCATCGTCAGGTCTAGTTATGAACTGTCAGTTTGCAGAGAGCGACCCTTCTTATAGATCTCAGGTGAAAGTTGAAATAGCACCCTTTCAGCTGAAATGTATTTGAAGGGTCGCACTCTGCAAACTGACATAGTTCACAACTAGACCTGACGATGGTGTAAGGCCGAAACCGGTAGTTTTGTAAATATCTTTGGTGGAATAGACAATATTTCAAAAATAAGTTTCTTTATTTATTTATTACAAGTTCTACAATATGTCCGCGTTCCTCAACTTAGTAAATGAAAGCTGACATTTATCTTACATCCATTGTCTATTTCTTTTTCTATTGTAGAGATCACAAGTCGAACGTTCTGGGACCTACCCCTCCATCAAATCTAGACTTCCGACCCCACCCCACTCCATCTCTCCTCAACACCTGCCAGCCATGCACAATAATATAACTAGCGATGTTACTAATCGAATATTTTGTTTTGCAAACCATTGCTTAATGTCACATTCGAAAGACAGAGTGTTCAAAGTTTATTTTAACTCGTTGATGAACGACATTCCATTGTAATTTGACATAGTGTTTTAAACATTTATTTGACCCATTTACCACTGTTCGGGAACCGTTATGTCTAATACACTGTATACTTTGGTTGTAAAAAAATATAGCTCGCTCCATTTTGATATTTTTGGATGCCATATAGACTCACTTTCATTTCACTGTAATCGAAAAAATACTTGAACCTCATGTGACGTGACAAAAGGATTGAGAATCCTCACCTTAGCGGGATTCTCCACAAATATACTTTTCATTTGAGCCCTCACAACATACATCTATAGTAGTATTACTTCCCCAGCTATACGAAGTATAGGGGAAGTTATGTAATCGGACAACAATTCGGTGGCGGAGTTTTCAACAAAATTTTATGTTTTCCAACCTCCAGATGCCTCTAGAACTCTGTAATGAACAAACTGTTGAACGATTTCCTCCCGACAAGTAGGAGGCTTTTGTTGCATCTTTATCCATTGCCCATTTTTTATACTTACGACCAAATTGGATAATAGAAGGATTTTGATTGATCTAGGTGAACTTGAAGGGCCCCCGGTCGCCTCTGGAGATGGGCGTCTACAGTCTGGCCAGGAAGTGTCAGGGCAAGGAGATGTTGGTAGAATGGAACTCAGTCAACTCTGTACTCATGGACACCTTCCCCATGGATCCGCATAACAGGTTATATTAACTCTCTAGTTACCTTCTTATATATTATTTACTTAGAGGGCGCCGGTAGCTCAGTGGTATGCGTGCTTGACTTCTGAGCTCAAGGTCGTGGGTTCGTAGCCCGACCGAGGCCCTTAGTTTATTTTATCTGGGAGGTAAAATAAACTTAAGCACGCCGTCCTTCGGATGGGACGTTAAGCGATGGTCCCGAGCCTGTACGATGTCAGGTACTCGTTAAAGACCCCTACCCTAGATGAATAAAAATTTAGGGTAGGCAAAATTTAGGACTCCCACAGTAGAGTCGTGCTCATGTCCACCAGAGTGACGAAAGAGCGCTCTGGTAGTAGGCGATATGACCTCGTAGTTAAAGCCCGGGCATGAGTCATAAAACCTAAACCTATTATTTACTGTTTTTATGTATCATAATTTTTGTATATTCGGTTGCTCGTTTTTCATACGCATATCGTATATCTTCCAAAGGGCGAGATTTTATTTCCCTTACAATGATATATTCAATATTTCAGTTTCAATTTCAATACAATATAAGTAAAATTTAGAATCCAAAATCGTCCTTGAATGCGTGGAGTCCCTGACTAACTAAAACTAGTCAGTTACAGGACCGGAATCCATCTGCGGGATCTCTAAGGGTACCGCAAGGACGGCTATAAAGAGCTGGCTGACCACGAAACACACTCAGTTTTAGGGGTCCCTAAAGACATTCAAAACTTTTTATTATATGAAACCCTGAGAGAAGTTAAGCCGAGAGCTTCTGAACATGAGAATAATGGATCTTAGAACAATGATAGAACACCTGTACAATATGGGCATCATCAAAAACAAAGCAGGAAATGTGGCGATGAAATACAGGAGACTCTCCGGTTCATATTCTGTGCTGTAAAACACTAGAAAGCAAGAGGTTTTACTGGTTCATGTCTGCTATAACGGAACTGAGGCTATGGACAGAACCGCACTTTATTAAAGATACATTGCTGCTGTAGGGTTCAACATGCATTCTGGCAGCGGTGACATCTCCAGGCCTTGGTAAAAATGTGTTCACAGGTTGGGAAAAAAATTAGAATATCTCTGAAGATACCTGGACTTGTTTCGAACTCCCAACCTTCACTTCTAGGCGGGTACTTGACTTGTAAGCCAAACTGGCCACAGGTCTGAAGAAAAAAAACTTGTGTAACTCTGCTTTTAAATCCTCAGACAATATGTTTATTTAAATATTTTTATTTTACTTTATAATTATTTTTCAATTTGTATATGCATATTTTATCATTAATATGTATTTTTATTTTTTTGATCTTATTTGTTTTAAGTCTTACATTATTATTATTATTATTATTATTATTATTTTGCACCTACAAAACTTCTTTATCTACTTTACAAACCCGGCCGAGGCCCTTAGTTTATTTTATCTGGGAGGTAAAATGAACTTAAGCACGCCATTCTTCGGATGGGACGTTAAGCAATGGTCCCGAGCCTGTACGATGTCAGATACACGTTAAAGACCCCTGCCCTAGGTGAATAAAAATTTAGGACTCCCACAGTAGAGTCGGGCCTCATGTTCACCAGAATGACGAAAAGAGCGTGAGTGGGCATGAGTCTTATTAACTATCTACTTTACTATTATTCACCTTATTCTTTTACTCTGTTACTATATTCTGTAATCGTGTATCATATTGTCATTAAATTTACTAATGGTGTTTAACGATTATACATTTTTTTCAATAAATAAAACAAATGATATTCATATAATATTTTGAGCCCATGTTTAGAAGGCTGATTGGTTGTGTAGTATCGCATCTATAACTAACTGTAGTATCGCATCTATAACTAACTGTAGTATCTGGAAAGATGAGAAAGAACAGCATCGCTCCAGACGCTTGTTTTTTTGTTTTTTGAAATTTAGATTAATCAATTGAAAGTCGATTTTATTGATAGAAGAATAAGATTATTAACCTGTAGAAATAATTTATATTTGTTATTATGTTTAAATTTTTTATATCTGTTTCAGACTTCTGGTAGCAGCTACAGTTACTCAGAGTAGTAACAACGAACGACTGACTCTCCGGAACACCACTCTCATGCCCAACATACATGGACTACCTGCACTTGTATCTATGATATTTGCACCTAGGGTGGAACTCAGGTAATCAATTGTCAATCCTGTTACGTAGCTTGGTGGTTAACCTACACATTTAATCTTTTTTATTTCTTCAGCTATACAAAGTATAGGGGAAGTTATGTAATCTGTCAAAAATTCTTTGCGGAGTTTTCAACGGAATTTCATGTTTTCCGACCTCTAGATTCCAAGTATGAAAAAAAAAAAAAAGCATGACTGACAGTGTGTGTGTGTGTCTGTACGTGTATCGACACGTAAAATATGTAAACGTAATAATATATATGGGTTTATGCCATTTATATTATAGAATGTTCTTTTGGGTACTTACGTATTAACGCCACCGCAGCAAATCAATCAACATGTATTTGTAAATTAAAAATTATTAAAGCCATTTATTTATTTTTGGACTTTATATTTATTATTAGGATGTATAATTATTGGTTTTGTAATATGATTGATAATCTGACCCTCCCGTCAAATCATAATAGTTAGTTCTGGTTTTAAGACTTCATATATTTGCGCATTTGCAATGCGATTAATACGTTGATACGCCGATGCATATAACAAATATATGAAGTCTTAAAACCAGAACTAACTATTATGATTTAAACGACGGGAGGGTCAGATTATCAATCAAGCTGGCGGTGCGCCCTCATATTACAAAACCAATAATTATACATGCTAGTAATAAATATAAAGTCCAAAAATAAATAAATGGCTTTAATAATTTTTAATTTACAAATACATGTTGATTGATTTGCTGCGGTGGCGTTAATACGTAAGTACCTTCTTTTGTTTATATTCATTACTCTTTTTAATTTATTATTTTATTCCTTACTTTTTCATTTTTATTATTTCAGTCAGGGAATTTTGGCGGAATTTGTCAGAGAAACCCTGGAAAATTCAGGGAATTTTACATTCCATATAAAATTTTAAAAAAAATTAATTAAAAATATTATTGGGTTGTTGTGATTGCAGGGCAGACAGACATCGTCGTAACCTAATCGGGGCCCTTTGTGGACTGGGGTTCGATGAGGACACAGGAGAGCCTCGCAACGGAGAGAACGACATCGAGGTCTCCTTCGATACACAATTCACCCACCTAGATCTCGTCAAGGTAAACATCACCAGTCATCTTCATATAGAAATGTTAATTGTTCAATCAGAGATGAACTGATATATACTTAATTATATAAAAAATTATTGAAAGGTTACATCGGCACTCATTCATTTAAGCCATCCTCTTGCTAGCCTACTGAGATCGCGGGTTCGAAACCCGGTCGACACCCTTAGGTTTCTCATCTGGGAAGTGAAAAAACTTTGAGATGGGACGTTAAGCCTGTATGGCTTTCAGGTACTCGTTAAAGACCCCTATCCTAGGTGAATAAACCGGGGTATCCAAAATTTAGGACTAATACAGTAGAGCCGGGCTTATGTCCACCAGAGCGATGAAAAAGCTCTTTGGTAGTAGGCGATATGACCTCTTAGTTAAAGCCGGGCATGAGTCATAATTAACTAACTCGACACCGTTTGCAAAAATGTTAATAATAGTTTATAAATGATAGTAACAGAACTTCTCGTTTCATTTGATATATCCCATCCCACATATCTTCCCACTGTTTATTTTATAAACCAGAATCATTTTTCGTAGACTATTGTCATCAGCAATGGTAACATGTAGTGCGGCGTATATGGCAACGCTCCACCAGGGGTTTTATGAGCAAAAAAAAAGTATAATCACATTTAAACTGACAACTGTAAGACCGATATAGGAATGAGGTGGCAACCTGTGGTCCTTCCTGCCACTCTTGGAGAATGTTGGGACTTTAAAGTGTCAATAACTAACTGTTATTTTTGTTGCTACAGGTGAACAAGTTACGGTTTTGGATGAACTACATCGTGTGCGGAGACGAAGGACCAGATGGGGACATTACCCGAGGTCGGACTGCGCAGGCTCAACAGAAAATCAAGGAATATGTTCTTAAGTGAGTACATTCCTAGACATGAATAACTTTATTGCTCATAAAGATTATCATAATAACATTAATTAACAGAACAATAACAGTGATTTGTTCATAATAAAATAACTTGATTATAAAACAAAGAACAAATATGTGATTTGGCCATTATAGGACTTTCTTATACCAACCACACTTAGAGATCATTATCTCTCCCCCTCCCACGCACTCCTTCTCAAAATCATTTCATACAGCCATCACTGGGTATATGAAAGTAATGAGTGTCAGCGGTATTTTTTTGTTTCATTGTATAACGTAATTCTGAGTCCTATAATGGCCACATCACATATATTTTAGGTTTTTCTTCATTTTTATAATTTTTCATAGTAACTACCAATAGTAAAAAACTTATTTTATAATTCGTTGCTACGGGATACAATTTAAACATTATTTTGAACGGAAATTTATTTTTCATTGATTGAGGCGCTATATCTTTAAGTCGCATTGATTCTATCTCAAATCTGAGAAATTATTAAGGATTGGGAATGAAATAAGGAACATTTTGGTTTAGAATCAATTTGTCGATAGGGCGAACCGTTTTCAGGTAAATAAAGAAAACGTCAAAAATGTTTCAAAACTACATTTCAAGACCGTTTTTGACCGTACCTTGAAAACCGGACGTCCGGTGAAAAATCGTATTTCAGTTTTCTCTTCAACTATTTCCTACTTGGAAAGATTTTTGATTAGGACATAAACACAAGCGGTATCTTGTCAAATGTACTCAGGCCCCGGAGTGATGTGGTCTCAATTTTTGTCGCAGTTCGGCCAAAATCTCATCACATCTAAGTTAACATATGTGACTTGTTCATTCCATATTTCAAGTAATGAAAATAAAAATTGTAACTCATCAACTTACGATCCACTCAAATAAAAAAAGTGTTTCTGTGTAGATGAAAATATTTCTTCTACGATAGAACTTTGTCACGTACCGAAGTACGTAGCTCGAGACGGGGTCGATCTATCCATCCCCTCCAGGTTTCCCTATTTATGTCCATGGTTTCGTAAGCATACATTTCTCGCTTCTTGCTTGCTTACTATATGTAGTAACGCCAGCTCACTGCCCGTATGCCTCATTTCTGACTCTTGGAAGAATTCAATGTATGACTGATAATATTCACATTTCTTTCTCTTCAGATTATAAATGGTATATATATATAATATCTGATAGAAACTGCATTTAATAAGCTCCATAGGTGAAGGGGACTGAAATCTTGGTGGCTATGGCAGAAATGTTATTTGGTATAGAGTGGTTTGGTCATGCTATGTTCTTTTCTGTTGCTGCAGCCTGCTGTCGGAGCGGCGAGTGAGTATGGCTCCCATGCCTTCAGAACGATGCTACGAATGGGACCAGACCCCCGTGGAGGAACAACTGAACCCAATGGAAGACCCCACCTGCCTGAACACGAGTCTGTACCCACTCATCTGGGGCATTGCACTCTCCGGAGAGGGCACTAGAGACTCTGCCATCTCTGCACATCTTGGCCTCCTCCAGTCCCTCGCTGACGGGTCAGTCTCACAGAATGTCCATCACACCATTTCACTCTTCCTCCAAACTCTTTTCATCATCAGCCAATGTGGCTAAAAATCATTAAGTGTTCTATTCAGGACTTGTCGATACATTCATTACATGAACTAACCCCCAATTTTAGCCGATATCGTTGAAAATCAATAGGTGTCGACCTCATGGGGTTCTGGGAACAGATATGATCTTTATTGTCGATATATTCAATCTATCGGAAATTATCGAGGCCACAGACAGACATCATTTTTGTTTTTCATTCTATTTCCTCAGCTATATGTTCCTTTCAATACAATAACACGATAGAATAAATATATCCAAACGAAAGAGGGCGCCGGTAGTTCAGTGGTATGCGTGCTTGACTTCTGAGCTCAAGAACGTGGGTTCGTAACCCGACCGAGGCCCTTAGTTTATTTTATCTAGGAGGTAAAATAAACTTGAGCACGCCGTCCTTCGAATGGGACGTTAAGCGATGGTCCCGAGCCTGTACGATGTCAGGTACTCGTTAAAGACCCCTACCCTAGGTGAATAAAAATTTAGGGTAGGCAAAATTTAGGACTCCCATAGTAGAGTCGGGCTCATGTCCACCAGAGTGACGAAAGAGCGCTCTGGTAGTAGGCGATGTGACCTCGTAGTTAAAGCCCAGGTCATAAGTCATAAAACCTAACCTAACCTCCAAACGAAATGTTTTTCTGTAAACTTTATAAGAACGACAACAATTGATATTCAGCGAAATCAGTCAAATGGAAAGGGGGCGAACTCAAAAACTCTGCCTGTACCGAACCAAAATTTCATATGAGTCTTTGAGAAAGACACCCAATCAATTTCACCGGAATTGATGAAAGTTGACAGGCATTAGACCGTTTAGAGAGAAAACTTAGACAGAGATGTGGTGGGATTGTTCTCTTTACTAACTTGTTGCTTCTGTTGACAGAGTTGAGCCGATGCGGAGCGGTGTTCAGTGCGACCTCTGTCAGGTCTTCTTGGAGACTCCACTCGCTCTCAGACTTCATCTCCATACTGCTGTCCATAGAATGAAAGTGGCCGAATTCAAACGAAACAAAACCCACCATCCGAGCTAAACCAACATTTCGCAATAACCCTTTTTATAAATATTTCTAGTTTAAAAAAAAAAAAAAAAAAAAATGTATATAATATTTTGTTTAAATGTATATCTAAACGTTTTATTCATGAGTATTTCTTTTAAATAATTGTGATAAATATAAGAAATAAAATGAGTTTTAAAGTTACATTTTTTTTATTTTCATTCATTTCTAGCGTTACTTGATATACGCATCTATAAGTTATTGCTTAAGAAATATTGTGATATTTTCATGAAAACTGTTTTTTTGTTCCTTTTGGAGGGTTCTCTCAAACAAGTTTGACTTTTATTTGTTTTTTTGTTATTATTTTGCTATATTTTTTCAAATTGACTTGTACCGTGGATTTCCAGTGTTCAGGGAAACATCTGATCTGTACATTTTGATCAAAAATTGCACTTACCAACTTTTTGCAATGATCCTGCGATATAATATATGACAGAATGTTGTTTTTTTCATAAAGCAAAGATTCAATATAAAACTGAATGTATTATGGTAAAGGTTTATATGTTCAACAATTCATTTTTAAGTAAATATTATATTTTTACTTTATATAAGACATTAGTATTCGTATATATGTAATCTATAAAGTAGAATCTACAGAAAACAAATATATTGTACAAATCGACGTTTGTTATAATACACCAGAAATTTTACTGAAGAATACTTACTGAATTAAAATTATAATATTTTAAACAATTTAATTTTATTCTTTATACAAGTATTTGTTTTTTTTATTTGATATTTCATAATTTAATTTGTGTAAATAAACAAGTTATTTTTTTTTCGTTTTTGATTGCTTTCCTGTAATAGTCTTGACAATTTTTTTGATAATGGCTTCTAGGAAACAGCAAAACTGTTAATCCTTCCCCTGTTTAAGTTTCTATTGGTTTTTTTTATAAACAAAAATGCTTTGGGTAGGTTTCTGGGCGGCTCCTCTACTACAGTAGTTAGTTGTTATAAGAAGAAGGAGAGATGAGGCTTGTGGTCGAAGAAAAAAAATTTGTAGAATTTCCCGCTATCTACTGAGCTATCAGCGCCCATGGGGGAGAGGGGGAGGGTCCTCTACTGGATGACGAAATTTGACAAAATTCTAGAAGAACGAGATGGACTTTGAGGTAAATAATATTTAATCATCCTGAAACTTGGCAAATTAGAAAATTGAAAATATACTTGAGAAAATCACTCAACAAATTATTCGTCAGGATTATTCCGTACCAGACGACCTATCTACTAATTCATAGATCGAAGGCTCTCAAAAGAGGAAAAAACACAAGATAAGGGTAACCAAATTGAGAGACCAAAGGTTTAAATGAAGAGTGGATACAGTCGGTGTGTAGCCTCAAATTCAGAGATGGAATGAATATAGAAAAAGCATAAACAGAATGAAGGGTTTACAAAATAAAGAGATCGCAAATTTAGCGGGGAAGCGGAAACGTACGTTTGAGCTCTAGAAACTTGTCCGCTTTTTAGCTTATCGAAAAACTTGTAAAAATCTGAAAAGGGGACCCGAGTTGGGTCTGGAACCGTGGACACCGATCCGGGTACCCGAAAATTCAAATACCCGTTTCTTCAGTGTTCAGTTCTACCCGGTACCGCCTAACAGTCCTTGTAAGTCCAACATAAGTAAAGATAGTAATAAGTTGACATCGCTCCCTCCAAAATCAGTCTGTCAGCGCTAATAATCAATGGTTGACTTACATAGAGGGTTCTATTTCACTATTTTTGTCCGTTAAATAAAGGATTCGAGAAATGGTTAAGTAAAACATGTACAACTCCCAATTAATTTTTTTATTACGTAAAACAAAGGTTTTCAATCCACAAAATAATATAATGCATAATATAAAATGTGTACATATATGTTAGTATGTACATTCACATGTACTTCTTTTTAATCTTTGAATTAGTACACAATTTTCGTCTTATGTTTGTTTTACCATGGAAAGTTTATAATAATAATAATAAATTTATTTCTCTTAAACCAATACATGGTAATAGGATACGACAAAAGAATTTATACAATAAGATAGTTTATAAATTAGATTTATAACTACTTGAGTCTAACACACGTATGATTAGTAGTAATAACAAAACTATTAAAAAAAGTAAAATAAAATTAATAAAAACTGAACAAATAAAACTTAAAAATATATGAGTACATAAACAAAATTAATACATGATACTGTACAAATAAATATTAATATAAAAAAAATAAATAATAATAAAACAATATACGTTCATAATAAGTAGACACATTTTTCAATTTAATAAAAATGAAGATAACTATTTTTCAAAAAACTTCGGAAGTGTCTTTATCCCAACGATGCTTCGGGATGTTCTTACGTCCCTTCATCAGGTCCCAATGTGGCGAGATATATAAAAAAACAATATATATAACAAATAAAAGAAAAAAAATATGTATATATATTTTATACAGTTTGGCAGCCATCTTAACTCCAACAGATGCTGGATAAGAAAAAAATCCCAAATATTTTCCGAGCTCCAGTGCTGGAGCGAGAGACATTCGCTGGGGTTGTGATTCTTGATAATGGTGGTCTTCTTCGTATTCTTCCAGATCTTCCTCTCCTCTCATGTTCGATATTGACAGATTGATCGTCTGTCACCGCGGAGGCCTCGATGTGCCAATAATCAGCGGTGATTGGTTCGCCCATGCATTCCTCCAAGTCGCGGGTGACTTCGGAGCCTAGAGACTGATCAGGCATGTCGATGGATTTCAAATGATTCAACTCATCATTTTTTTTCTAAATCCGGCTTTTATGAAGCAGGTGGTAACTG
This sequence comes from Aradus depressus, assembly GCA_963662175.1. Lineage (NCBI taxonomy): Eukaryota > Metazoa > Arthropoda > Insecta > Hemiptera > Aradidae > Aradus > Aradus depressus. Next base: position 37,994,725 of record OY759222.1, read on the forward strand.
TCGTCGATTTTATTTCAGTTACAGCTAAAACGGTGGTCCAGAAAATTTTGGTTTGATAGTGAACATTAAAATTTAGGTTGGCACATCGATGTAGTGTTTGGGAGGAAAAATATCAGCTTGAAATTTGATAAATTTCCCCCTCTCCAGTGTGATGAAGCATTACCCAAAGATAGTAATATCTTAGGTTCTTGTTTGCGCATTTTTTTATTTAAGTCCTGCAGCCATTCTGTAAATATCAGTAGTGTCATCCAAGCCTTCGTGTTCTGTTTCCTGTCGACGCCAATTTCGTTTGTGTTAATGCCTGGAAAACTTTTTTTTTTCGTTTTTCCCATGAGGCTCGAACTGTCCAACCATGTTAATGCACAACATAACTGTAACTTGCTCCTTTGAAATTTTTCCGATTGAACATTTATCCCCTTTTAAAGTCATAGTCTTGTCCGGCAATGCTCTATAGAAAGCCCGGTTTCATCGCAATTGTAGATGTCTTTTTCATCGTAGTCCTTGATGAAGTCTTTTTACTTGGACGACCAGTCACTCATTGCCTCTTCAGGAACACTCCCTGCTTCTCCACAAATCGATCGATATTTAATATTATTTCTGGTTCGAAACTTATCCAGCCATCGATTCGAACCTTTGAAGTTGTTAATTTGCAAACGCTCTGCGACCTCTCGGACTTTTTCTTGTATTAATGATCCGTTATTGGGATTTTATTAGATCTTGCGAGAATAAACCTGGAAAGAACCGAGGATTTGCAAAGTTACGATCGTACTCTTGAATTAATTTTACTTTACTAAATGTGCTCATGGTGCAGGCCGGAGAAGAACTGAATTTATTTTGTTTTGAGAGAATGGAAACCGGATGTTGTTTATTGGAAAAAAAATGTTAACACAAGTGGCGAATATTCCGAGATTCAAACAATAGGTTCGGAAAAAAGAGGAAACTTGGCCATTCTACCCGCCACTAGGAGGTTAAAATACAAAGATTATAACTAATTCTGAACATTTTTACTGTCCTCGTCCGTTATTTAAAGGGTCCGCTAAATAGAGAGTGAAATGTGTTAAAAATCCTATCTCAATGCCTGAGCAACTGGTATTGTCCGGTATTGAGAGGTGTCCGTTAGTAAAGGTTTCACAGTATATATATTTTTTATATTGTTAGTACTCGTTAAAAACCCCCTATTCTAGGACTCCCATAATAGGGTCGGGTGAGAATCACCACCAAAAAAACTAAAGAGCGCTCTGGTAGTAGGCGATATGACGTAGTTAAAGCCCGGACCTGAGTCACAATAACTAACTGTAATTTAAATTTTTACACTTAGTAGTATTTTGACTAGTTCCGATAAAAATAAAGTCAGGCTCAATTATTCTGATGGCAACGAGGCGAAAATTAAAAAACATTCTCAATCATAGTGCCAAGAGAAATGTGAGTGAAGGGTTGGTTTTGGGGGTGTAAGGGTGGGATTAGTGAGCACATGTTGAACCGTTATAACAGGTGAGGTTGTCAGACTGTGATTTAGAGAGGCTGGCTGTCTATAGGTGGCCACCATCCACCGCCTTTGAGGGATCATCCCTTCATGCTCTGGGGTTGCCTGCCAATTACCAGGCTTGTCCTCTCTGATCGCCACCAAGTCTCCCAAGGCCACGTACACCCAACCCTTCTGAGTAGACACACAGGGCAAGAACCGTTCTTACTTACTTGGGCATCTAAAGGGTTGGGCCACTCTTCTTCACCTCATAAATCGGGGAAATTGAGAAATAAATCTCAAAGTTGACGGGGGACCTGAAAAAGAGAGTACAATTTTAGGGTGAAACGGAAAATAACATGAACTTTATTGCTCACAAAGAATTATTTTACAGCATCCAAGTCCTGTCCGATACAGTTTCTAAATAATGACTTAACTAAAATAAAACAAAGCAGACAACATTAATTACACAAACAAAACAATAAGAGTGATTTGACAACAAAACAATAAGAGTGATTTGACAACAAGACAATAAGAGTGATTTCTTCATAATAAAATATAATACGAGTATAATAACTTAATTCTAAACAAAAAAAAAAAAAAAAATGGTATTTTTTTTTGTTTTTACAATTTTATTTATAATCTGGGGTTAGGTTAGGTTAGGTTTTATGACTCATGCCCAGGCTTTAACAACGAGGTCATATCGCCTACTACCAGAGCACTCTTTCGTCACTCTGGTGGACTCAACTGTGGGACTCCTAAATTTTGCTTACCCTAAATTTTTGTTAACCTAGGGTAGGGGGTCTTTAACGAGTATGTGACATCGTGCAGGCTCGGGACAATCGCTCAACGTCCCATCCGAAGGACGGCGTGCTTAAGTTTATTCTACCTCCCAGATAAAATAAACTAAGGGCCTCGGTCGGGTTTCGAACCCACGTTCTTGAGCTCAGAAGACAAGCACGCTTACCACTGAGCTACCTCTATTTATAATCTGTAATATATATTTTATTAGGTACAATAGGCAAAAATTATGATTATAAGAACAAATAAAATAAAAATGTCACTTGATGGGAGAAGTCAGCCAGAACTGACACTAGATAGTTTTATTGTCACATCACGGAAGGAGATCCCGAGGCCACCATCTCTTTAGACGACGAGGAGGGTTATTTGGATAAGCATGGGAGGATAGGACTTGTGCAGACGGGTTAGGATGGGTTGAAAGTTGGAAATCGGGATTGGATTAGTAGATTGAGACCTTTGTGGAGCATCTTGTTGGTGTTATAGAAAGGAGCATTAATAATTCGACGGAGGATTTTGGACTGGAATGTTTGGTTGCGGTTCATATTGGATTATCTTCGGAAACAAAGAACAGCCTCACTTGTCCTGATAATCTGTCTGAATCTAACAATGTTAGAGGAGGCACGTTCTTGTAGTATATAATTGAATTACTTGACTTACATAATGCACGACTAAACACATTTCAATTGTGAATAAAGAAAATGAAATAGAAAAGATAATGAGATACTTCCCTCCGTTCTTAGATCACACACTGTTGCTAGAATACAACAAGATGTCATGTTAGGTACGTTCCTTATTTGGCTGATTCGAATCATTGCAATGAATGAGATCAAAACAGTCATGGCGTATAATGAGACCTTCAATTCTATCTTAACATTTAATCTCATCAACAAAATAATTTCTTTGCTATAGAAATTTTGATAACAATTTTAAAAATCGTGACTGAAGTTCAGTAAAGTTAAATCGAGGTATTGTGATGAAGTCTGTGGTGTCGCTACAAAAAAAAAAAAAATAAAATCCATCCTCAGAACGAATTCCTCAATTAATTTTTGGCTTTCCCTCCAAAACCAGTCGACCTTCGGCGCTAATATTCAACAGTTGACTTACATAGTAGTCCCTAAATCCTCATACTAAATTTTGTGTCGATTTATTACATCGGCAGTTATTAGGGTTATTGCATTGAGCACCCGAGCTACTATAACTTAGCAGAAATATTTAGGGAGTGTCGGTGGTGACCAGCTTCTCCTCTCACCTGCAGCTCTCCTTTCCTTCTTGGTCTGCCTCCACAGCTGGACCGATCACTCGAACTCTCGCGGCCTCTTCTGTCTCCATTAAACTGGAGGGATGGGGATGACAGAGGACTGGAGGTGTTTCCAGGGGTCTCGAGCAGAAGGGCTTCTTATCTTTATTTTATTTTATCTTTATTATTATTGTTTAATTTTTTCATTTAAATGAAATACATTAGATAGATAGATACAATTTTAATTGCAATAAAGAATACATCCTTTATGGCAATGAATGGTTTTTTTCATAAAATACATATTTTTATAGTTAAAGAAAAGAAAATATTTATAGTTAGTTAGTTAGTTATTATGACTCATGCCCGGGCTTTTAACTACGAGGTCATATCGCCTACTACCAGAGCGCTCTTTCGTCACTCTGGTGGACATGAGCCCGACTCTACTATGTGAGTCCTAAATTTTGCCTACCCTAAATTTTTATTCACCTAGGGCAGGGGTCTTTAACGAGTACCTGACATCGTACAGGCTCGGGACCATCGCTTAACGTCCCATCCGAAGGACGGCGTGTTTAAGTTTATTTAACCTCCCAGATAAAATAAACTAAGGGCCTCGGTCGGGTTTCGAACCCACGACCTTGAGCTCAGAAGGCAAACACGCATACCACTGAGCTACCGGCGCCCTCGAAAATATTTATATATATATATATATATATATAATAATAACAAATAAGTAGTTTAGTAACTAAAAAAAAGATACAAATAGTGTTGAAATAATAAATATGGACGTGCTCTCTAATATAAATAGTGGAAGCAACTAGCAAACAAAAACAATACAAAATTATATAAAACAAAATATGACCTTTGGTAAGGGACAATAGTAAAATTGCAGTAGCCATAACATAAAAATAAAAACTGAACAAAAAAAAAAAATATATATATGTATATCTTGTAAGATGCACTACAGAATCTGCAGACACTTTCAGAACAAAACTCATATCTCAACTCTCCAAGTAATATCCTAAAATTTCTATTGATATTGTGGAGACGAATTTGACCTAGCAGTCGTAGTGTTTCGATATGGCAGTTTATTTAGAGATAGTTTTCTTCAGACCCTGAAGCACTGACCAATCGTCAGAGGGAATTATATTTAGAGTTTAATATTGTGTTTATATCCAGATGATTCTTCATGGCTGCTACCAAATCACCACGGAGGGGCCGGACATCAGAAGGTGGTCAGCCTATCCTGCAATGACTTTAAAAAACTTTTTTTGTCGAAAGGGAACATTTTATCATAAAATATGTTATGACAAAAAAAGTTTTCTCTCAACAATATACAGGTAATGGTATCTAAACTATTTTTACAACTCAAATCTTCCCTGGACTACCGAGCCTCATTTATCCGGATGAGAATGTTAAGCCGGGGACACTTCTCACTAAGTGGTCAGAAGATACCGCCCACTTGCTAATCCTGTCCCGTTAACTAGCTGATCCTCTGGTCACCGTGCTGTCTGTTAGGAAGGTTGGCTACTTACCTGGGAGAGATGAACTATAACCTCCATCTCAGATCAGAAATATACTGAAAAGTCCAGTATCAGTGTGTGGTTACCAAAGGCGACCAAAATTATATAAAAAAAGTGAAATTATATTTTTATTTATTTAAAAAAAAGGAAAAATCATGCGACAAAAGGGTACTTTTACTCCCCCAAGCTATAAGAAGTACCTATAGGGGAAGTTATGTAACCGGTCATAAATTCGATGTCGAGTTTTCGATTAAATTTCATATTTTCCGAACTCCTGATTTCAAAAATGAAAAAAAATTGTCTATGTGACAATGAACATAATAACTTCCGATAGAATGAATGTATCAACACGAAATTTTATATGTGTATTTGATGCCCTCTAAGGGCAACACCTGTCGATTTTCAGCCAAATTGGCCAAAGGGAAGTGGGCTTACGGAGTGGCTTAACACAAACACTCAAAAATGTAATTTTCTTGTGAGAGATTTTAATTTTAGAGACAATTCCCTTTTGGTGATACAGTGCATGGTTTTCATATGTGATCTGAGTATGTGAAGACTCATTTCATAAAACTTGGGAACCAGTACTGCTTCAATCGAAGGAAGAAGATCAAAATTTCATTTTTTCATTTGAGATATGAGACTGTCGCCCCCAGACACCCCCATACCATATATTATATATTGTATTGAATTAAATAGTCTCTTCTCCGACGAAGTTGCGGGGCGGGAGATTTACCGGAGCACCCGGTAAAAAAAAAACAAAAAAAAAAAAAAAAAAAAACTAACTCCAACGAACTTGAACTTAATGTGACTGATGTGATTATTTCCAAAATAAAAATGTAGTTTGACCTCTCACAGATTTTATTAACTTATGTTAGCCGGCTTTCGAGGCTGCTCTCATCATCAGTACATGGCTACAAAGGAAAAAATCCAGTCTACGCTAAAAAAGCCTATGAATCCTCTCCACACCCAAACTCCAACTATTCTATAGATTGCCTAATGAAGGTAACCTCGAAAGCCGGCTATAAAATAATAAACTCTGTGAGAGGTCAGACTACATTTTTACTACATATTGTCCCGTCCGAAGGACGGCGTGCTTAAGTTTATTTTACCTCCCAGATAAAATAAACTAAGGGCCTCGGTCGGGCTACAAACCCACAACCTTGAGCTCAGAAGTCAAGCACGCATACCACTGAGCCTAAAATATGTACAGCTGTAATAGCTGCCATATCAACCAATCAGCTGTTTAAGTTTTCAATTGTTTTTTATTTCTTATTATAAATATTTATTTTTTGGTTCAAAAAATGTTGTTCTAACTCTGAAAATATGTATTTTTTTAGAAAACAAAGGTGGACAAATACTTTTGACTGGTAGTAGTATATATTAGAAATTCATACATCTATATACTATTATATATAAATTTGAACGACGTCTAAAATTGAGTTCTAGGTTTGATCGCAGAAGCTGATTTCTGAGGATATTCACTAAAAATTCTATATATACATTTATATATATTTTTTTTATTCTCTAATATTTCCTTCCCAATATCAGAAACGTGGAGTAATTAAAAGATTCATGAGGCTTCAAAAAGTAACTGTCAGCCCAAAAGACTTTCGATTATTCTCTATCGATGTCTCCAAGAAAGTTAATTGTTAAAATATAATATTTTTATTTTGTTATATTTTTATTCTAAGGAGGTTGAGATGTCAGGCAGTGGGGCTCAGGTAGACAGACTGGCTCTTCTTCAGGTAGATCCACATAACTACTATAAATCTACATTTTGTCACTTTATGGAGGCCATCATAAAAGGTTTAGGATCCTCTTTTCAAAGGTAGCTCAAAGAAAATTGAAATACAGTTCAAATTTATATTACATCCTTGAATAACAGTTATAGAAAAATATTGCACAATTTCTCGGAGAAACGTTACTGGATATATGCAATGATTTTAATTGCGTATATTAGTTAGTTATTATAACTCATGCCCGGGCTTTAACTACTAGGTCATATCGCCTACTACCAGAGCGCTCTTTCGTCACTCTGGTGGACATGAGCCCGACTCTACTGTGGGAGTCCTAAATTTTGCTTACACTAAATATTTATTCACCTAGGGCAGAGGTCTTTAACAAGTACCTGACATCGTACAGGCTCGGGACCATCGCTTAAGGTCCCATCCGAAGGATGGCGTGATTAAGTTTACTTTACCTCCCAGATAAACTAAACTAAGGGTCTCGGTCGGGTTTCGAAGTCACGATCTTGAGCTCAGAAGGCAAGCACGCATACCACTGAGCTACCGGCGCCCTCTTAGCGTATATTACATATACATACCTCCCTCAACATTGGAAAGATACTGTCGGCACTATTAATCTACTATGCAAAAGCATTTTTAGACATTTTGAGGACCCAGAGTAGGCAAAATTGATGACTAATAAAGCCGTTAGTAAGCTCCTCATTAAGTCCCCAAAAACTTACACTCCTTTCATTCTGAATACATTTTAAAATGGGCGCCTGCAGAATACTCGTTGCTAACATAAAAAATTCAGCAAACATTTGTCTCAAATTTCAAATAAATGTTTCTGCTATCTGATGTATTCCCTGATTTATAAAGGATTTTGAAGCACTAAATTCTGATTTAAAAAAACTCTTAAAATTCTTAATACCAGGAGGACACACATTAGCGTACTATTTGCAGATAATAATTATCTACAATTATAATATACAATAAATATCCCATTTATTTGTTGCCTTTTCAGAAAATAACAATTACAAACGTTTCGGGAAGCACTCCCAACATCATCAGTGTCTATAAATATATGTCTTATGTATGTTAACTATTCCTTCTGTCAATTAGATTTTTTTTTATAGAATGCAATACTATATATGTAGTTGCAGTATCTGTATCATTCAGCATTTACAAACCATAATCTAAACTACTTTTGCGTTTTGGCATTTTGTAACTTTTATATCAATCTTACAAAAATGGCTCAGTACTAAATATTTGAAAACAAAATCAAAACCTGAATTGAAGACCAGATGCAAATATTAAATGTAACAAAAGCACAATGAAAGTGACAAATCACATATAAATAAACCAAAATATGGATTGAAAACTGAACGTATTGATGTATCAAAGTAAATCTGTTCACGGGTTCCGATGTTTATCGCAACTACACAAAGATATTCCGTTAGCTACACACAAAAATCGTATTTTACAGAAGTATAGATATTTATGGAGTCGACTTATATACATTTAAAAACCCCAGTCAAACCTGAAATATAGAAGTTGACTCAACAAATATGAGTTTGTAAGTGACTCTTGATAATGCCTTAACACGGCGAAACTAGTTGAGTATTTGAGAATATAGTGGAGTTTGCCAAAGAAATTGTGTATTTTAATTATCTATTCCTAACAAATATGTTCTATAAAAGGAAGATTCTGATTGGCTGAAGGAATAGTTAACATAAAGAACAGGAGATATATAGATACTGATGATGTGAGTGCTTTCCAAAATCCAATTGCTATTTTTTAACTTCTCAGGTAGAAGTGATAAAATAATATATATGAATTAAAAATTTTATATAACCCAAAAAGTTATATATTATAATTGTAGATAATTATTATCTACAAATAATAGAATAATGAGTGTCCTCCCTCTTGGCATTAATGAGTGTCCTCCCTCTTGGCATTAATGAGTGTCCTCCCTCTTGGCATTAATGAGTGTCCTCCCTCTTGGCATTAAGAATTTTAAGTGCTAGGATTTTGAGCTACTTTATACACCAGAAAGCAGAAAGGTTCATTTGAAATTTTACACAAATTTTTGTGTTAACAACGACTAATCTGCAGGCGCCCATTTTAAAATGTATTTAGAATGAAAGGATGAGTGTACGTTTTGGCGGACTAAGGAGCTTAAGTTATACTTTCGGTTCCCGGCGGCTTTATTTCAGTGACGTGTTCTTGAAGGATGAAAAGAGTACTGCAGGATCAGGATTACTGTGTCGTCAACGTAAGTCGTCAGTGTAAGCTATGTTAATGGATGGGACAAAGGCTACTATATTATTCATGAGTTTTGCCTACTCTGAAACCTCAAAATTACGTAAAACGCTTTAACATAATGATAAATAGAGTCGACACTATTTTTTCAACATTGAGGGAATTCGACGTTCTGACTTGTAAATAAAAAACTCACTATTTGGCCAACGTTTCGGAAACTGTATATTTCCTTCTTCAGGGTCTTATAATGACTTGAGTGAATGTGTTTGTGTCTGATAGTGAACTGTGATGCATGGTTTTGCATGCTTACGCTAAAGGCAACTATCGCCCACTAACCACTAAAGTCATTTATCGGCCCACACTAAGGTGTACAGTGATCTGAACACAAATGTTGGCGCCCACAGGGCTACCTAACAAAGGGGATATAAATCTCTAGTTTTGAGGATGACCCTGACAGGTGCCTGGGGGGCTGTTCGTCTGCCTGTCCCTCCTGACAGTATTATTGAAGGGGGGAGGGGTGGCGCCCCCTCGTCTATGGGCTGACATTTTTGGCCAACAAGAGGTACCACAATTTATCTTCTCTCTTCCAAGGAACTCTATATTAATCCAGGATAATAAAGGACACCAGTAAATATGGCATTTGAACAATATGGCCGAAGAAATAACTGTAAGCAGCAGGCCAATGATCCGCCATATCAAATTTTTAGAACCAACAATTTTGTCAAAAATAATATATTAAGTCGTTGGGAGAAGTGCGGCTATATATCGGCTACTGTTTTCAAAAGTGCTGCTGTTGTTAGGTATCTTTCTTAGGGTTCTGGACAAACTATAAAAGTTCATTCCATTGGGAGTTATTGTGACAAGTAGAAAAAATTGTTCTGTTTTTTTTTTTCATTTTTGGAAACGGAAAATGAAATTCTGGTGAAAACTCAACATTGAATATCAGATTACATCATTTTTCCCATACTCATGCCCGGGCTTGAAGTACGAGGTCATATCGCTTAAGCGCGATGAAAAAGCGTTCTGGTGGTCATGAGGCCGACTCTACTATGTGAGTCCTAAATGTTGCCTACACAGGTTTATTTCACTTAGGATAGGGGTCTTTAAAGAGTACCTGACATCGTACAGGCTCGGAACCATCACTCAACGTACCATCCGAAAAACGGCGTGCTCAAGGTTTTTTCACCTCTCAAATAAAATTTCTAATGGCGTGGGACGTCTAACCTAATTAAACCTGACCAGCTGAACCTTGGATCCCCCCTCAGCAGAGCTACCAGGTCAGACATACAGATCTTGTTTTATATATGAATACATTTTCCATACTTTCATTTTCTTGGCAGAGTTCTTTCATAGAGTTAGATCTTTTCAAAGATATCCTCCTTTAAGCTGTAATAAGCTTTCATTTTTATGTTTTGGGCAGAGTTCCTCCACACCTTAGAGTTCAGTCCAATGCACCTTATTGTTTTATTTATTCATTTATAATTTTTTATTTATTTCGACATTTTTATATATTCATTTATAATTGATTAATCTCTATATATATATATATATATAATTTTTCATATAGTGTTATAGTTACATTGTTTTCTTTCTTTTCTATATCTCGCACATTGGGACTTGATGATGGGACGTAAGAACGTCCCGAAACACCATTGATAAAGACACTTCCGAAGAGTTTTTTGAAAAATAGTTATCTTAATTTTTATTAAATTGAAAAATGTCTCTACATATTATAAATGTATCTGTATTAATTTTTTTATATACTCATATATTTTTAAGTAATTTATTTGTTCAGTTTTTATTAATTTCATTTTACTTTTTTCAATAGTTTTGTTATTACTACTAATCATAGATGTGTTAGACTCAAGTAGTTATAAATCTAATCTATAAGCTATCTTAATGTATAAATTCATTTGACGTATCCTATTACCATGTATTGATTCATCGGAAATAAATTTATTATTATTATTATTAATGGAATTACTTTTTATTTAATATTTTCATTTCTATCATTATTTTTATTATTTTAATTCCTCAGCTATGCGGAATAAGGAACGGGGGTGTAGGGGAAGTTATGTAATCGGTCAAAAGTTCGATGTGGAGTTTTCAACAGAACTTCATGTTTTCTGACCTTCGGATATTAAAAATGGAAAAAAAATAAAATTCTGTCTGTATGTCTGTGAATACAAAACTCCCGATTAAATAAATGTATCGAGAAGAACTTCTATATGTGTATCCAGAACCCCATAAGGACGACACTTATTGATTTTCAGCCAAATCGGCCAAAGTGAAAGTAGGGTTTAGGAGAGAAGGCTCAACTCAAAAACCCCGTTAACTGCCGATGTAATGAATGTATTGTCAATTTCGTTCAATTTTCGAGTCTTTACGATGTAAGGTACTAGTTAAAGGTCCCCAACGCTAATTAAACCTTGATAGGTAACATTCCCAATCTAAAGTTGGGCTCAGGTCCACTAGAGGCGTCTGGTAGTAGGCGATATGTTAAAGCCCGATCATGAGAAAAACAAACAAATATTCCTTAATAATTGAGAAAAATTTCTTACTATCTTTAGAAAGTATATGTATTATATATTTTTACATTAAATGGCTCTCATTTACATTTATGCAAAATTTCGTGGAAGTCTGAGACCAGATACGACCGATTTCATGTAACACACAAACAAACATAAAAAAATGTTGGATCTAAGCGTTCCAAATGAAGTTGTCTCAATGCTGGGTCCACTATAATGACTACGACTATAACATTGAAATATAACTCGGGAATCCCCAGGGAAGATGTTCGTCCTCTGAATGCGGCTTTCATATTCGAATTGAGAGCTTTTAACTATCAGTCTGCAGTAACCTTGTCGATAGAGTTTAACTGCCGAGAATGAAATTTAAAAAAATCTATATATTCTGTTAATATATATTTATGAGACTCGATAAATTTAAAAAATACACAATAGATCCATAAAAAATTAAAACATATTTTCCAGTATAAATACGCATAATCAATTGACATTCAATTATCCGAACTAAAGAAAAAATAAAATATGTTCCAATCATACTTATCAGCCTGGCCGAAGTGCGTCAAAGTGACCGGATACACAACTGTCTCGATCTTTGCACTGTTCATGTCAAACTGACTGTGTGTGGAGGTTTCAAGTTCCTATATCAGGTTATATATGATAAGTAAGGTTACGTTAGGATAACAAATATCAGAAATGTTAGCTATAGATACCGCCGTTGGTCAAAATAAAACATAATTATTTTCTAAAAGTTGACTTAAATAACTTTTAAGTAATGTCATTTTTTTATAATATGATTTTTTTTTGTTTGGGAGGATGACTCGATTTCTGGTAGGAGGTGCATTATGGAATGTTGCTTCTTGAAGCCAAACTGATGTAATTATGAAATTACTTTTTCAGGTTTATTTACGTTTTGATCCAATTATGATAAGAGAAATTTAAAAGTAAGTCAAAATATTTAATAGTTCTCTGTTCTCTTTGAATCATCAGCCTAAAATCGTAGTCACATTCGTTTATTTTTGTTGCTTGATTTACTTACTATTGTCAAGATCGCGGATTAAAAACCAACTAGGTTTTTTTATTTGATAGGTAACAAAACATTGAGCACGCCGTCCTTTGGAGGATAAGTTGAATGGCGGACGCCGATCAGGAACTAAAGACCCTCACCTTAATTAAACCTGAAGGCAAAAGAACTCTCATAGGAGAACTTCCAGTGAAGGGAGTGCAGGACAATTTGCTGTTTTGTTGTTTCATGCAACAATTTCAAATTTGAGAAAAAAAATATCATTGCTTGAAAATGTTATGATTATTTTTTTTAAGAGCGCATTTCGATGTTACTATTGTTTTTTGCATAATTTGCGCTAGCACCAGAAAAATTCTGTTTTTTTTTACATTTTCTTTCCAGTGAATTATATCATGAAAAACAACTCCAATCAAAAACAGGTGAGCCGTTTTGGCGGTAGGAGCGCCAACGCGATATATATATATATATATATTGCAGCTAGACAACATTGAACATTATTTGGCGGCTAAAACCCAGCCGCATTTCTAAATATAATGTTTCTAATTAACTTTAGGCAACCTGTTTGTGATTTTAGTTTTTGATTAGCTGTGCCATGCGCGTATATGTATCTGTCATTGCGCGTGCTGAGGTGCTTACATTATAGCTAAAAATCTGAAATCGTGAAATCGCTAGCCAGTTCTAGTTTTGGCCAATTGATTGAGAGATTGCCAAACAGATAGTTATTTCGGGCTTTGGCTTACCGGTTCGCATGTTCAGTTCGCGAATTTTGTTCTGATCTATGCTGTTCTGGCATGTAGAGTTTGAAAAATATTGGTACAGTTAGAACTATGGCTAGTTTATTCACTACGGAAAACTATCGATTATACAAAAAGACAGATTTGAAATGACAATAGTTGACACATAGTATCTTATTTTTGAGGGCGCCGGTAGCTCAGTGGTATGCATGCTTGCCTTCTGAGCTCTAGATCGTGGGTTCGAAACCCGACCGAGGCCCTTAGTTTATTTTATCTGGGAGGTACAATAATTATGAATAAGAATAATAACATTAAATGGGTCAAATAACCTGATTTCTAGACCTTAGGGCATCGTACAGCCTCGGGACTATCGCTTAACGTCCCATCAGAAAGACGGAGTAACCAATTTTATTCCACCTCCCAAGTAAAATAAACTAAGAGCCTCGGCCCAGGTTTCTAACCCGCGATCTTGATCAATAAGCAAGCACACGTACCACTGAGCTACCAGCGCCCTTTATATTTTTTTAAATAATTGAACTTTTCACCAGATAAATTGTATTAATTCCCGGTCAATTTATGGATACCCGAATCATAAGGCATTACGTCAACTTTATGAGAGGGCGCCTGTAGCTCAAGGTAGCCTGGATGCTAACTGAGCTCAAGATCGTGGGTTCGAAAGCAGGCCGAGGCCCTTAGATTTGGCGGGATGTAAAAAAAAAAACTTGAGCATGCCGTCTTTTGGATGGGGCGTTAAGCCTCAGATACTCGTTAAAGATCCCTATCCTAGTTTAATACAAAATGTAGCACTCTCACAGTAGAGTCGGCGGGACAAGATAACGCTCTGGTAATAGGCGAAGTGATTTTGTAGTTAAAGCCTGGGCATGAGTCACAAAAACAGTTTTATGATACCAAGTAGATATAATGCCGGAACATGTAAAGGTTCAGAGGGACCTTTAGTGACCTGTGATGGGAGGCTGGAGGGACGGCAATGTGAGCGCCTTCAACAGAAGGTCACAGCACCGCAGAACAGTTGTGCGGGTTAGTATTTAATTACGAAGGGCGCGGTTTTAACTTGAGGTCCGGCTCTTCTTGCTTGGAGACCGAATGAAGACCAGTAATAAATTAATAGTGATATTATTTATTTTGTGGCGTCCCCGCATGTTTATTTATTTGTTTTATTATTTTTAATTAATTAAATCTATATCATTTAATTTTAAATAGCTTAAAAAGAATATGTTATTAAAAATGACAATCAGTGTACATTCTAGTTGTTAGTGAGTTGGTTCTCCTCAATAAAAAATATTTTAAAAACTTAAGTTAATTAGCTATTGTAATAGCTAAATTGGTGACCCCGACGTGATGACAAGATGTAAACGGCAAGAACTAGAAGCCAGCCTGACGGAGGCGAGGCAACCAGTGATCTCTCACGGCACCTCGGTAAAGTTACCACCGTAACTGGTCGGCGGATGTGAAGGTATGGTTCGCGCATGTGGATGCGCTTTTTTATACTGCCCGCTTGGAAGACGAGATGACTCTGTATCATCTGATCGTTGCGGCATTGTACTGTGGGACCTTAGCTCAGTTACGTGACCTAATATTATCAACTCACTAACAACAAGAATGTACACTGATTGTGATTTTTTATTGTCATATTTTATGGGGCGCCACAATATTCATTGTTTTTTGTTTTCATAACGCATCTTGGGCTTTAATTGCGATATATTGCCTACTACCAGAACACTTAAGCTCTGGTCGACAAGAGCCTGACACAACTACTTAGTTAAATAGACTAAGGGTCTCTAGCGAGTACTTGACATCTTACATGCTCGAGACTATCGCTTCTAGTCCCTTCCGAAGGATCGCGTGCTCAAGGTTTTTTACCTCTCAGATAGAAAACCGAAGGGACTCTACGGGGTCATCATAAGAACACGATCCCCTCCACTTTCGTCACCCACTGATATTCATTTAACCATAATATGGTAACAGGACACGTTATAACCAATTTCTAAATCACACGTACTAAATCACGCATACTAAATCACACATACTAAATCACACATACTAAATCACACATACTAAATCACAAATACTAAATCACTCAAAATAAATCACACAACAAGCTAGATTAAAAATTACATTCATCAACAGTTTATTAACTGTCAATATCTAATTGTTTGAGTGATGAAACAAATACGAGAGAAATAAATTAATAAATAAAAAATAAATAAGTATAGTACAATAAATAAATTAAAATAATAATGTTAATGTTTTATAAAGATAACTGTAATAGAACAATATTATAACAAGCAGGTTCTCGGACGTGTGTGTTTCGTCTCTCTGCCCCCTAAACCAGAGGAAATTACTGGGCCGTGTATTATGACTCTACAAAGGTGGCATTTCTAACTAAGTGCGGCCCTTGAGGTCCACACGGCTAACTTCCCACCATGGTATCAATATCATTAATATTGCACAAACACAAAACCATCAGAACAAATTAGATAGGATGAATCTTTTTCAAGAATTCCTAAAATCCACTTTTTTAGCAGTCTTTTTGTTCAAACAAAAAAACGGGTGGACCGAATTCCTTTCAGATCATATTTACGTTGATACGCTTCGATTGGCACAAAAACGAAGTCGATATCATTTTTCGCGAGATATCGTGCAGGAAAAATTGACCACGTATACACACACACGCACATACTTCTTTCCAAAAATAGTGTAAAAATACTTTAATGACCTTGAAACATAAAAATATGATGAAAATTTTGGTTTCGATTTTCGGACCCATTACAATAACTTCCCTATATGCTGGCAAGTTAATAAATTAAAAATAATTATAATAAAAGTCATAAAACGTGCACCTTTATTAATTAGAATTGTTATGATTACATATTTCTATCTATTTCTATCTACAAAAAATTATATTATTTCTAATAATTTATGGTCTCCAGATTTATATTATTTCTAAACTGGATACTTTTTTTTTTGGTCTTATGTACGATGCAAATAAGCCATGCATCTATAACGGTGTTATTTGGCTATCTACACAACATGCATGTCCCCGGGAGGGAGTTATATCTATGAAATTAAACTCTCCCGGGTGGGATTCGAACACGCACCCACCAAGGTCAAGCAACCGGCCACTACAGGACACATGAACTTCACTAAACTTCCCTAGCACAAAGCCATTTCACTTAATTAACATTCCATTCTAGATATGATACACCTTATTATGAAATATCAGTTAAGGGTCTTTGCCAAGAAAATAAAAATGAAAACTGGATGGATATCAAATATTTCCTGTAAGAATTAACTATTTTGTATTTGAGGATTATTTATTTATTTTTTTTTTTTGACAATATTTCGGGAAACTTCTTCTGGTCACAATGAACCATTTAACTAACCATTTAGATTCATAGTGATCAGAAGAAGGGACGTGGAAGTGCCCCGAAATATTGTCAAAAAAATAAAAAGATAAGACACCTGTAGAAGAAAATGCTGGAAAAAATCAACATAGAAACATCCGAGAGAAGTTTAAGAAACACATTTGAGGATTACTATTTTTCTTTTCGAACAATGTGAGTCTCCAGAAAACAGTCTCCAGACACAGGAATTCCTCTTTCAAGTAGGTCCCAAACTTCTATTTGGTGTACCACTTATAAGATAGAGAGCGCCGGTAGCTCAGTGGTATGCGTGCTTGCCTTCTGAGCTCAAGATAGCGGGTTCGTATCCCGACCGAAGCCCTTAGTTTATTTTATCTGGGAGGTAAAATAAACTCAAGCACGCCGTCCTTCGGATGGGACGTTAAGCGATGGTCCCGATCCATGATCCCCCCTGTACGATGTCAGGTACTGGGTAAAGACCCCTGCCGTTAATAAAAAATTGAGAGTAGGCAAAATTTAGGACTCCCACAGAAGAGTCGAGCTCATGTCCACCAGAGTGACGAAAGAGCGCTCTGGTAGTAGGCGATATGACCTCGTAGTTAAAGTCCGGGCATGAGTCATGAAACCTAACCTAACTAAGTACATTCCACAGCAAAAAGTAATTAAAGAAATTTTCTCTTTTTTAAGATAATATCTCAGTAAAAATAGTCGTCGGTGAATCACCGATGGTGACGAACTTGTAGAGATAGAATAGGTTTCTGGTTGATTCTAAGGACCTTAAAGAGCCTTAGCCAAGGTAACTGGGAAGGGAAAAAACCTTGAGCACGCTGTCCCTCGTAGTTGATGCCCGGGCATCTGTTGAAATAACTAAGTACCTAACTTATGGTTAACTATCATCGTTTTTGGTCAATAGCTATCCATCCTTAATGATTTTTCAGAAAATATTTCAAAACGTACCATAATGCTTTTCTATATTCTATGATTCTTTCTTTGTCGACAGTTTTAGTTAAATCCAACCAGAAACTTATTTTTTTTTTACATGTGGTGCCTATCAGCTCAGGTTCGAAATCTAGCTGAGGATTTTAGGCGTTTTAACTAGGAAGTGGGAAAAATCATTGAGTACGTCGTCCTTCGGGCGGGACTTTAAATGATGATGACGAACTTGTTAGATGTCTAGTGCTCGTTAAAGAGCCTTAGCTAAGGTAACTGGGTAGGGAAAAGACCTTGAGGATCTCTTGCTTGAGCACGGTGTCCCTCGTAGTTGAAGCCCGGGCATGTGTCGAAATAACTATCTAACTTATGGTGAACTATCATAGTTTTTGGTTAAATGGGAAAGAGGTACAACCTTCGATTTTCAAATTTTACAGGAAAAACGAATAATAGTTTTCTCATCTCTTTGTTTACTTAAACACATAAATGTTTTTTATAAATATTAGGTTAGATCGTTAGGTTAGAAGAGAAGAAACCTTGAGCACGTCGTCCTTCGGGCGGGACTTTAAGTGATGGTGACGAATTTGTTAGATGTCTCGTTGAAGAGCCTTAGCCAAGGTAACGGGAAGGAAAAAAATCTTGAGCACGCTGTCCTGTAGTTGAACCTGGGGCATCATTAACTATCATCGTTTATGGTTTAATAGCTATCCACCAATATTGCTACCTTGATGATTTTTTATAAAATATTTCAAAACGGTACCACAAAGCCTACCTATATTATATAGACCAACCTTCCCTAGTTATACGAAGTATAGGGGAAGTTATGTAATCGATCTACCTATCGATTCTCAGCCAAATGGAAAAGAAAATTAGGGGAGAAGCTAATGACAAACACTTTAATAACTGCCGTTTTAATGAACTTATAGTCACGAATTTTCATACATGAATTCAAAGCCGTATAAGGACAACACCTATTAATTTTCAGTATCAACCGAAGGAGAGGGGGTAATCAAAGGAGATCTCAACTCAAATATCCTAATAACTCAACATGAAATTTTATAATGAAATTCAAACCCTCATAAGGATGGTACATATTAATTTTCCGCGAAATCAGTAGAAGACCAGAGAAGGGGGCCCGGACTTAAATACCCTAATTACTGCCCATGTAATAAATGTTTCGAGACAAAATTTAGTATGAGGATTCAGAAGCCACTAAGTAAGTGAAATATTGAGGTTTAGCCCAAACGGTCGATTGGCTTTGGAGGGAGAGCGAAAACGTAATTGATTAATTAACCGATAATTTTTTTTATTTTTATTTTTCCGATTAATGATGTTATTTTCAATAACTTCTTGAGCCAGCTCAAACAAACAAACTGACCCCAGAAATAATACAAAATTTCTCTCTCCGTCAAAATACCTTCTCTCCCCCATTCCCCCTCAAAACGAACATCTGTCTACTTTAATGGCTGCAGAGTATAAATTTCAATGGAAGATTTTAATTTTTGTTTACATTTTTTATCAGTATGTCTGCCTGTTTGTTTTTCAAAAGGCCTTCAAAATGAGTGACTCAATCGAGAGTGGAGTGTTTGTTTTTTTGAGTGAATCAGACATTCTATTGTTTGTTTACTTGGTATTCGGAACATCACATACGTTCAGTTGAACGAAGGACATTTCAATGTCGACATTTTTTTTTTTTTTTTTTTTCTAATGTAAAAAACATTGAGCAGGTCAGATTTGCATGGAACTTTTCCATACGACTCTCGAACAGTGTTACAATTCAAAATCAATATTTGACTGACATATGGACTTCTCAATCCTCATACTATATTGTGAGTTTAGGAATCGAGCCATCCTCTTTTGATCTCCACTTCCGTTCGGTCGACTTTGCGGAAAAATAATAGGTGTCATCCTTATGAGGTTTTGAATTTAAATATAAATTTCATGTTGATTCATTAATTTCATTGGCAGTTATTAGGATTTTTGAGTTGAGCCCCCCTTTGATTACCCCCTCTCCTTCGGCTGATACCTCTGAAAATTAATAGGTGTCATCCTTAGAGGGTTCTGGATACACATATAAAAATTTCATGTTTGGACATTCATTTAATCGGGTGTCTTCCTGTTCATATAAATTTTTTTTATCATTTTTGAAATCTGTAGGTTGGAAAACAAGAAATTCCGTTTAGAAAACACCGCATTGAATTTCTGAGCGACACTTCGTATAGCTGAGGAAGTGAAAGTCGTTGCTGAATCGGCTATGTACTTCCCCAGCGCGAATTATTGAACTAAGTTTTCTCTCCACTTCTCAAACCAATCTACTGATTCAGCTGAATATCTCTAATGAGTCTTATTCAGGCACCTCTCAATCCCCAAACTAAAGTTCATGTCAATAGATTCATTCCTGAGACAGTTATTAAGGTTTTTATGTTTCGGCTTTATGAAGTTTTAGATTTACACCCCTCCACCCCTTTGATCGATCTGGCTGAAAATCAATAAGTGTGTTCTTATGAGGTTCAGGATACTTATATTTCGTGTTCACACTCACAAAGAGACAGGATTTTTCTTTTTTTAATTTTTTTTTTTAAATCAGAGAGGTTGAAAAACACTTTTGTAGAAAACTGAACATCGAATTTCTCGCCGATTACATAACTTCCCCTATATTTTGTAGAACTTAGAAAGTAAAGCATTTTTCAAGAACTTCATGAAACATTTCGATATAGACTGTTTATGTGTGTTTCAAATTAACAATGTAAAAATGGGGTCACAAATGTATTTTTTGCGTTAGGGGTGTTTATGGAAATCCAATATGCACGCAAAAATATAGTAGAAAATGAGGTTTCCGCTCTCCCTTGTCTTCTTGTCTTCTCATTTGTTGATCAATGAGTCTCCCCTCTGACCCCAATGAAATGCTCCTCACATAATATAGAGTCTTACTTTACGTGCTTCTAAATTCGTATATAAATGTACTTCCCCCCCCCCTCCCCCGCCTTGCTCAATGACTGATTTGAATAAAAATCTCATGTATATCCTCCTTATAGAATTTTCAATTCACATACGCAATTTTGTAATGATACAATTATTCTGTTGGGAGTTATTATGACCATGCACATTTTTGAATTCAGCTGGTCGGAAATTATGGAACAATAAACTCAATTTAAAAATGTCTCACTGATTATATTGATTCACTTATATATACGTATAGCTAAAAAATGTTTAATAAATATTTCAGTTTGAAACATTTGAAAAAAAAAAAAAATGAGAACTAATTTTTTCAGCAAAATCCAGAAATTGACCTGTGTGTGCCCCTTAACTACCATCATATATATTCGATCTCCTGACTACCCAAATTTCACTTTCTACTGGCAGCCACCCTAATCTGAACATAGTTATTATAATTATAATTGACAACAATCGAGGGTGCCGGTAGCTCAGTGGTATGCGTGCTTGTCTTCTGAGCTCAAGAACGTGGGTTCGAAACCCGACCGAGGCCCTTAGTTTATTTTATCTGGGAGGTAAAATGAACTTAAGCATGCCGTCCTTCGGATGGGACGTTAAGCGATGGTCCCGAGCCTGGATGTCAGGTACATGTTAAAGACCCCTGCCCTAGATGAATAAAAATTTTGGGTAGGCAAAATTTAGGACTCCCACAGTAGAGTCGGGATCATGTCAACCAGAGTGACGAAAGAGCGCTCTAGTAGTAGGCGATATGACCTCGTAGTTAAAGCCCGGGCATGAGTCATAAAACCTAACCAAAACCTAATTGAAAACATGCTAGGTGTTGAGCTTTACAGCCAACTGTAAGATGGATGACATCTCAGGACGAGCCGAGCTGCTGAAGACTGTAGACACATTCCGTTCTCTCCCCGTCACCGTCCCATATATTCCATCTCCTTAAATTATCCAAATTGCACTATTTACCTGTCTTATTGCAGCTTCTGTTTTATTATGACAGATGAGCAGAGATGGCACTTTTAATTCAACCTGAACTCAATGTCTCATTACTCAAAATTTGGGTTTTCCCCGATTCTGTCTGGCAGATTAGGTCCGTTCCCACGGTCAAATCATCCGAAATTTCAGTTTGTGCCCGTCTTTCGTGCTGTTCATATCTAGAAACATTACTTGTTTCTTAATTTCAGATTCTAAAAAAAAAAAATCGCGAGAAAAATTTTGACAAAAATTGAAAAAAAAAAAAAAGAAAAAAAAAAGCTGACAGTATCTACCCTCATGTAGAGTTCTAAATTGTGCAACAATTCTATTTGTGTTCAAGGATTTATTTATGTCATCAAGTTGTATCAATTCGATTTTCACTTATGAGATGCGAATTCTCGCGCAGTTCGTCTCATGAAGTCCCACCATTGAAAATATCGAAGTATAATGAAGAATTCACTCATGCAAAACCGGATTCGTGGATATTTTGCAGGAAAATATAGCGGATTTCCTTGAGTGATTTCTCCAATAATTTATCAAGGCCATCTTATAGGAGGAGCATTTCGTCGAATTTCGCTGGAGACCATCGCTATCTACATTGTGTTGTGTGCATTGGTGGTGTGAAATATAAGTGCAACAAAAATGTATATTATGTCGAACGATGACAAAAGGAGGACATTAAGTGAAATTGCAGGTAAGGGCTATAATTTATTTTTAATTATCTACTTTTTAATCGCGATGTTATTAAACAAAATCGACTTTGAAAATAAAGCGTATTAAACGTTGCGGGTTTCTTGAACATTCAATTCACGGATTTTCAGTACCCCGAAAAATCTATATGAAAAATATTATATTTTCCATTAATTGTGTGAAATTCGGGTCCGTTGTAAATTGTTCGTTCCTCGGGTAGATACGTTTTTGCCGTTAGCTGCCACATATGAAATTGCAGCAACATGAAATTTGGAAGAATGTTTGTGTCTTAGCATTGTCAGATGCAAAACGAGCATGTTTTTTACAAAGTGCCATAAAAAAATATATATATAGAAATAAATTGATTTCGTAGGAACCAAATTAGGCAAAATTGGAGCCGAGGAAGTACTTAGCCGATTTTGAACTTTTAAACTTGACTTAACGGAGGGGCAACAGAATTTTCAAATAAAATAAATGATTTTTTCCGTAATGCACCCCCTCCCCTCTCATTTGCCAACCCCCCTCCCCCTCTTATTTTTGGATCCCCCCATGAATGGGCCACCAGAAAGTGGAGAGGGAACCCCCCCCCTCCTCGAACGGTTTACTCCTCGAACCTCCTTGTCTCTCTTCTCTCAGTTAGTTCCCTCTTCAGTGTAGTTCTAGAAACATGGTGTTCCGGGTGTGTTGTCTTCTACTCTTGTGTTTTTCGTCCTTCGTCAACACTCGCCGGCCTCCACCGCCCCCCCTTCAGGCTGAAGATGTTCGCACCTCCCTCAAATCCGCAGGTAGGCATATTCGCATTTTCATATCCACATTTTCTATAGTCATTTTTCCACCCCGAAAAATTCTATTATACGTTTCTTTTTTTTTTTAATTTCGCCTAATAGGTATTCCGTTAATTTTTTCATTTAATTTAAAATTTTCACCATTAGCCTTGTTTTCTGTATTGAATTTATCAATTTATTCGTATTATTAAACTGAAAATTACCCTGGGTTAACTGTAATAAATATACATAGGAAATTGAATTTATATAACGATTATTCAAATTCGTGGATATATTCTGTAAATTATTTCTGATTCCCGAATAAATTTCGCGAACTAGTATAATTATTTCAAAATATTTTATAATTCAATAGGTACTTTTGTTATTTTTAAGAGCGCGATTTTAAATTTATTCATTAAATTAAGGCGCTTTTTCTCTAAATTTCCTACATAAAATATATAATTTTTCAATTTGATAAAATTAGGCAATTAGGTATATTTATTTTACAATAATACTTTATTTCATTATCCTTAGACGTTTCGACTTACAAGTCATTTTCAATTCCAAATACATATTGATCTATTATTTATTTTTCCTATATTCTTATTATATTATATAATGACTTGTAAGTCGAAACGTCTAAGGATAATAAAATAATGTCATATTGTAAAATAAATATACCTACCTAATTGCCTAATTTTACCAAATTGAAAAATCATAAAAAGGTAAGGTATACTTAATTAAATTCATACTGATATTATAAAATATATAATTTTTTTCTTTCGAATCAAAAAAATATATACTTATACATATAATTTTCAATTCAGAATGAATGTTTCAAGGATGTTGAGGCTTCTCTTCATTATTTCATTTCCGAAATATCAATATTTTTTTGACTTCTCAAATTCTCTCAAATAGTAGTCCATCTCAATTTTTTGGAAAAATCGGTCGTACTTATTGTCTTTCTATTCATCTAATAATATTATTTCACATTTTTTACAACCATTGGCAAACTAATAATTGACGTAAGTTGTTTACCAATATGTTTACAATTCATATAATTTTCATTCTTACATTCGTTACATAAATAAAATATGGCAATACTAAACTCATGTTTACCGCTTACATCTTATTTCCTTAAATGTTACATAATACTATTGTCAATCATTTTCAAAAAAACAAAATCGTTCGCTTACGTAGGTTTTCAACTAGACTTACGTTCGTGACCCATTTATAGTTTTGAAAGGTTTCAAATTTCGAGTTTGTCGGTCGTTGGTTTTTTCTATATCAACATGTTATTGTTATTTCTTAATTACAGTTTTTAACATACTTCGTTGATACATTTATTCGCATCATAATCATAAGCGCCTAATAAAATTTTTATAATTGGAAATGAAAGGGAAACTATAGTTTTCGGAGAATATTTAAAGATTGCAAAAAAGGACCCGGTATCCATGGAAATTCTATTGAAGGGATAACATTTATTCACAAACAAGCAAATACTTATGTTTAGATTTTTATGCTTAGAATAATTTTTGCGTTTCGCAATACGAATACATAATAATATATACTATATTTATCACAGAATTTCATATGACATGTCTCACTAAAGACCGGATAAATGTGGCTTTCCCCCGTCTGTTTAATTCACAAGTTTATTGTTCTGAAAGTCAATACAAATACAACAAGGATAGAAGTGGTTATAGGTCCATATCGTCTTCTGGCTTTGTCCGGATAAAAGCGAATTTTTTTACCCCACGATTAAAAAAATTTCCCGCCAAAATAATTAGTTATTAACCTCGAAGTTCAGTTCTCCGGAGTTTCATGATTTGATCCAGAGGACCATAAGTGAAACACCTATTGATTTTCAGACAATCAGGCGAAAGAGTTTAGAGGTATAGCGGCCACTAGGTAAACTATTAAGTTTCAACTTCTAAGTTGAGAAACTAGGACATATTGTGGAATTTGTAATAAATAAATAAAACAAACTTATTTTTTGAAATATTGTCTATTCCACTAAAGATATTTATAAAAATACAACTACCGGTTTCGGCTTCACACCATCGTCAGGTCATAGCTAGACCTGACGATGGTGTGAGGCCGAAACCGGTAGTTTTATTTTTATAAATATCTTTAATGGAATAGACAATATTTCAAAAAATAAGTTTGTTTTATTTATTTATTAAGTTTCAGCTCAAACGATCCATTGACTTTTGAGGGGAGAGCGAAAACATAATTAATTAATTCGTGCTGGGGAAGTACATAGCCGGTGATTCACCGCCGACTTTTTCTTGAACCACTTTAAACATATACAGAGAGGTTATTAAGCTAGGTTGGAGGAAATATAGACATCCATATAGTCGATATGGGTCCACTACTCAGACCTATCTTGCACTGATTGGACCTGATTCTTCTCCAACAATTTGAATTTGATGTAGGTTATGTATATTTCCATTGATGTAATGGAAAGTAGGCCAGTTGTTGTATCTGTCCCCATTTGGAATGTTGAGTGTTGGCAGTGTACCTCTGTTGTGACGCTGTAAAGGTCCTTATGTTGTTTATTCTAAGCATGAGGCGATGTGACGCTAGACACACCCTTCCTGTCCTGTCGTCATCCGTTCGATGGGAGGCATAACTGCATATCTTTAGTCAGTGGCCTGACTTCAAAAATGTTCCCCCCCATCTCTAGGAGTATTGAGGGTCAGTCAAGATACAATATTTTACTGTCAAGATTGCGGGTTCGAAACCCGGCCGGGGCCGCTTTATCTGTCTTTATTTGGGAGGTAAAAAACCTTGAGCACGCCGACCTTCGGATGGGACGTTAAACGATGGTTCCGAGCCTGTGAGATATCAGGTACAGTCGGGCGACGAAAGAGCGCTCTGGTAGTAGGCGATATGACCTTGTAGTTAATGCCCGGGCATCAGCCATAATAACTAATTCTTTTGACCGCCGCTGACGATAACACCTGGCGGTCCTAACCCGGCATGAACTTTCCGAGTTTCAGCGCACTCCAGAAACTACAGCTATGGTTCCTCACCGAGGACGAAGAGGGTGTTATGGTCCCACACCAGGGACGAAAGCACCCAAGAGCTCAGGGGGTGGGTTTAGTGGAAAGCCATGCCGAGGGTCCCCACACTGTTGGGAATGCATGTGCATCCCTTCGTTGAAAGTATTCCCATCGCCCTGCGGGAAAAAAAAAAAAAAAAAAACTCTAGTGTCAAGGTCTGGTGGAACTTTACTGAGTATTAGTTAAGTCGTAGCTGAAGATGGTAGCAATACTGAAAGAACTCCCATATATTTTATATTTTTAACTTGTGAAATAGACAATATTGTTACAAATCATTAGTTTTTCTTTATTTTTTTTGAAAATTAATAGATGTTCTCTTGAAGTATCATCATACTAAATTTCGTGTTGTTTTATGGTTTTGAAATTTACATATGAAATTTTGTGTCGATAAATTAATTACATCGACAGTTATAATGGCCCCTTTAGGCCGATTTAGTTGAAAATTCTTAGGTATCTTTCTTGGGGTTCTGGACACACGTGTCGGTATATATTCATTCTTTTGGGAGTCATGTGACACGTAGAAAAACATTATTTATTTTTTTATTTTTTGGGAACTGAAAATAAAATTCTGGTGAAAAACAGATTACATAACTTTTTTTATACTCATGCCCGGGCTTGAACTACCAGGTCATGTCGCCTACTACCAGTCGCTCTGGTGGACATGTGCCCGACTCTCAATTCAAAGACAGTTTTCCTTTTAACTTCAATGAAATTTTGACAAATTGTTTAACACGCAAGTAGAGTTCTGAGAAAATGTAATTCAAATAACTTCAATACAAGCTGATGTAATTGTGTTTCTTCATTTGTGCAGTTTCTTGTTGATGATTATGTTTCCTGTTCTCTATATTTCGAAGAAAATGAACTTGGAAATGTCCTAAGAATGTCAATTGTAGAAAATCATAAAATAAATGTTGACAATATTCTGGTGGACTTGCCCAAGATGTAAGGTGATGTCAAGACGACCGGTTGATATATAGTTAATTGTAGACACAATAATTAACTAATTATTAGTTAATTATCAAAATGATAGATAGAGCTAGCTGAGGACAGTTCAGGGCCATCCCTCTGTGTCAAGTTCATTCTTGTATTGTTCATATTGGTATTTCCTAGACAGTGGCGGAGACAGCCCCCCTCTCGTCTAGATTTATCCTCATCCGGATAAGTGAGCCTTACCCATTCTTTTGAAAAATTGAACAATGTTCGTGCACGCAGGAGCCGTGTATTGAGGGTTTCCATAGTTCAGAATAGAATAGTTTTATTTGTCGGCGTTCAATGGCCTAGATTTTTGATGCCGTACAAGTGATTAGATTCATTCGATGAGGTGACTTGTCTTCATTGAGGATAGGACGCGTCGATAGACGAGTTGTCATCGAGCATCTCGAGGTTTCTTGTTCGTAAACCTGTGGCCTTTAGTATTTCCACAGTTCATATTCCTATTCAAATTTATTGTTGTACTCATATTTTCAAATATTTATCTATTCTCTTATTTTTACTTTTTAGTACCTAGTATTGTTCCGTGTCAGACTCTAAGAGTTGTACTGTACAGAAGAAATGCCTAGAAATCGCATGAGAGATTTTATGGGAAATATTCAAAATTCCCCGGGCAACGCCGGGTAATACAGCTAGTAAATAAATAAAAAGATGTCTGAGACAAAAATTTATTTTTAATCATGAAATAAGAAATTAATTAGCTGAAATGAAGGCCACTCAGTCTCTATACTTATCAGATAACGTACGGCAATGACCCAGCTAAGCGTTTTTTTTTTTAGTGGGAAGAAAAGTATCAAACATCAAACATTCGATTTAACCCAGCATCTATAAGAAAAAAACATTAAGGCGTAGTTTTTTTAAAATTCCTTTTGATGCGACCGTTCCTCTGATTTGCGTTTTCTATAATTCCGCGAAAATTTACGATTCATATGAGACGACATCTTTAATTTTTTTGCAATTTTTAATTTAATACATATATTTCGGCGAATTATTTTATTGTTTCACTTTGAGTCCTAGTAGTGCTCCTCAAGCTCTTTACAATGACACCCGAATCAGCGTCCTATCTAAACGCGTTATTAGACTACACTAATTTCTAATTTTACACAACGTTAATGCGCAACAATCATCCGCCGGCGCCCACACTAGCCCGATAACGTCACAGGCAAAACAAACACGTACAGACATGCTCTATCCATTGTGACCTCAACCGTTGTTATCGCATTATTAGTCTTGTAGATATTAGCGATTGAAAGCTGACGGTATTTTGTAACACAAGAAAGTTTGACCGGCTATCACTGTGCTTAACGAGCGAATAGACGTTTCACGTCAGAAATCGGTGAATCATCGGTAATAACTTGTAAATACTCATACTAAATTTCATGTCGATATGTGTATTCCATATAGCGGCAGTTATTACAGTTTTTGAGTTCCCCTCCTCCTTTCCCGTTCTACTCGGCCGACTTTGTCAAAATTAATAGATGTCGTTAATTTTGAATTCACATATGAACGCAAACCCCTGTTTTATCCCCGTTTTCCCCTCTCATGACCATCCCCTTTACATTCCCCTCCAAAGCCCTGTTTTATTTCGATTTTTCCTCTCAGCACTTAGCACCAAATATCCGTGGTTTTCCCTCCTCATCCCTGCGTCCCCCCATCATCCCTGCGTCCCCCCATCAACCCTGCGTCCCCCCATCAACCCTGCGTCCCCCCATCATCCCTGCGTCCCCCCATCATCCCTGCGTTCCCCCATCATCCCTGCGTTCCCCCATCATCCCTGTTTTCCCCCCATCATCCCTGTTTTTCCCTCTCATCCCTGTTTTCCCCCTCAACCCTGCCCTGGACGTACACCTTCTATAAATACTGCCGCCCCCCGCCCTCCTCTCTGACAGTGACAAGTATCCCCGTGTCACGAGTTATGACATATTTTAAAAGTGGAACTAAAAGTGATAACATTTCTCAAGAGATGGGACCACGCCAACTTCACTCTAGCGCCATCTCCTCACATGTCTTCTTACTTATTTTCTCGTATCCAGTAGACTTCACAGTACGTACTTTTTAGGGTACTACAGTGTTCTAACCCGAAATTGGACACTTTTAGCGAGCTCTATGTTTATCTGTCCGTCTATAGAATCACGAGCTAGAACGTTTTCTTTCGGAGAGTAGGGGGGGGGGGGGGGGGGGGGGGGGGGAACTACATAATTTATCCTTCCTCGTGATGATAGAAAGATGCAGTACCTGACGAAATATTTTTTGAGAAAACTAAGCATCACACTGCAAATAGATCGGAAACATGTTTTTTTTTTCTTTTTAAAATCTAATGTTCATTATGGCGGCTATGTGGGGATCAAAATATCCTCCTGTAGAAATCTATAATACGTTAAAATATGAAGAAAAAAAAAGAGTTGCGGAATTTTTCTCAAATAAACTTAAAAAGGCTTTTGATTATGTCATAAGCATAACCATCATGGTAGTAAGGCGATATGACGCTAAACCCGGGCATGAGTCACAATAACTAACTACAGTAGAACCTCGATTATCCGGGGTAGGGGGGGGGGGAGGGGGGGGGGGGGGGAGGTCGCATGGATAAATAAAAAACACGGTTAATCGAGACACATTTTATTTGAAGAATTACATATGTGTGTACATTGTCATGTTATAACGTTATCAGGGCTTGAAATCTTTTCAAATTTTTATCAAATGTTCGCAGAAGTTTAGCAGGACATGAACTGCTTCCATTGCTTGACTTGTCTGAATGTTTTCTTCTTTAGCGCCAAAACTGTCATCATTGTCACTCCAATCTGTTTCTAAGTTTCTAGGAAGCTATACCTACTGCTTACACCACGGTTAATCGCAAACACGGATAATCGAGCCACGGTTAATCGAGGTTCTACTGTATATTGAAGATGGAATAAACGAAAATATGCAATATGGCGCTATTTGCAGGAATGATATGGTTCAAGTAGCCTAAATGAATCGTTCCTTATTTAATTGCTTTGCACATTTTTTAATTAAAAAAAAAACTGCCACCGTTTGCAATTTAACCGTTCCTAGGATAGTTTTATTGCACAACTATTACATAAAATATCTTCTTAAAATAAAGTCATATATTTTTTCTAGAATAGTTCACAGAACTGTGGTCTTTGTTTTCGTGCTGATCGTCGGTTACAAGGAAGATATGCACAGATAATCATTAGTTGCATTGAGTGGAGTGACAGACGGACTGACGCCAACTATTCTAATAGCTCCGCAGCTATTTTCGGACCCAGGAGGCCATTAGTCGGTTAACAACTCGATTTCCATTTTTCGCCGCATGTCGTAACTTATTCTTTACTTTTTTTTATAACAAGAAAAAAGTTTTAAAAAAAAATGTAGGCGTCGACGAATTACCGACAATGCAGCGCTCTGAAAATAATTAACTTCTCAAAGACTTTATGTAACCTTTTTTTTTAACGGTTTTTGAGTTAAGTCGCCCCTAGTTCCTCCCTTCGCTTTATCCGATCTGGTTATCAATAGGGGTCGCCTTGTGGAGTCTTGAACCAACATATCGGAATTTCGTATCGATATATTCATCCTATCGAGAATTATCGTATCTAAGAAAACGTATCAGCAGAAAATGTTTGATTCAGGGCTTGGAAAAGATGAAATTCTGGTGAAAATTCAGCTTTGAATTTTACCCCCCCCCCTCCCCCCCTCCCCCTCAAATTGAGACAGTAAAAATGTGAATCACCGGTAGTGTACTTCCCCACAACGAATAAATCAATTGACTCCTTCAAAACGAGTCGACCGTTTGCTTTAATATTCTACTGTTGACTTACATATGGGCTTCTAAATTTTCATACGAAATTTCTTGTCGATACATTCATTACTCCGGCAGTTATAAGGGTTTTTGAGTTGAGCCCTTCTCTGTGACCTACTTTTCCTTCTGCCGATTCTGCTGAAAATTAAAATGTGTCGTCCTTATAATGTTTTGATTTTGATTCACATATAAAATTGCATGTCGATACATTCTATCGGCAGTTATCAGAGTTAAGCCTTCCACCTAATTCTCTCCTTTCCTTTGGTCAATTTGGCTGAAAATTTCATGTCGATACATTCATTATATCGGAAGTTATCGTGTTCACAGACATATAAGATTTATTTTCCATATATGGAATCTGAAGGTCGGAAAACATGAAATTCCGTTGAAAACTCTGCATCAAATTGTTGACCAATTACATAACTTCCCCTATACTTCGGATAGTTGTGACAGTAAAATAATGATAAATAATAATATCAAAGAAATGAATATATCGTACTTCGCTAATAAATTTGGAACATAAGCAGTCAAATATAGCTAAGAATAATGATAGCCTGGCTATATCGGTACGGCATTGAGCGATGGTCCTCTGCCAATCCTTCACAACATAAATTCGAATCTAACTCTCGCTCAAATTTCAAAATTATTAGACAACTTTTTTGGTCAGCCGAAAAAAGTAAATTGAAATTAGGCAAGTTGTTAGGTTTTCGGGATACCACAATTTTCTTAGATTGGATGTCTTACGTAGGTTACCTGGCGTTGCATGAGGGTATAAAAAAATCTGAATGCACTCGAGGGCATCATTTGCATTTCTGTATGCTAGACAGGATTCATTCATTTTTTTTTCTCTTTTGCCAATAGCTGGATTGAACAAACTATGTGGATTTTAGTCAACACCCCAACAAATAAACAATCCAATTAATATTGCAAACAGCTTGTTACGGCGGTAAGATAACCAACCAGTAGGGCGCGTACTTGGATATGTGAGGCGCGTACCGCCACATATTTCCCGCCAAGAGTCATCCTAACGCGGGAACCGAGCTCCACCTGACACCACACAATAGGAATGTGACGTATATTGTTTTTTTTTACGTCCCCAGGACCAGCGTGTAGGGAAGTTAAGTAATCGGTCAGAAATTTCCTGTCTGTGTATGTCTGGGAACACGATAAGTCCCGAAGAATGAATGTATCGATATATATTTGATATAAAATATGATAAACTCTAATAACTGCCGATAAAATCAATGTATCGACACGATATTTAATATGTGTGACCAAAACCTCGTAAGGACAACACCTATCGATTCTCAGGCAAATTTGTCAAAAGGGAGGGGGTGATTAGGGGGAAGGCTTAAATCAAAAACTCTAATAACTGCCGTTGTATCGACACAAAATAATGTAATGAATTAATCGACACGAAATTTAGTAGAATTTCAGAAGTTCCTGTGTTAGTCAACTATTGGTTCATAGCCACACACGATTGGAATACCCACGGTCGATTGGTTTTACCTAGAGAGCAAAATCTTGATTATTTCGTGCTGGGGAAGTACGTCGCTGGTGGTTCACTGACGACATCGTTCTTTCGATCGTCTTCCAGAAAGGTTAGGGCATATATTGACAGTGAATTATGTTTTCACATAAAGATACGTTTTTCAGAAAAAATATCAACTTTTGACATTTCTCTTCCCAGCGGTGTAATTTTCTGCTAAGTCCTCTCAACCCAAATACTTCAATCTATTCAAAGTGTTGGTAATATTTATATTGTATTTTGAATATAACTCACTTTTAGCCAGATATTCTAAATACCCAGGTTTACCAGTTACCTTGACTGACTGTCCCTTAACATTTCATCCGAAGGACGGTATTCTCAACGTTCTTTTAGCTTCTGGGGGGAAAAAAAAGAAAAAGGAAAAAAAATTACTATATAGATTATATATTGTGATAAGTGATTAAAGTATTAATCTTAAATAAATGATAAATAATTAATAATTGAATCAATGATAATTAAATAATAATTAAAACATAAAATAATAAATAATAAACTTACAAACTTTTCATTTGTTATTTCTAAAGAGATGCCATTTTATTCTTTTTCAATAATATTAAATCTAATACAAAGGTTTTCAAAATATCTTACTGGGCCAACAGGGAAAATGAATAGAATAGAATTTACGAGAACAAATAATTTGGTTTTATTTTCTTAAATTATTTACATTATAAAATAAAAAAACTAAACATTGAAACAAAAATGAAAAGACAAATCTTAAAAACTAAATTCTTAAAACCAATTCAATCTTTCTTTTCTTTTATAATTTTGGCCATTCTTTAAATTTAAGTTATATATTTCTGGGCATATATCCTGTACATATAAACAAACAACAGTACCTTCTTTGCGGATCAATTTCACCGTCAATTCACTTCATTACATTTTAAGCCTAAACACCACTCTCCACACACAGACCGTCGCCATTCAACCCAGGCCTCGACCCGTCTCTACACACACTAAAAAACAGCTGATGGCCGTGTTTTGTTTTTTACTGGCATTTGTTTTAAAAGAAAGTTGCTTTTTATAGAAAAATAAATGGAATTAATTTTTTTATATTAAAAATTTTAATGTGTGTATTTTTTGTATACATCACAATATATATATATTTTTTTCCGAGGGCTGAATGTGTCACCGCGGCCAGAGTAGGCCTATTGTGTGCTTGAATATTTATACTTTCTATGTTATCCAAATAAGTGTTTCGATAAACCGAGATAGCAACTCGGATTATCGATATTCCACTGTATGTGTTGATGCTGAACGGTCTTATGTTATGTTCCAGAATGTCGGATGGGGAACCAGATCAGAGAGCTGGGAAGCGAATGGTCGCTGGATCTCGGACCTCCGTTCCATGTCAACCATTGTGTTCGCTGTTCTTGTGTTCGGGTAAGTTCACACTTTTTTTTTTTTATATTATTATTTTTTTCATCAGATTTACTAATTTGATGACAATCGAAAATAAAAAAGTGTAAAATAATAAATGGTAATATGTACCAGGTAAGGAAACAGAAGAAAGAAATAAAAAAATTATTAACAATAATAAACAAATACAAATGTTTATAAAAAATGGTAATATAAAAAAGAAATATATTTTTATAAGTAATTAAATAAATTCAGCTCGCGATCACATCATCGCGATGAGATCATCCTCACTCCTCCAACTCAATGTGTGAGGAGGCCACGGTAGTCCGTGTGATTCTCGTTTCAACTCGCTCTGCCAGCATCTGACCAGCAGTGGTGGCAGACCGAGAGAGATAAGAAGAACTGAATGTCAGTGAATACATGAGAGGCCAGCTCAACTGGCCACTGCCAGCACATCTATTAGTTACATACTTTAATGTAACAGGTCTCTCGGCCAGTACCATCTTAAATCTTCGGAGAGAATTGTCGAAATCTCCCAGAAATTGGATATAAAGTCAGTTATAAACTCATGCCTGTACTTTAACCACAAGGTCATATCGCCTAATACCAGAAAGCTCTTGCGTCATTCAGGTGGACATGAGCCCGACTCTACTATGTGAGTCCTAAACTTTGTCTAGAGTACCTAGGGGGTCTTTAACGAGTACCTGACATCGTACAGATTCGGAACCATCGCTTAACGTCACATCCGACCATTTTTTTACCTCCCAGATAAAATAAACAAAGGGGCTAGGCCGGGTTTTGAACCCTTCCCCCCCCCCCCCCCCCCCCCCCATCGTATTTTCGACCGATTACATAACTTCCCCCATACTTGGTATAGCTGGGGAAGTATTCTGAAGAGCTGCTGTTGACTGAGTGGTCAGGTTGCTAGCCTGAAGCTCATACTCCTCTCTGTAAATACCCGCTAAGGTCGGGGACCCCGCGGACACTGGCGCTATATTTGTGTTGTGTTTTGGAGGAGGGGGGGGGGCGTTGCGAAACTGGTCAGACTCTACCCAAGGCCCACTATCCATGCTTCATTGGAAATACTCTCACTAAATCTACTATAATTTCGCAGCATATTTTAGACGAAATTTATTTTTTAATTGTCGTATTTAATGAGAGAGAAATGTTCTATTATGAAAAATGTTACCGTAAAAATAATATGTTTCACAATGAGAACAGAAACTAATATGATAATTGCCAATTTACAAAAAAAATACATTTTGGCTCAAAATTATTTTAAAAAATGAAAGTATGTTTCGTTGCCATTACAGGACTTATACCAACCACTTTTGATACAAATCTCTCCCTCCTCTCAAATTCATTTCATACTGGCATTACTGGCTACAAAATGTGTGTTCAGCGGGTTTCTTCACAAGTCATATCTTGACTGGAGGTTATAACATAGAGGTCGACTCGAAAAATATGTTCTGGTGTTTGCAATGAGTTGGGTACTGATATATAGAGGTGTCTACTGGATGAGAAGAACGAATATGGAGCTATAGGCTTTATGGCAAGTACCGGACGTAGTAAGGTCGTAAGGTTTGACAGACTAGGATGAGCAGGACACTAGACTAGGATGGGAGATGATGAAGTACCAAAGATGGCAATACTGGAGGAAATCCACGGGACCAGGCGTGTTGGAGGGACGGTGTTGCGCATGACGCCAGGATCCTACTTGACAGCTGATCCAGGAGGCCTTGACTCAGAGTAGAGTTGTTGCGCCAATGATGATGAATTATATCATTGCTAGGCTTTAAAAAAATTAATTAAAATTAATGGGTGAAATATAAAGCTATGGAAAAAATATACTACAAAAACCTTGAGCACGGCATTCTTTGGTTGAGACGTTAAGCAATGGTCCCGAGCCTGTGCTATGTCAGGTACTCGTTAAAAACCCCTAATCTAGGTGAATATATCTGGTAGACAAAAGGACTCCCACAATAGAGTCGGGCTCATGTCCACCAAAGTGACGAAAGAGCGCTCTGTTAGTAGCCGATATGACCTCAAGGCCGGGCATATCACTTACTATTGTTGATTAATTGGTTGGTGCTGAGTAAATTTTACGTTATTATAAGTATTCTCGTGAAATTAACAGCACACGAAAACTATTGATGCGATTTGATCAAAGAAAAATGTTATTCTATAATGGTAATTATACATATATATTATTCCATAATGTGCCGGCATATACTGACGGTATGTAACGTACGTTATTTATATAATTTTATACGGTGTACATGATGGGTCGGGTGAGGAGAGGCGACAAATCTGCGTCGATAGGTGGTCGTCCTCAGCTCGCCGCGCTGCTTTCTTCTACTCCCGCCTGATTCTCTGTTTAGCCGGGCAGTCTGTAAATCAGTGACACACGTCGTTAGTATATACATACCTGACCAACCACATCGACTGACGTCACAATGAATTTCAACATTATCTATGGGGTAAAATAAACTTAAGCACGCCATCCTTCGGATGGGACGTTAAGCGATGGTCTCGAGCCTGTACGATGTCAGGTACTCGTTAAGATCCCTTACCCTATGTGAATAAAAATCTACGGCAGGGAAAATTTATGACTCCCATAGATGAATCGGGCTCATGTCCACCAGAGTAACGAATGAGCGCTCTGGTAGTAGGCGATATGACCTCGTATATAAAGCCGAGGCATGAGTCAAAATAAATAAATGAATATGAGGAAAAAACTTGTTTTATATAATTTTTTTCATTTTCTTATTTAGTTATTATCCTAAATAATAAAATTATTATCCTCTTTACTAGTATCCTTGGGACCGAAGTAACACCGCGGTTAAAAACGGCGATTTCAATTCCTTTCAAACTGAATTTTTGAAATATCATTGTTTTTTCTTTTACTCTGCAAGGATAATAAATTTGCCTTTGCCAATTTATTTTTTGTGAACTACATTTAGAAATGTGTTGTAGACTATATATACGGTTAGGGTGGCAAACAGTGGCGCCTCCAAGTAAACAAAAATAAAACTAATAAACAACTATTGAATGGATTTGTGAGGGCTGAGGTGGTGTTTTTA
The DNA here is from genome assembly GCA_963662175.1 of Aradus depressus. Lineage (NCBI taxonomy): Eukaryota > Metazoa > Arthropoda > Insecta > Hemiptera > Aradidae > Aradus > Aradus depressus. The sequence continues at coordinate 38,031,547 of OY759222.1, forward strand.
TCCCAGCCTGCTTATATATAGAACGACAAGACCGTATGTTTAGCAAAGTTATACATGATCCCGTATATTTTCTTAAAAAGAAAAAAAAAATATAAGAAAATGGAACCAGGTCAAGGAAATTCAAACATTGATAGTATTTTGAGATATTTTCAAAAGTCAGTCCTTGGGGCGTCAGTAATCGTTATGTTTTCTACCAAACAAGTATATAATGAAAATAGTTATAAAGGATTTATAAAAAAAAGTAGCCTGTGCGCTCACGTATGAAATCTATTACATGGTGGAAATGGGATGATTAAAAAAAAAGATTAACATTTTCGGTTGGATGATATCTTTAATTTGAACCATAAAACTTTAGTCTACTTTCGTTAGAAGCCGATATAATACATATGTCGTTACATATTATGTCGTTTAAGGGATGTTTAGAAGCCTAGATGTGTCGTAAGCTTGATTGAATAAAAAATAAAATAATAACAAATTTTGCCCGAAACGTATTGTTATATACATAATTTTCTTTAATTTGAACCATGAAAGAGTCGTCTACGTACATTAGAAGCCGAGCTATGCCATGCATATATACCGTTTATATCTAAAATGACATAAATTCTAAGCCGATTATTTTTCAAGAAATACATATTTAGGCTCCTCCGGTGAAAAACAATTTTTGTGTATATAAATTTATTATCATTGAAAACATTTTTTCTTTTAGAGTTCTATCATATTTTTTAGAATTAAAAAATTCCCAATTTACCCTCTGAAATTAACCCCCAGAAATTCAACTTTTTATACTTCACGTCTATAATTGAACCAACATGTCGAATAGTTTCAGAGAAAATCGCCTGTGAGAGACGGGCAGACGGACGGACACCGACGTGATTCCATAAGAGTTCCATTTTGCTAATTTTATGCACAGAACACTAAAAAATAATAGAGCTTTTTGAACTTGTCACCGTTATATTAGTTGATTTAATTATTTCAAATATTATACAAAATATCACATTTTTTTAGTAATAATAATTGTTAGACATTTTATATAGGGTAAACTATAATTATTTAAAAGCGAGCAGGCGTCAATATACCTTTACCTATATGTATAATATACACCAAAATATATAAATCAAAATGTTTACGAATTTTGGAGGGAGGACTGTCGTCTGTGTATATATAGCCAGGAGAGTTGGCAAAACATTCTACCTGTCTGGACATGGTCTGAGGGTTCCCCTCTCTGAGTCACTGTCACACACACACACACACACACACACACACACACACACACACACACACACACACACACACACACACACACTCACAGAACAGGGTGGCTACCCCTATACCGGTCCTCCACTTTCATATACAGTAGAACCTCTATAAGTCGAACATCAAGGGAGACGCCAATAAATTCGAGTTATAGAGTTTTCGACTTATGGAGGATTTCGAATTAGGCGAATTTTGATTCGACTTTTAGAGGTTAAGATTCATTCTAACTAATTTTGAGTTAGAGAGGTGAAATAAATAAAAATTCAAGTTACAGAGGTAACAAACATATTTATATTTATTATAAATCAACATTATTTCAAAACATCCTTAAAATAGAAAATACGTAGTATATGTAGGTATTAAAAAAAATCAGTGATTTTTTTGGCTTTAGATAATTGGTAATCCTATTTATTGTATATGTACTCCTAAATTGTTTTCTAAGAAACAATGGTGTACATTGTGCAAATTCTTAAAAACGGTAACTTATTTTTCTTCGAGCTATATGGGTAATAAGTTTCAAATGATCGAGTTGTAAAGGTTGAAAAATAAAATATTGCTATATTCGAGATACAGAGGTCCAATTTATTTTTTCGAGTTATAGAGGGAAAATATGTACCAAAATGGCTTGTAGGGACTCACTGATTATTTCGACTAATAGAGAGTTGAGATTTCGAGTAATGGAGATTTTGGGGCTTGAAGGGAAAGGAACAAAACTTTTTTTCGAGTTTTGGAGGTTTTCGACTTATCGAGGTTCGACTTAAAGAGGTTTTACTGTACCTCCTGAAATAAGTTTTCGCTCTCCTTCTAAACTCCCTTCTCCTTCGTATGATTTGACTAAAAATCATATCTAACTTGTGGATTTGTCGAGTTTTGGGAATAAGCTCCACATTAACACCCTCTATCGTCTATTTGACTGAAAATCAAGTTTTATATAGAAATTACTTTTAGATTCATACTAAGCATCAGATCAAGAGTATATTTCGAATTCGTGTGTAACATTTTTATAAGCACGGTCTGGTCATGAGGAACGAAATCGGCTGAACAATAAAATAAGCTTATTATATTCCTGCAAGTTACTGACTAACGCAGTTACTAGTCCAACGGATCTGTTAGTATAATTTATAAATGTTTTGTTGATATTTTATTTTATTTATTTATATTTATTGTTTTCAGGAACAAAAGAAAAGGAAATCAATTGGGAGAGTTCTATGTCGAAACATCAAGAGAGAATGTCCAGAGACGACTTGTGACGACGCCATTGTCCTTCCTGGACAGTGCTGCAAGACTTGTCCTCACGACCTTACAGGTTAGTTGACGTTAGTGTCCTTCGGGAGAGCAGCAAAATGACAATCTTCAGCCAGTTTTTAAAAAAAACGGCTACTTTCCTAATTAAATTTTTTTTAAACCGACCATATGCAATTCAGTGATCAGTGTTTTGATGATGTTTGACCACCTTAATTGTCTAAGAAATAAAAAATAAGATAAGTAATCGATCAAAAATTCATTGCGAAGTATAACTGACGTAATGAATGTAATGACGCGAAATTTTTCATGTCAATTCAAAGCCTTATAAAGACGGCAGGTATTATTTTCAGTGAAATCAGGCTAATAGGAGGGGAGATCAGAGGGGGCTCAACTCAAAATCCCAATAACTGCCGATTATTCTTGCTGGGGAAGTACATAGCCGGTGAATCACCGAAGACATTTTTTAAAATGATTTTTTCCCCTTCACAGTTTTACATTCAGTTAAACATTCTGGAAGATTAATGCACTAACAATGGCATTGTTATAGTAATCATTTTAATTCTTGCGGTTGGCAAAGGATGAATGGTTCATGAACCATTTTCCGAACGTGGTTGATATTCTTGATTAGGGTATTGGATTTGTGATACTGAGTTCTGAATCGTTCCAGTGCCCTTCTTTGGGCCAGCTAAGCTCCAGTCTGCATGAACTTCGTTCCTGGTCTTATTCTTTTTTCTTTCTCCTAATTCCTTCATTGTCGTATCTTTCTTACTCCCGCCTTGTCTCTTTCTCCTTCCTTGGGCCAGCTAAGCGCCAGTCTGCGTGAACTTCGTTCCTGGCCTCATTCTTATTCCTTTCTCATGATCCCTTCATTGTCGTATCTTTCTTACTCCCGCCTTGTCTCTTTCTCCTTCCTTGGGCCAGCTAAGCGCCAGTCTGCGTGAACTTCGTTCCTGGCCTCATTCTTATTCCTTTCTCATGATCCCTTCATTGTCGTATCTTTCTTACTCCCGCCTTGTCTCTTTCTCCTTCCTTGGGCCAGCTAAGCGCCAGTCTGCGTGAACTTCGTTCCTGTCCTCATTCTTATTCCTTTCTCATAATCCCTTCATTGTCGTATCTTTCTTACTCCCGCCTTGTCTCTTTCTCCTTCCTTGGGCCAGCTAAGCGCCACTCAGCGTGAATATCGTTCCTGACCTCATTCTTCTTCATTTCACCTAATTCCTTCATTTTCTGTCCTTACTCCCGTCTTGTCTCTTTCTCCTTCCCTGCCCATTTACTCTTACCTTCCTCCTTCCTTACAACTCCTTGCCTGCCTACAGACGGAGCTCGCGACATCCCCTGGTGGCCCACTCTTATAGCTACGTCCGTCTATATATACGCACTTCCGAGTAGCCACGTCTTCTGGCCCCACTCCAATAGTTAGGTCATCGGACCTCTCCACACGCATCTGTCTTGACTACTTTTTTGATATATGAACCCCCCCCCCTCCCCTCCCCTCCCCTCCCCCCCCCCTTCCCGCTTTTTGATGTCAAATAATATCAGTCTTCCCACTTTTTCTTTTTCTTTATTTACTTTTTTATCTCTCAAGCTAGAGTTTTTTTATGAATCAGTGCAAATATACGAGATTTATGACGAACATTCATTCCCATATTTTGAAAATCCGTTTGATATGAATGATATAGATAATAATATATGTGTAATAATATGTAATGATAATATTCATGTGTTATAATGATGTGAACACCTTGAGTACGCCATCCTTCGGATGGGACGTTAAGCGATGGACCCGAGCCTCTGCGATGTAAGGTACACGTTAAAAATCCCTAACCTAGGTGAATAAACCACAAAATAACGCAAAATGTAGGACCCCCACAGTAGAGTCGGGCTCATGTCCATCAGAGTGACGAAAGAGCTCTCTGGTAGTAGGCGATACGACCCAGCCCAGATGAAGCCAGAAGTGGACATCCAACAGTTTACGTGTCATCCTCAGTGGTATATTACATTTAGTGCGTTTGGTTGTTTTGAGTTATGCACAACTTGGTGATATACGGCTGAGGAGGATGCTGTAGTATACAAGAAGTTTTAAAACCGTTGGTGAATCACCAGCAATGTACTTCCCCACAACGAATTAATTAATAACCTTGTTCCCCCTCTAAAACCAGACGACCGTTTGCGCTATTATTCAACAGTTCACTTACATAGGGTCTTCTAAATTTAGTTTCGATAAATTTATTACATTGGCAATCACTAGGGTTTTGGAATTGGGCCCCCTCCACGAATCCCCTCTTCTCTCCAGCCGATATCGCTGAAATTTGACAGGTTATGTCCTCATTTAGTTTTGACTTCAAATATGAAATTTCATGTCGATATATTCATTACATCACCAGTTATGAGATTTTCAGAGTTAAGCCCCCCCGCTTTTGCTGATTTGATTGGAAATCGATAGGTGTTGTCCTTATGTGGTTTTGGTCACACATAAAAAAATTCGTATCAATACATTCGAAAATTATCGTGTTCACAGACAGACAGACTTTTTTTTCATATTTGGAATCTAGAGGTCGGAAAAAATGAAACTCCGCAACGTTGACTGATTACGTAACTTCCTCCATACTTCGTACATCTGGAGAAGATCTAACAATAAAATTATAGAAAAAAATGGTTCTTATATTATCCCGTTAGTAAGCATGCCCAAGTCAAACCTCAACAAAAATGCGATTTTCAAATTTTGAATTATCAATTTAAAATGGAAGTGACTTGAAGTGTTGCGTGCGACCTCCCAAGTTACTTCGGCTGTAATCCAGTATTCAATTGTTGCCTGGGGCTATCACGATCGCTTCTTCCACGCCTCTCTTGCTACATTTCCACATAGAACTGAGAAGGATACAGGGTGTTAACATACCAGAGGATCAAGGGTGTTTTTAGAAATATTTCGAAAATTATTTTTTTTAGAAAACTGTTAAACCACAGTTTACGTTTAAAAAACTACAACTTCTAAAACGAAAAACTCGATCACCCCCAATATCTGAGTTTGTAAAGAAAGGATTTGGACAATACCTGAGCCTTCTTCGTTTCCGTTTTCCCACAGTTAATCATCTTTTTCAAGAATTTAACCCAAAGTGTAAATATACGCAATATCGCCATTAGGAGGCCCTTAGATTTTTCACCTGGAATATGAAAAAACAAAATAAGGCGTAGTCAAGGTCCACGCCATAGATTTTCCGTGAAAACGTCGGGATAAAATCATAACATGTGTTTCGTATATGTAATTTAATTATCAATCTCTTTAATACAATGGTTATACAGAGTAGTATGGTTACAGAATAGATAAATCACAAGTTTATTGCATGTAGCAAGGGTCTGTGGTAGCTAAAGTAACACACGTAAACCTCACATTGTATTGACTAAGCCTTAATGTTTTTCATTTTCTTTTCGATGCTGTTGTAGCTGTTGCATTTGCTCGGCACTAGACTTTTTAGGTTTCTTAAATTCCGCGCATATTTACGATTCATATCAGACGATCTTTAATTTTTTTGCAATTTTCAATTTAATACCGATTTTTACATATATTTTGGCGAATATTGTTATTGTTTCACTTTGAGTCCTAGTAGTGCTTCTCAAGCTCTTCACAATGACACCCGAATCAACGTCCTATCTAAACGCGTTATCACGACACACTCATTTCTAATTTTACACAACGCTAATTCGCAACAATCATCCGTCGGCGCCCACACTAGCCCGATAACGTCACAAGCAAAACAAACACTGCAGAACAAACACGTACAGACATGCTCTATCCATTGTGACCTCAACCGTTGTTATCACATTATTAGTCTCTTAGTTATTAGCGATTGAAAGCTGACGGTATTTTGTAACACAAGAAAGTTTGACCGGCTATCACTGTGCTGAACGAGCGAATAGACGTTTTCACGTCAAAAACCATGAGCACGCCATACTTCGGATGAGACATTAAGCGATGGTCCTAAATCTGAACGATTTAAGGTGTTTTAAAGATCCCCAACCTAGGTAACTAAACATAAAAAGACAGGAGCATTTTTAGTAGGCGATATGATCTCGTAAGAGCCCGGGCATGAGTTACAAACACATTTTGAGGTCTGTGTCTATTTTAGATTTTATTTTACTCAATATTTTCTGTGCCTCTATTGTGTGGTGGACGGTCCGTAAACTACCAGCGCCCGAACCTGCCCAGTGTTCAACTATGAAACACCAATCCATCTCCGTCCAAGTCAGGAAACTGAACAACATTCAGGATTTGAAGGAACATCCTGCGCAAATGACTATCACTCATGTCTTCTATTTGAAATTGGTTATAAACACAATGGAGTATTGGACGAAAAATGTTAATTTTCGTATGATTTCAAACATCTGAATAGAATATATATGTTAATAGAATTTCAGCCAAATTTACCAAAGGAAAAGAGAGGAGGTTTAGAAGGGGCTTAACAGTAAAATCTTAATAATTCTCATATGTGATAGTAAGTTGTTGCACATCCCACACTGGCGGGTAGTCCTTTAGCCTCTATGGGGTATGGATGTGTGATGTGCCACTGACGATGACGCTGTTTTGTTGAAAACAGTTTCTTGTCAAATATAGAACATTGGGAAGACTAGTTTTATTAGAAATGTGGGGAAGTACATTGCCAATGATAACAATGATGAAAAAATTCAAATGAAATACTCAAGATGACAAGATGATGTGCTGATTGGGACTGTCCTCGGGGTTACGTGCTTCCACAGATGGCTCTGTCTCCCAAATCGGCCTACATGCCGCGTCCTCATTCCGCTCTCTGTCTGTCTGTCTGTCGCTCGACTTGCCGCGTTATGGCGCCAGCCCCCCTCCTCAACTCTTCACATATCACGTCTCCTCAACCCGACTTGTATCTTATTATTACTCTTAATAATCAGTTGTGAACTTCCAAGGCTCCAAATGCGCCTTATAATCTTAACAATATATGCTAATATGATAATTATAAAGTGTAAAATTAGCATTTCGGCTTCCTAAATCAAATATTAACCAGAATTCTAAACAAACAAAAAAAATAAAAAAATAAAATTAATAAAAATGTGGTCAACACACTAAACTGGCATTTTTACTGGTAAAAATCAGTTCGGCCTGTAGTATAGGAAGCTACAGAGATATTTCTAAAGGGTTTACAGTCGTCTAACCTTCCTTAAAGTCCTGAACTAATAATGATTAATAGAGTCGACAGTATCTTTTCAATGTAGAAGGAATTGAAGGTTCTGTCGTGTAAAAGAAAACGCAATATTTGGCCAACGTTTCGGAAACTATTTATTTCCTTCTTCAGGGCCTTATAATGACTTGAGTGGATGTGTGTGGTGAAGGTCCACAAACACACTTAACACCTACACAACACACATCCACTCAAATCATTATAAGGCCCTGAAGAAGGAAATAAATAGTTTCCGAAACGTTGGCTAAATACAGAGTTTTTATTTACACGACAGAATCTCGGATTCCTTCTACATTGAACGTCCTGAACTTTCTCATCCTTTTTAAATCTTTTTAATCTTATAAATAAAATAATGGATTTAGAGTATAATGTATGTAATTTTTTACATAATTTGATTTCTCCAAAAAATTGTTTTTTTTAAATATATCCTTAATAAAACTTTATTTATATTGAAGATAGCATCAGTTTAATTAAAAAACGTATATTATGCATAATAAAAAAAAATGTCTACACGACACTTATTAATTTTCAATGGAATCGGCGGAAGGATAAGGGGGATCTAGGTGCCTCAACTCAAAAATTCCAATAATCGCCGATTTCATGATGAAATTTCATATTTATAGTAAAACCCCATTGAGGTCATAATCTGTGCATTTCAGCGTTATCGGCTGAGGGAAAGGGGGGGGGGGGGTTCAGGGCTGGGGGGTCATTTCCAAAACCCTAATAATTACCTGCCATGAATTTATGTATAATTATGTATTATATTTTTATTATTTACTTAGTGTGAGGATTTAGAAGTCCTATGTGAGTCAACTGTTGAATATTAGCGCAAACGATCTGCTGGTTTTGGAGGGGCAGCGAAAAGATAATTGATTAATTCGTTCTGGGGAAGTACATAGCCAATGATTCACCGACGATTTTTTTCATTTGGGATAAACACGGACATATTTATAAACAAATATAACATTAAAAAAAATAAAAATCCGATTTAATAATGTCAAATTATTTATTTATATATTCAATTGAGTTTTGTTCCGTTTAAAGATAGTTCATTTGCGTTTTTATTGTAAGCGCAAACTTATTGTTTAAATTATTATTACATTATTATTCAATTATTTAATGACACCATTTTGAATTTACCGCTAAACTGCCATGTTGCGCCAATCCCACAAATGGGTGCCGATTACAATACTTGGTCCATGTTGGAACAACACTACTGCTTCCTGTATACAGAGAATCCTATATTAGAGATCAGTGGAATTTCCGGCTCATCATGAGAGAATACAGACATGCTCAGTCCAATCTCCATATATGTATTAAATGACATTTATATCATTTGGAGATGGCCTTTGAGTGCACCCCTATATATAGGCAGACTGCATCGAGACAGCCCGACCTTCGCAATACAAGCGAAAATCTAAACACAAACGAATCAGGAGAGAAACATAATTTTGCGGACCATACGTGAAACAGGTTCAGTCTAATGGTTGTTTATTAGCAGTTTTATTATTTTTCACATTTTTGAAATTGCGTGGGTTTTCAAATATTTCTATTTACTAAATAAAGTAAAAATAGTCTCGAAATAAATGTCATTCATTTAAATTTTGTTTATAAAATTTTATTTATTAGCATTTAACCAAAATCGAATTAAATAATGTAAATCTATGTAAATTATGTTTAATAGTATATATTTTGAGTTATATATCCGGTTTTATGTAATGTATTTCCTAATTTTGGAAGTTGTTAGAGATTTTTAATGAAGCCCCTTCCCCTTGGCTGATTTAGCTGAATATCAGTAGGTTTGTGAATAAGAGAGATATTGCCTGCAACGAAAGAACGCTCTCATGGACATGAGCCCGACTCTATTCAGGAGTCTTGAATGTTGTGTACCCAGATTTAGTTAGTTACTTAGCGTTTGGAGCTCGTAACGAGGAGGCTCGGGACCATCGATTAAAGACCCATACGAAGGACGGTCTGGTTTCGAACCCGTGATCTTGAGTTCAGTATCCGAGCAAGCTCCCTCCTAGGTTTTTGATTACATATATAATATATGTTCATTCTATCAAAGGTTATCTTTTCCACAGGCACACAAACATGACATTTTTCATTTTTGAATTCAGGGAAACCTGAAATTCCGGTAAAAACATAACATCGAATTTTTGACTGATTATATAAGGTTCCTCTGAACTACGTAGAGCTCGGAAATGAAAAAAATATTTATTGTTTTTATTTTATTATCTTTTTATTGTTTTATTTTTTATATTTACTTGGTGATAGCGAGAACAACTAAAAATAGTATACGTTGACGATGTTTAGTTAGACATTGTAAGATAGTGGGTCAGCGAGAGAACGTGGAGGTCAGCGACAGAGAGGAGCCGCCCTAGGACAGCTGTGGAGAGGATACCAACTAGGGCACTTTTAGGGAGTGCGGCACGACGCGAACACAGAAGGCAGGGAGGGTTGTACGGTATAATAGTATTCAGATTGGGGTTGAATGGACCTAACTACAGTCAAGTATTTAGATATGTGTTATCGATACTGAAGCAGAGTGTGTCCACGACTTTCTGTGTAAAAATCGACATGAATACCCGGCAATGTACGATACATCCCCAATGTGAATTAATAAATTTTATCGATTTGTTTGAAGATCAATTGGTGACTTTCTCATAGACTTCTGAATCATACTAAATTTCATTTTGATACATCCGTTACTATGGACAACAGTTACTGTTTTTTTTTTAGTTGTTTTAAGTTGTTTAAGAAAAGTTATTTAACGAATCCTAAAAAGGTTGCAATTTTGCTCAAATTTGAATCTATAAACAATATTCAATTCTCTTTTCGGGAAATTGCTGTCCCTTTTGTTAGACACATTAGAAAATGAAACAAGGAAACCTCATATCCTTAAATGGATAATTGTATTTTTTTTTTTTTTTTAATTTTCTCGTGTACTCACAACTAGGACAGAAAGGATCAACTCTACAGGTTGCTGTCCTTTTTTTCTAACTTTAATATGATAGTTGTTCCGTAATTTATTTAAATAAAACAATATTTATTGAAATATAATTTCTATTAATATATTAAATATAGTTCAAACAAGATATATGTGCTTTGTAAATAATCTTGATATGAATAAATATAATAAATAACATATTTCATAAATGATTCAATATCTTAAAATGGGAATGAAATGATCGCAATATTCAAATAAGAATCGTATTTTCATTAAAATAAATGGAAATAAATAAAAAAAACTGGAGGACAAATACTTGAGATAAAAAGATTAAATTCTTGATTTAATTAGAAAATTTTATCTATGAATCTGTTTTGTAAAAAATAGTGAAAAAAATATAAAATATTATTAAAGTGTCGCAATGGATTTCCATGAATGTTAATTGAAATGTTTCAACTGGAATGTTATCTTAGGGGAGGGTTGTGCAGGCGGGAAAATGTCAGGGCGTCCCCCAGCTTAGCCCAACATTTTGTTAAATCCACTTGCAGACACTTGATTATTTCTACATAACAATAATATTTTTGGTTACATCCCCAGCTCTACAAAGTATATGGGATGTTTTGTAATCAGTCGAAAATTCGATGCTGAGTTTTCAACGGAATTTCATGTTTTACGAACTTTCATGAAAAAAAAAAAAAATGCATGTGTGTCTGTGAAGACGATAACTCCCGATAGAATGAATGTATCGACGCGAAATTTTATATTTAAATCCACAACTTTCTTTTGACGACACCTATTAATCAAAATCTTGAACCTAATAGATCAAAGGAAGGGTGAGTTGGGAGGAAGCTTAATATAAAAACAGTAATAATTGCCGTTTTAATGAATGTATCAACACACATTTTTATATCCGTGACCAGAACCCCATAAGAACGACACTTAGTAATTTTCAGTGGAATCGGCAGAAGGGAAGAGGGAGCTCAAGTTAAAAACTTCAATAACTGACGATGTAATGAATGTATCGACATGAAATTTCATATTTGAAGTCAAAACCCAATGAGGACATAATCTGTTGAATTTCAGCGATATCCGCTCAAGGATAGGAAGGGTTTAGGGGAGGGGGTTAAATTAAATTCAATATCTACACAAAATTTAGTATGAGGATTTAGGAGCCCCTATGTTAGTCAAATATTGAATATTAGATAGCAGATTAACAAAAGGTTGAGAGGTTTGGAGGTGAGGCAAAAAGTTAGTTTAGTAATTCTATCTGAGGACTGAGGAAGTACATTGTCGGTAGTAGGTATGGTAGGATTTTATTTTTCTGGCGTTCGATTTGTTGGAATTTGAATTTAAGATATCGTAGTACGCATGTTCACTCAGTACTGCACTCTGTATTCCTTGTCGTGAAATATAGTCCGTTATGAAAACCCAAGCTGTATGCTTCTTCATTTTTGTTTACTTCTACTATCACTCTTTTAGCATCTAGTACATTCATTATTATAAATTTCCATTTGGAAAAATGAGAGTTACTCAATTTTGGATACGTCAAAGCGTTTGTGTTCGACTCAATTTTTTTTTTTTACTCAGTCGTTGGTATACCCACGGGCCAAAAACAGAATAAAATAAGCATGCCAGAGAAGCCTAAGAAACTTAACCGAATATTTTGCGCTCATTGGCGCTACCTCGGTATAACACCAATTAACAATTAAGAAGTATAGTGTAATTGTCAACATAGTTTTACATAATTAAATATAACAATTTTTAACATTGGATTGCAAAAGAACACATACACTGACATGGTATAAATTAACCTTGTTGATTTCAATAACAATATATAACTATTACGTAAATACTTCACAAAGCGGAAGTTATTCAGAAAGTCATTTTATCAGATAAAAATTGTAAAAATAAATTTTTTTTTTATACTAACCATCTTTATCTCGAAAACAATAGAGCATTACGATGGGGCTTCAAGGACATTTCTTGTGAGGGGGGGGGGGGGGGGGGGGGGATCAAAAAAATATTGTATGAACGTTCTTAACGAACACACTTTGGACCTACTCTGGCCGCGGGTCATCATCCCTCTAGTATTCATGAGACACCAGCATTTTCATCCCTCTTTCAAAAAAACATTTCTTGTAGAAATTTCTATGCCTTAGTAAGGCCTTTAAGTTCGATAAGTATATGTTTTTCCATACTACGAGTACCGATAGATATATTTACCTACGAAAAATTAAAAAAAAAAATAAATAAATAAAAAGTCGACGGTGAATTAACGACAATGAACCCCCTAACGTAACTTAATCAATTAAGTTTTTTCTCTCCCTCCAGAAACAATCGACCGTTAGGGCAAGAAATTAATTGAATCCTCATACTAAATTTTGTGTCGATACGTTTATTGCTGCACGAAGAAATGAAAAGAACGAAAGACTAGTCTGTCGGAAAGATTTTTGTTAGACCTTGGTTACGTGGGTTGTATGAAGAATGGAGACGTATAAGAATAAAAATAAAATACTACAAAACTTCCTCACAGTAAAAATATAGTGATATAGTGAATCACTAGTAGTGTACTTCCCCAGAAATAATTAATCAATTAACTTTTCGCTCCCCCTCCTTGAGGTGTCCCATGGGGTTCATACATAATTTCATCTCGATACTTTCATTCTATCGAAATTCTGCGGACAATTTTTCTTTTGTTTTTGTAATATGGTGTTGGAAAACTGAAAATTCTGAGGAAAACTCAGCGTTGAATATCTGACATATTACATAACTTCCCCTATACTTGGTAAAGCTCTCGCTCAACGTCTGACATATACATTCATCATTTACTCTAACCTAACCAAATATTAGTCTAATTTTGATCATTACGTGATCTCATAGTAAGTATACATTGTCTGTTTGTCATTATAATTATCTGATGAGATCACTGGGAGAGCTGAGTATAATTTCAAATTGGTCCATTATCTGATGAGAGATTGGCGGCGGCAGGGGGGGGGGGGGGGGTGAGGGGGACACACAAGGTCGACAAATTGGTAATGGGGGGGGGGGGGGGGGGGGGCGCCACAATAAAATGCAAATTTGTATCGAAGTCTATTTTTGTATAGACATAGGATAAGGCGTGGTGTCTGTGTCTGTGGTAAAACTGTCCCACCTTAAGCTATACCAACTCCTATTTTACTTCCTCCGCTAAATGTAGTATAGGAGAAGTTATATAATCGGTCAGAAATTCCATTTAGAATTTTCAACGGAGTTTCATACATTCCAAACCCCCAAAATGCAAACATTAAAGAAAAAAATACCTGTCTCTGAACATGATAGCTCCCGAAAAAAACGAATATACTCTGTGTATCAAGAACCTATTAATTTTCAGCCAATTGGGCATAAGGGAAAGTTAAGATTAGCAGGAAACTTAACTCAAAACATAAATTAAATGATAGATAAAACACTTTTTTTGAACACTTATATTGCCTAATTCCACAAACAGTCTAATGTTTGTGGAATTAGACAATATAAGTGTTCAAAAAAAGTGTTTTGTCTATAATTTTATTTTATTTATTAGTATTTGCACTATATCAACACCGAACGCAAAAAATGTATTCGGACATTACCTAACTCAAAACTCCTAATATAATTACTGACGAATATTAATGTTTCGCCATGAAATTTTTTAGTGGAATTCAGTAGTCTCTGAGTAAGACATATTGATTTTCAGCAAAATCAGCTATTATTTTCATTGTTAGAGAAAACTTAGTGAGCGACTTTTTTATATTATCTAATAATAATCTTGAGCATGCCGTCCTTCGGATGGGACGTTAAGCGATGTTCTCAAGTCTGTGTAATGTCAGGTACTCGTTTTAAAGACCCCCTCCCGCAGGTAACTAACTAAACCTGGGTAATTAAAATTTAGGACGCTCATAGTAGAGTTGGGCTCATGTCCACCAGAGCGAAGAATGGGCGCTCTGGTAGTAGGCGGTATGACCTCATAGTTAAAGCCCGGGCATGACACAATAACTTACTACTGTGATGGATAACTATAGATATTTCTAGTAAAAAATTCAATATTATTGATGTTTTTTCGATGATTCCATTTATTATATTCACCAATGATAGTGCACATTCACCAATATAATTAGGAAATGTATACTATTTCTTTACTTTCACTATTTATATTTGTGATTCTAGAAAGTCATTGATGATGATGTTCAGTCACCAATTTCACTCATTCACAATAACATACATATCTATAAGAAGTTACCTGTAATAGTTTTCCGGGAGTTAGCTTAACAGATATTCATTAGGATTTGACCTGGGACAGCGTTCATTTCAAAATGCATGTCTTTTGACAGGGCCACCAGGGGTCGTTCTTGTATAAAGCGTAGGCAAGATCTGATCCCTGGAAGAACAGAACAGGAAATGGAAGGGAGAATTTTTAAAAATCAAGTTCTTTAAGAGTATTTTCGGTCATTTGAGATATTAAATTTTTGTCTACGCTGATTAGAAGCGATATAGCCATTCAGGATAGCGCCTTACCTGCGGATTTGTGTACATCATCTGTTCATTAATTGTGGTTAAAAAAGAAAGAATTGTAAAATTAAAATAAATCAAAAAATAGAAGTAAAATTAATAATAATGAAATAATAATAATTAAATTAACAATAAATTAGCACATTTCCTATAGAAATTTTATCTCTTTTCTTTTACTAAATTTTGACTTCTACAGTAGTTTTTCGAAAAGGGCCCTAAAAAGTATCAACAATTCAAGACGAGCAATTTTTAAGAAAGTGCACATATATTTTTAAAAAATTTCAATTAACAAACTTTTCATTTGGATTTCTAAAGAGAAGAAATCTTGTCTTCTAAATTTTTCAAAAATATTAAATCTAATCCAAAAGTTTTCAAATAATCTTACTGGGCCAACAGGGAAAATGAATAGAATTGAATTTACGAGAACAAATCTACTTAAATCTACATTATTAAACTAACTAACTACATTATTAAAAACTAAACATTGAAAGTGCAGGGATTTTTTTTTTTCTATACCGAAAAAGTGACCAAATTTGCCAGCCACTCGTTTAGAAAAATATAGAGAAGAGTTGGTAGCAGTGATGTGATTTGACCGTGATTGAGCTCTGGTACTGCAGACGCTGGTAGAGGTCGCCCGTCCCTGGATGTCATTACTGAGAAGGTCGAATGGCGCCTGGCGCGACTTATAGGCGCGACTAGTCTGCATTTCATTATGTCGCTTCACCGAAACTGGAGCCCCCCTAATATGTATTTAGTTCTTCGAATAATAATAAATACTCATAATATTACTAATCACTGTTTGACAATAATGTATAAGAACGGTATTAGTAAGAGTTGTAAATATAATTAAGGCGCCACAGAGTCATGGTACGACCTGGCTTCCAGAGCCTTCTTGAGTCAGCTCCCACTGTCCTCACTCCAGTCAAGTGGCTGAGGTGTCAGTAGGGGCGAATCTGAATTTTGCCGCTTTTAGAAGACACAACATCAAAATGTCAGCTTTTCGGATTTTTACAGTGACTTACGAAATGAACGGAACCTACATACAAAATTTCAGGTTTATAGATCACGTAGAAGTGCCTGGCGTAGTGTAAATAACTTTTGCCTTTTATATAAGATTTTTTTGGTTTTTATTTACATCTGTATAAGGAATATAAACAAGTAAATTTACTTTAGGAGAAAACATGCAAGTGTCAAAATGTCAAAAAAGGAGAAATCACCCAGTGGTGACACTCCTTAGGCACTGAGTTTTCGTTAAGACTTAACACGATAAATCACAATAGCAAAAATGTCCTTATTCCGCATTTAAAAGTGAAAAAAAAAATTAGTTTATTACGTGTCTGTCGCAATGTCTTAAACTGTAGAATGGCAAGACAGTGAGGTCTCTACACTGAGTGGAAGTCACCATAACCTCAACATATTGTTACTTTCCCAGAGATACAAAGTATAGAGAAACTTATGTAATCAGTCAGAAATTATATGTTCAGTTTTCACCGGAATTTGATATTTACGTAAACCCAAAAATGTAATAAAAAAAATATTTATATAGCTATGAACACGATAACTCCCGATAGAAAGGATGCATCAACACGAAATTTTATAAGTGTATTCAGAACCTCATGAGGACGATACGTATTGATTTTCAGCTATATCAGCCCAAAAGAAGGGGGGTTGTGGGAAAGTCTAACACAAAAAGTTTTTATTTTTAATGATACACTTTTATTTATTTCATATATGCATATATATTTGTATTTTAATTCAGAACATACTATTTCGAAATTTTTCTGTTATTATTAAAATTTCAATTTGAGACGAAATTTTATTTTTAATGTTTTCCATATTTTAAGACGTATCTGTACAGGAGGGACAAGGAAAAACCCCGGGGTGCGGAAAAAGGGGACAGTTTGGATGTAAACTGGTTGAACTTCCATTTAGTATTTGTTAAGTCGTGGCTGAAGATGGTTGCAATACCGAAATTAATCACATATATTTTGTGAAATAGACAATATTTTTTAAAATTTACTTTTTTCTTTATATTTTTTATATTATTCAATTGATTTTGGAGGGAGAACGATTAATTTGCCTGGGGAAGTATATTGGTGATGATTTACTGTTAATTTTTTTTTAAACTCTTAGATCATCTTTTTTGGAATGTTTGTTTTGCAAAAATAATTTTTGTTTTTCCATCTTCCTCTATCTTATCGACTGCGAAAACTTGCATTCCTCACCGTTATTACGATGACATTCCTCATCAATTCATTCTTTTTTCTCTCTCCTCTATTCTTGTACAGTTACGTCCTTGAGTTTATCATATATGAAAAAAGGGTATTTTTAGATAAAAAAAAAAAAAAAAATTGTTTAAATGTATTTTATTAGTTTTCTATTTTTTTTTTTTTTTAACGTTACATCTGTTTTCTCTCTGGGAGATTTATCTGTGAGTATCACTGTTTAAACATTAAATGTGCACAATGCATAGTGCATTCTTTGTGTACTTTCATTCCCACTTTTAACTTATGCAATATTTATATTTTTGTGTAAAATTTTGTGATAAGGAATTTTACGGAAACACTTCTCTATGGCTACTCACTATACGAAATATAGGGGAAGTTACGTAATCGGTCAAAAATTCATTGCGGAGTTTTGAACGAAATTTCATGTTTTCCAACTATCAGATTCCAAATATTAAAAAAATGTGCGAGTGTCTGTGTACACGATAACTTCAGGTAGAATGTATGTATAGACACAAAATTTCATATGTAAATTCAAAACCCCAAAAGGTCGATGTCTATTAATTTTCAGCGGGATCTGCAGAAGAGAAGGAGGGGATTAGAGGAGGAATTAACTCAAAAAAACCCAAAACTGCCGATATAATGAACGTATCGACATGAAATTTCGAACGTTATTAGAGTTTCGAGTTCTCTAAATCCCCTCCCCATCGAACGAGTTCCCAACAAATTAATTATTAGTAGTCGTCCTCATAGGGCTTTGAATTTACCCACGAAATTTTTAGTTAATAGAATATTTGTGTTAAGCCCCCTCCCTAAACCCTCTTTTTCTTTGGCCAATTTGTTTGAAAATTACTCCCACAAAATAAACTAAGGGGTCATTCATAAATTACGTTAAGCATTTAGGGGGTGGGAGGGGGGATAAGCTCAATATTACTAATTCTTACTATAGGGGAGGGGGGTAAAGAATTTGATCTTATGTAAGTTTTTGAATTTAAAATCTACTACTTTCGCGCTAAGAAATGGCGCTATTGTATAGCGCCATCTGTACTTAGTTCTCAAATTCAGTATTGAATCCTACAGAAATCAGAAAGGCCTCGGCCGGTTTCGAACGGATCTTGAGCTCAGTAAGCAACCACACATACCACTGAGCTACCGGTGCCCTCGATATATTCATTCAATCGGGATTCATCGTGTTCACAGATATATACAAACATAGACAGCAATATTTCCATTTTTAGAATTAAGGGGTCAGAAAACAAAACTCAACATAATAGAATTTATTACAAATTACATAACTTCCCCTATACTCCGTAGAGCTGGAGAAGTAATAAAGCAGACCTCTAAAAAAATTAAATGCTCTAACTTTGAATACTGCAAGACAGTTACAATATCTAACTGACGCTAAAACTGCATTATCAGGGAAGAGAGAAACCAATCAAATAAGGTATTATTTATATTAATTTTAATATATGCAGACTTTATGCAGGCTTTATGCAGACTTTATGCAGGCTTTATGCAGACTTTATGCAGACTTTTCTTGAAATGTCGATTTATGCTATTTTTATGCCGACGTACATCCTTTTTTTTAAATATTTCCGTCATGTGCTCAATGCCCACACGTTAGAGGGTTTTGTATTCCAAATTTCATGTTTCCACATATTTTGTGTGGGAACTACAAGTCGCCCACCGACAGAAAAATAAGTTTAATAAAAGTATTTTAAAATTATTTATTTATTATTATTATTTTTTTTAAAATATTTAAGGTTAAAAAAATGTATTCAGAGTAGAACATAAATAAAAGGATATATATCATTTGTTAGGGAGACGTGGGCATGGAAACCATGAATGGAGTTCACCTGTCGTCCTGCGTTCATTCATTTATATTTATAGGGGCATTAACATTTCTATAGTTGTAAGGAACAAAATCGGGTGCGAAATTTATTTTGTTTTTGCTATGTTAGTTAAAATATGTTATTATCGTCCTTATGTACTGCCAACTTGCGCAGTAGTACGAGCACCCCCTCTGGTCAATCTTCTCTTTAAGCTCAGATTTAATAGTAAGTTTTGATTTGCAAAAATTAATCAGCAAAAATATAATAGAATTATTCTATTTTTATTCGTTTCAGATCAAACAAACATAATAAGTTAGGTAGCAAAAGGGGGAAGAAATCACATTTACAAACTAATCTGATAATTGGATTTTGGAGCAGTTTGTTCACTTGATACTCACAACGCATTGCAGAGTAAATATAGCAAGTTGCAGAATAACAGTTGGGTTGGTAAAAGTAGATAGCAGTATAGATGAATAACAGGTTATATCAACTAAGTTAATAGGGTTAGGTTAGGGTTTATGACTCATGCCCGGGCTTTAACTACGAGGTCATATCGCCTACTACCAGAGCGCTCTTTCGTCACTCTGTTGGACATGAGCCCAACTCTACTGTGGGAGTCCTAAATTTGCTTACCCTAAATTTTTTATTCACCTAGGGTGGGGGGTCTTTAACGAGTACCTGACATCGTACAGGCTCGGGACCATCGCTTAACGTCCAATTTGAAGGATGGCGTGCTTAAGTTTATTTTACCTCCCAGATAAATTAAACTAAGGGCCTCGGTTGGGTTACGAACCCACGTTCTTGAGCTCAGAAGTCAAGCACGCACACAACTGAGCTACCGGCGCCCTCACTGAGTTAATATATCGCTCATTTGCTGCAACAGCGACATAACTCAAAACCTGTTATTTCTAGGAGGAGCACCAAGTTTTGACGTAGTAACTTGATGCATTCATTCGAAAATAACTTATCAGCATGTTTTATTGAAAAAATACAATATAAAAGAAGAGAAAATGTAAAGTTACAGCTATAAGCCTTACGAAGTTTCTTCCTTAACCTCATGACTACCCTCACTTTGAATTATGACATTCTTGCAGCGATAATTGTTTTCTCGGCATGCAGTTGAAGTTATGTTATTGAAATCTGTTATTTTTTAATTTAGTACCAGACTAATACCGTTGAAAAATAACAGTTTGCTGAATCTTACAACCCAGCACTTTCCAAAGTACCTGCTATCAGTACAACTCCAAGATATCAGCTTGTTTCCCACCTTTTTTAAATATCCGCGATGCTGCGCTAGTTTTGTCCAAGAGTCACGCCCAGGCTACCAATGTTATAAATAAACAAACGGACCTGCAGCTAACCATCAATCTTTTGCCACTTCTCACATTTTTTACAAAAACATCGATTTTGTATGACTGTAAGTAACTTTCTAAAATAAAAAAAAAAAACACAACCAACTAAAAATTATTTTTAGAGATCCCCAATCCTCAGAAAACTGCATTTTTTTTTTTTCTTTAACTGAGTAGTCATCAATTTCAAGCTCATAACTCTATCTAACATATTTATATCTCCCAACATATTATTTTTACTTTTATTCATAAATAAATGTTTATGTTTTTTTTTATAACCATAAATTGTATAGTCTGGATCTCAGCCAACAGTTCTAGTATTAATCGCATTTAATCATTTATTTAATAAAATTTGTAAGAACTTTGAACATACCTAATTTTACATAGGACCTATCGATATATAAAAGCTTTTAAATCAAAATTCAATTTTTTGGCAAATTGTACAATTATTGAGCAAAATTTTTTAATTAGTTTTATTTATTTTCTTCAAGTATCAAGTATTTATGTACATATGTATTTATTTTTATATTTTTTACAGATTTCAACCTGATTCAAGATGCTGTTTCTCTACCCTCTGAAGAAGAGGATAAAAATTCAAAACGTAAGTTGGTTCAATATTATATATATATTAATTCCTGAAAAGAAAACCACTCGAGAAAGAAAGAAGGTACTTACAAACTTGTCCACCTCTCCAATTTCCTTATTTCTTGGAATTTTCGATACGTGTTCTTACATCAGTGACCTCAAACATAATTATGCAATCAGTTTAAATGATTAGGTGAAAAACATAAAAGTAAACAAGGATTTTCCGTTGAATTTTTAAAAACTATTTTGAAGAAAAAAAAATCTCATGAAATGTTCTATATTAGGGAGATTGTTATCATAAAACTGCAATTTTTTAGGTCTCATGTTACGTCCCTAAATATTTGCTTCAATAATAACGCTTTCTAATAATTTTAGCATCTTTTATTAAAAAAATAATGAGCTTTAATTATCTATATTCTTGTGCACTTACAGTTTTCCTTAGGTCTTAGGGTTACTCTCAATAAAATATTTATAAATTGGTTAAACAGTGTTGTCACAGGAAACGTGTTACTGCAGACCCTACAGAAATAAGCCTTGTTTGTTAAAACATGCTTTAATTATCTACAGCCAGTAACAAAAATGTTCGGACGGTTTGATTTTTCAATAAAAAATTATAATAATTAAATGCAAAAGTAATAAAAAATAATTTAAAAAAATAATTAAAGCCATTTTTCAATCAAGAATAAGAATTCAAAAGTGGGTTAGGATAAAGGAAAAACAGCTTTGATTAGAACAAATAAATATTTTAATTTAATAAATTTTATAACAAGTAATGTAGGTAACAAAAATTTTCGGACAAAAATGTAAACAACTATAAATAAATTCAATGTTTTTTTTACGATTTCACAAATTCAAAAACCATAATGTTAATTAATATTTGGTTGGGTACCCTTTTTGTGTAATAACATCTTTCATTCGATTCGGCATTGATGATGAAACTAATTTTTTGGTGAAATTTGGAGATATTTTACCCCACTCTTCTAATAACTTTTGTTTCAATTCGTTTTTTGAAGCAATGGGTGTTAATCGAATTTTCCTGTCGAGCTCACCCCATACATGTTCAATTGGGTTGAGATCGGGCGATTGGGGGAGGGTTTCATAACTTTAGGGCAGTTATACAAAAGCCAAGTACGTACCAATTCACAGGTGTGTTTCGGATCGTTGTCTTGGTAAAAATGAAAAGTCCGTAAAATCCCAAGTTTTTCAGCACTCCTTTTCAAATTGCTCCTTAGTAATTCGGCATAAACTTTTCCAGTCATGTTGGTTTCAATGAAAACCAGTTCACCAATTCCACTAGACGCCATACACCTCCACACCATCACTGAGCCACCCCCATGTTTTACTATTGGTTTTAAATTTTTTGGATTCAGCTCCTCATTACGCCTTCTCCAAATTTTGTCGGGACTAAATATATTAAACTTACATTCAAAAGTATTTGCTTGCAATAGAACAAACCGCAATAATAAAATATTCTTGTATCTTGTAACTCTTCACAACATAAAAAGAAATCTCAGGTCATGTAATGTCAGAAAACTAGATTTTTGTGATATGACGTTGGAAGAGAGCGACAGCAGCGCTGACCCTCGGCAGAAACCGTCCCTTCCCCCTACTCTATCCCCTCCACCTTCCCTCTAAAGAAACTAAGTACCCAATTTTTCTAATTTAAACGTTTTTTCTCCGATATTTCGACAAATAAATGTTTCCAGATCATGTCCGTTTACTTCCATGTAATATATGTATACATATACTATTACTTTACTTTTGTTTACTTCCCTATACATATAATATATGTATACATAATAATATGTACTAAAAATTTTGTAATCGTGTGAACATCAGAGATCAATTGCATGCGTGTGTTTATGTGAGAGCTCAAACGCTTTGACCTGACATCGTACAGGCTCATGACCATCGCTTAACATCCCATCCGAAGGACGGAGTGCTTAAGTTTATTTTACCTCGCAGATGAATGACATTACTCCAAAAAATTTCTGAATGATTCTGGAACTCTTTTGCGAAGCTCAATCTTTTTTTTATATTTTTTTCACTCACAAACGGTTTTTGGTACTCTCCCATTATATCCTGCTTCTTTTAGAATTCTTCGAACATTTTGTGGGTGAACTTTCTTTCCCGTTTCTCTGTATACCTCGGCGACGATCTGAGGTGCACTCCTCGAGGGCTTGTTTTTAATTTTCCGGACAACGCTACACCTTTCTCGGTCGTTTAATACTCTTGGACGGCCAGAGGAAGATTTCAAATCTATCCGATGCTCGTGCTTATACCTTCGAATTACATCGACTACGGTGCTTTTACTTCGGCCTACCAAACCACCGATTTTGCGGACACTTAATCCTTTTTCATAATTAAAAATTATTGTCTGTTGAACTTCAAAAGATGTTCGACCCATCTTGACAGCAGGAAATACAAATAACTACTGAATGCAGTAATAGAAGGATATAAACAAATTTCATTTGTTCGGTATTAGCGGTTGGTTGAGAAGGGATTAAAGATCATGATCAGAGTCGCATTTGTTTACAAAACAAACAACAGGTGTCCAGAAAATTTTGTTACGTGAATTTCTTGTCTTCAATTATTAATGCAAAATTTCCTATTAGCTGTAAATGTTTAATTAATTGTTTTACGGCGTTTTGAAATGATTGATCATCTCGAAATTTAAAACTTTGCTTGAATTAAATATTTTGTCATATAACTATGTGTAACTGCAAAAGAAAAACAAAATTATAAATTGTCCGAAAATTTTTGTTACTGATTGTATATTCTTGTGCACTTACAGTTTTCCTTAGGTCTTAGGGTTACTCTCAATAAAATATTTATAAATTGGTTAAACAGTGTTGTCACAGGAAACGTGTTACTGCAGACCCTACAGAAATAAGCCTTGTTTGTTAAAACATGCTTTAATTATCTACAGCCAGTAACAAAAATGTTCGGACGGTTTGATTTTTCAATAAAAAATTATAATAATTAAATGCAAAAGTAATAAAAAATAATTTAAAAAAATAATTAAAGCCATTTTTCAATCAAGAATAAGAATTCAAAAGTGGGTTAGGATAAAGGAAAAACAGCTTTGATTAGAACAAATAAATATTTTAATTTAATAAATTTTATAACAAGTAATGTAGGTAACAAAAATTTTCGGACAAAAATGTAAACAACTATAAATAAATTCAATGTTTTTTTTACGATTTCACAAATTCATAAACCATAATGTTAATTAATATTTGGTTGGGTACCCTTTTTGTGTAATAACATCTTTCATTCGATTCGGCATTGATGATGAAACTAATTTTTTGGTGAAATTTGGAGATATTTTACCCCACTCTTCTAATAACTTTTGTTTCAATTCGTTTTTTGAAGCAATGGGTGTTAATCGAATTTTCCTGTCGAGCTCACCCCATACGTGTTCAATTGGGTTGAGATCGGACGATTGGGGGGGGTTTCATAACTTTAGAGCAGTTATACAAAAGCCAAGTACGTACCAATTCACAGGTGTGTTTCGGATCGTTGTCTTGGTAAAAATGAAAAGTCCGTAAAATCCCAAGTTTTTCAGCACTCTTTTTCAAATTGCTCCTTAGTAATTCGGCATAAACTTTTCCAGTCATGGTGGTTTCAATGAAAACCAGTTCACCAATTCCACTAGACGCCATACACCCCCACACCATCACTGAGCCACCCCCATGTTTTACTATTGGTTTTAAATTTTTTGAATTCATCTCCTCATTACGCCTTCTCCAAATTTTGTCGCGACTGTCGGGACTAAATATATTAAACTTACATTCAAAAGTATTTGCTTGCAATAGAACAAACCGCAATAATAAAATATTCTTGTATCTTGTAACTCTTCACAACATAAAAAGAAATCTCAGGTCATGTAATGTCAGAAAACTAGATTTTTGTGATATGACGTTGGAAGAGAGCGACAGCAGCGCTGACCCTCGGCAGAAACCGTCCCTTCCCCCTACTCTATCCCCTCCACCTTCCCTCTAAAGAAATATTTATAAATTGGTTAAACAGTGTTGTCACAGGAAACGTGTTACTGCAGACCCTACAGAAATAAGCCTTGTTTGTTAAAACATGTAGGCGTTGTGATTAGTTAAAAAAAAAATGTATTAATTACTATTACTCTTAATTCATATATTTCTGCAATGTAGGCCTAAAATATGTTCTACTTGTAATAAGAACAAAACCTAGTTTAATTTATATTATTTGGCTGTCAATGAATTAACAGTTTTTCAGTGTAGTTTTTAATTGTGATTAGTGTTGCCACTTCCCCCATAACACATATCCCCCCCCCCCCCCCCCCCCTCCCCATTTGTATTTTGATATCTTATTTTTAATTTAACTAAACTTTTTTTGTTCATATCAGAATTTTCACAATTTTAATGCGATATTTCTATAAATTATGAACATTTCTGTCAGTTCAACTAAGTTAGTAAACTAATGGTAACGACATTATTTACTAGCTCCGGTGTTTGTCCATTGGTACAATTCAATATTTTTGGACAGTTTTTCCCAATTTGTGACTAAAATTAATGATTTTTGCTCTTTCTGACTGTTATTATTAAGATTGATTAGACAATCTAGCTGCCAAAATAACCCCTAATTGTTTAGCATAGCTTTAGTGGTAATTTAAAATAAATATATAGGAAACCTAAAAAGTTGTAGTTATAATACAGGAGGCTCATGTTTTTAACTAAAGACATGGCATCCATGGAATATTCTGTATTAGGTACATTCCAAGCTTTCTGGCTTTGATTCCATTTTTTTTTTTTTTTTTTTTTTTTATAATGAATTTATTTAGTATTTTCTTTGATCATTGATTATGAGACCATAGTTTAGCAAAAATATACCTCTGTTCACAAGAACATTGTAGTCGTGCAAAATTAGCATTGTCCCCCTTATCTTTCCCAGGAGAGTTTGTTTTTAAAAGGAAGATTCACGGGCAGTGAACAACGGGGAGTGGCTAAAAAAAAACAATTCTGTACAATTCCCAAAATTTCTTTAAGACTATTTTAGATAGTGAAATCATCGGATAACTTGCTTAGCAACTTACCATTTCTACACACATTTAAATTGAAACACATTATTATTACTGAACAGTTTGTGTAGATTGTAAAATGTATTTGTGCATCTGTCCTCACCGAAATATCTGTGATAAAACTGAAGATGTATCCCTAAAACTTTGCAAAAAATAAAGGCTTATTTGTATAACTCAACAGTGCACGAGATATTGAACAAATATAACATTTTCAGATTATGCAGGATAGTTCAGCGTAGAATTTGTTCTGAGAAACTCCATATTATATGTTATTAATATACAAAATATAAATTGTATATATTATTAGTAAGTATATTAAACAAATTTAGTTTATAGACTCAAAATTTAAAAAAAATCGTCGGTGAATCAACTAAAATGTACTTTCCAGGAACGAATCAATTAACTTTTTGCTCTCCTCCCAAAACCAGTCTGTTTGAGCTAATATTCAATAGTTGACTTAGGTAGGCGCTCCTAAATCCTCATATAAAATTTTGTGTCGATATATTTATTACAACGGCAGTTATTAGGGTTTTTGAGTTGAGACCTCTCTCTTGAACCCTTCGGCCGATTTGGATAAAAAAAAAAAATATTTCAGGCATTCAATTATCGTTTCATTGGCGCCCAACGTGGGGCCTTGCTAAAAAAATATATAATTAATTAATTTTTCCTATCAATTAACTTAACATTACATTGACACAAAATTAAGTACAGTAGACTCTCCCTTATCCGGCGTTGCCGGGACCGACACGACAGAAAACGCCGGATAACGGAAATCATCAATTAATGAGAAAAAATATATCAATTAAAGCATAAAAAAAGTGGTTTAGATGAGCTAAGGAATAAAACGTATGTATTTTGTTGATAACATTTATTAAATTGGCAAATATGTACATACTGAACATTGATTTATTATATGTACGTACATATGGATATTTATCCAAGCATTAAAAAGATATTTTGAAATCTGCGTTTAATTACATACATATTTAAAACAAAATCTAAAATTCTAAAAATATTATTTGTTAAAAAAATCGGTAATTTTCTTTTGTTTCCCTAACACAACACTGTTCCGTGTTGCATAGTCCCACCACTTCTTTAGTGTTAAGACGTCTGAAAAACTATCCAACGATTCTTTACACTATGAGAATCAAATGAAAACTGAGAAAAATAGAACTGGTGTAAAGGAAAAATAAATAGGAGGAGAGGGTTTCTGTGGAAAAAAATTAAACTTTGACTTTATTAGTTAAGTGTTCATTTCCCTATAAGACGATATTGTTGTGCCACGGACGGGACGGTACCTTTGTTTTTCTATTCTAGGAAACATTTTTTTAAAATTTTGATTTTCAACTATATATTTATTATAATTTATTTATAGGATATTAGTGAAGTAATAAAATATTGTATTAGCGTTCCCATACAATGTACATATGTATGTATGTACAATAAAAATACATGAAAGATTCGTGAGTTACGGAATTATTATGTGCTCGGAAGTACATAGCCGGTGTTATATTGTTGAGGTTAGTTGAAAATGACCTCATCAACAGATATAATCCTGGTGTGTTAAAGTTAAAGATATTTTTAAAAAATGTAATTTTATTACTTGTAACATATCACTAACATAATTTTTAAATATATATATATATATATATTTTCTTTACTTACAGATTATGCTACAATACTAAGCAGAGATGGGCAAGCAGCCACAGCACGGTTCACGTTCACGAAGAAGAGTCTTTCCTATTCACTCTACGTCACCTCCAGACCACAGTTGGTACAATTTTTGGATCAGGCCGGCAATATACTTGAAGAACAGGTAACAATTTTTTTTCTGAAATATAGTTGACTTTTAGTTTGTATATGTTACGGTAAAAATAATTCGGCAGAGAATGTGCACATTCCCCGCAGATTGTGTACATTTCCCAAAGAGCTCGGGGAATGTAGATAAAGCCTTTGAGCTAAAAGGCCTGACAGTAAGGTCAACATAATATTATTCTGAATACATGATTTAATAATTATAGATTTATTTTTCATACCATACCAATACATGGTAATTGGATATGTCAAAATAATTTTTACATTAAGATAGCTTATAAAGTAACACACGTATGATTAGTAGTAATAACAAAACTATTAAAAAAAGTAAAATGAAATTAAAAAAACTGAATAAATAAATACTTGAAGTATATGAGTATATATAAAAAAAAAGTTAATACATTTATAATAAGTAGAGATATTTTTCAATTTAATAAAAACTAAGATAACTATTTTTAAAAAAATTTTCGGAAGTGTCTTTATGGCAACAATGTTTCCGTGGTTTCTTACGTCCCTTCATCAGGTCCCAATGTGCGAGATATAGAAATATAATTATATAGTTCGTTATTTTCATATTATGTATCCGAAGTGTTGATTCCGTCGGTCCTTTTAGTGAAACAATCCAGATTCTTCTGAAATAAGTAAAAAGAAAAAGTTTTTTTTTCATTGAATGGCATTAGATCATGAGGATTGAGGAAGATGATTGACTCAACCAAATTTTAGAGGAAGAATAAATACTTCGTTGATTATTTCGCGTTTGGGAAGGACATTTTTTATTTTCTTTTCTTTTCTATAAAACGAATTGACGAAAAGTCGCAGGAAGTAAATTTTCTACTTTCCCATCTAGACAGAGTATAAGGGAAATTATGGGAAATCAGAGTTTTCACCAGAATTTCATTAAAAGAAAGAAAATGTGTAAAGTTTATCTGTTGACATGATAACACACTGCTAGTGGCGGATCCAAGGGTGGGGGGGATGGGGCCCGATCCCCCCCCCCTGAGAGATTTTGTTTTTTAAAATTTTAAGATATCATTTCCTTTCAAATTACAGATGAATAAATAATATGCTAATTCTTATTTAATTCACCTTCATCATGTTTCAGTATCTTGCCCTAACTCCCCCCCCCCCCCCCCCCCCCCCCCCCCCCGAGAGGTTTTCTGGATCCGCCACACCACTGATTATCAACCAAATCGGACAAAGGATAAGAAGGACTTAGAGGGAGAGCGGAAACAATTTGTTGTTAATAATTGAGTTGGGGAAATCAATTACCGACAATTCTTTGAGTAAATTTGACTGACTGTTGTAATTGCAGGATTTAGCGTTAGCTTGGGTTCTGTTGTCTGCCGTATTTACATAACCCATGGAGACAGACAGACAGTTCAAGGGGGCACCATCCTACATTATTTGGTATTTGTATTTCATAATGTTAGGGATTTACATAACTAGCTGAGGGTGGGGGGGGGTGTCGTACGTCGTGTGGCCCACCTACATAAGGCAGTTAGGCCCCCATTCATACCTTCCCCCCTCGCTGTAGTCGATATGCCCATATAGAATTAGCACAGCACCCTGGCGCCAGACTATAATGACAATGTAAATTTACCCCCCCCCCCCCCCCCCCCCCCCCTCCCTTCCACAAGTACCACACTCGCAACATTTCAATAAAGCTTCATCAGCAGTCAATTCTTTTTTTTTTTTTAATTTTATTTTTATCCAACTGCACATAGTATGCAGTAAGTTACGTAATCGGACAAAACATAGGTTATGTCATAAAAGCAGTTCACAGGCGATGTGCTTCCCCAGCTCGAACATATAAATTAAATTTTTGACTTCCCTCGAGAACCAATCGACCGTTTTGACTAAAAATCAATAGTTATCCCTCTAACTTTAACCTATTTAGATGAAACTGAATACTTTATATTGCCTACTACCAGAAAGCTCTTTCATCACTCTCTGAGCCCGACTCTACTATGGGAGTCCTAAATGTTGGCTATCCTAAATTTTTATTCATCTAGGGTAGGGGTCTTTAACGAGAATCTGACATTGTACAGGCTCGGGACCATCGTTTAACATACCCTACGAAGGACGGCGTGCTCAAGCTGGTTCCACATCCCAGTTAATAAGCCTCGGCCGAGTTTCGAACCCGCGATAATTCTATAAATGTATATGTATATTGGGTAGGTGAGAGTGAGGGGGCATTCAGTCAGCTGTTTTGTGTATTTTGTTAGTGTACATTGTCCAATCTAGTTTTTTAGTATTTGGGTAAGAATTCACTTTTTAAAGTATAAGTAATGTTAATTACTTTGGTTAGTTTATTATTATTGTCATTATTTATTTATTGTTTTTTAATTATCTTCTCACTCATTTTTGTTCAGCCCTTATTTTCTAATTTTATTTCAAACCTTCTCTTTTATAGTCAGCCATTAATGTATTATGCTCTGTCCATTTTCATTAATGTTCTTCATATTTATATAGATTCTTTATTAAATACATTCTCCTATTTATACAGATAGATTTATTTTCGTTTATTTCTTCAGGATTTGGCCTTCAGGAATACTACATGTGAAATTTCGTAATACTCCGACCATTAGTTGACCTACCAATATCATTATATTTATGCCTACCCACACAACTCCCCCTCCTCCCGTTCACAATTCTGTGACGTCACACACTCTGTTTTTCTATTTGGCCTTTAAGAATACTACATATGAAATTGTATGACAATCCGACCATTAGTTAATGAGTTAGCACTATTTTTATGCTTAGCCCCCCCTTACAACCCCACCTCCTGTTCGAAATTTAGGGACGCCACACATCTTATTTTTTAATTTGGCCTTCAGGAATAATACATGGGAAATTTCGTGACAAACCGACCAACTGATAATAAGCTAGGACTATATTTATACCTAGGCCCCCCATACAACCCCCCTCCCGTTCAAAATTTTGGCGCGCCACATAGCCTATTGTTCAATCGGGCTCGAAAGGATGCTACATGTGAAGTTTTATGGAAATCCGCCCAGCCGTTTGGGCGTGACGCTGGAACATACAAACCCCGTTTCAGCTTTACTAATATAGATAATGCAAGTCGTTCGAAGAGAACGGAAAGATAAGAGCCCCTCAATTCAAAAATCTTAATAACTGCCCATGTAATGAATGTATCGACATCAAATTTCGTATTTAAAACTAAAATCCACTTAGGACATAACCAGTCAAATTTCAGCGATATCGGCTGAGGGGAGGGGGGAGTTCCGGGGAGAGGGCTCAGTTCAAAAATCCACAACCCCCCTCCCGTTCACAATTTTGTGACGTCACACACTTTTTTTTCTATTTGGCCTTCAAGAATAGTACATATAAAATTTCATGACAATCAGACCATTAATTAATGAGTTAGCACTATTTTTATGCTTAGCCCCCCTTACAACCCCCCTTCCCGTTCGAAATTTTGGGACGCCACATAGCCTATTATTCAATCGGTCTTGAAAGGATGCTACATGTGAAGTTTCATGAATATCCGTCTAGCCGTTTGGGCGTGATGCTGGAACAAACATACAAACAAACCCCGTTTCAGTATAGAAGTATAGAAGCCGGTGGAAGAGAATGGGTAGATGAGCGAATCTGAATTTAAAAATCCCAATAACTGCCGATGTAATGAATGTATCAACATAAAATTTCGTATTTAAAATTAACATCCGCGGAGGACATTACCAGTCAAATTTCAGCGATATCGGCCGAGGGGAGGGGGGAGTTCCGGGGTGGGGGCTCAATTCAAAAATCTTAATAACTGCCCATGTAATGAATGTATCGACATCAAATTTCGTATTTAAAACTAAAATCCACTTAGGACATAACCAGTCAAATTTCAGTGATATCGGCCGAGGGGAGGGGGGAGTTCCGGGGTGGGGTCTCAATTCAAAAATCCCAATAACTGCCGATGTAATGAATGTATCGACTTCAAATTTCGTATTTAAAACTAAAATCCACTTAGGACATAACCAGTCAAATTTCAGCGATATCGGCCGAGGGGAGGGGGGAGTTCCGGGGAGAGGGCTCAGTTCAAAAATCCACAACCCCCCTCCCGTTCACAATTTTGTGACGTCACATGCTTTTTTTTTCTGTTTGGCCTTCAAGAATACTACATATGAAATTTCATGACAATCCGACCATTAATTAATGAGCTACCGATATCATTATATTTATACCCCCACAACCCCCCCTCCTGATCAAAATTTTGTGACGCCACCCACCCACCCTATTTATAAATTTGGCCTTTAAGAACACTACATGTGAAATTCCATGACAATCCGACCATTAGTTAATTATCTACCCGTATCTTTATATTTAGGCATACCCCCCCCCCCCCCCCCCCCCTCCCAAGTGTGCCTTGCAACGGCGGAGCCCACTGCTAGTATGTAGTTAGGACCACTGGACATCACAGCTAGTGTGTGCCTTGCAACGGCGGACTCCACAGCCAGTATGTAGTTAGGCCCCCCTTACAACCCCACCTCCCGTTCAAAATTTTGGGACGCCACATAGCCTATTATTCAATCGGGCTCAAAAGAATGCTACATGTGAAGTTTTATGAAGATCCGTCCAGCCGTTTGTGCGTGATGCTGGAACAAACAAACACACAAACCCCGTTTATTAATATAGATTGTCTAGTTTTCTTCGTTTATAGCACTAATTTATTTATTCTTTGTACGGCATACTGACTGATACTTTATTCCATTGTTTCATTTTCTCTTTTACTGTACATATTTCTTCTTGAGGGATCTCGTTATCACAATAAAATTTTTTTTCATTTAATTTCATAAAGACTATTGTGTCTTTTCTCCTCAAATTTTGAGTTATACAAATTTCCTTTTCGGACTGACCGAGGTCAATAGGCATATATTATTTGGAAAATTATGAATTAACAGTCACTGTTGATTATTTATTAAATCAGAAATAGAATCTAGAAGTCATATAAATAGTATATAAAACTTTTCTACAAATTCTTGAAACAGTTTTTGCCGTTCGGTTCTTGGACTAACATAGCTAGTCTAGCTGACGCATTAAAACTGAAACATGTGCGTTGTGATGTGGCAAAGACGTACCTTAAAAGGTGCGGCCTGCCCAATATAAGTTAATAACAGGTTTCAATTCGTTTTGAAATGTTCATATAATTATATATAATTTTTTTTTTGGTTTATTGATTTATATTTTTGACAACAATGAAAATTTAAATTTGATATTTATTTTTGTTGTAAAGTCCTTGTGAACTCTACAACACGTGCGGAAAAGGACGAGCTCTGTGCAGGCTAGTTCTCCTATTGATTACTATAATCAACTCTTATTTCAGCTGTAGTTCTGTACTTCTTCTTTCATATTATCTGGGACATAACTAGATACCATAAGAGATTAATAATGAGCATTATAGAAATATAAAAAAAAATTAATCCAAAAAATCGACTACAATTTAATCGAAAAACATCAAAAATGTTGTATTTGGACGGCGGGGAGCCGTGAAATTTATTTTAACACAATATTTAGGCATTTTGATTGATAACAATTTTCCCAACTCCGGAGTTTAAATAGTAACCTATTTATTATTATTAAATAGTTTGAAGATAAATTGATGAATAAAAAAATAACTGTAACAAATATTAAAGTTTTTTTTTTTCGGTCCAAGATTAAAACTAAAAACTCTATTGCAAAATGAGGGCGCCGGTAGCTCAGTGGTATGCGTGCTTGCCTTCTGAGCTCAATGTGTGGGTTCGAAACACGGCCGACGCCCTTAGTTTATTTCATTTGGGAGGTAAAATAAACTGCCGTCCTTCGGATGGGACGTTAAGCGATGGTTATTACTCGTTAAAGACCCCTACCCAAGGTGAATAAAAAATAGGCAACATTTAGGACTGCCACAGTAGAGTCGGGCTCATGTCCACCAGAGTGACGAAAGAGCGCTCTGGTAGTAGGCGATATGACTTCATAGTTAAAGCTCGGGCATGAGTCATTATAACTAAGTCTATTGCAAAATTGCAAAATAGGTTATTAAAGTCGAGAAAGTCATTATTGCTTTTTTGCCAATTTGAAAATAGTCTGATTATTTTGTATAAAAAATCACAAATCTCTTCATCGACCTTCACGTGTCTCATATAAAATTCCCTCCCCCCCCCCCCCCCCCCCCCCCCCACCTCCCACAATTTTTGTTTACTTTGACCTATTTCTACATTTAAAAAAAAACTATTTATGCTCAATATAGTAATAATATTTATTTTCGTTAAACCATAACATGGTAATAGATATAATAACATAGTAATGTAAAACCATAACATGGTAATAGAATACGTCATAAGAATGTATACATTAAGGTAGCTTATAAAATAGACATAAACAGATATTAACTCCTAGAGTCTGACACACCTGCATTAGAATTAACTAGACTCTTAAAAAGTAAAAAGAAATGAATAATTAAATACTTGAAAATATGAGTTCAAAAATAATATTAATAATAAATACAGTAGATTTTTTTTAATTTTAATTAAAAATAAGATAATATTGTTTGATAACCTCTCCGGAAATGTGTTTTTCAGGATGACATTTCGAGTCGTTCTTACGTCTCTTTCAGGTCACAATTTGCGAAATATAGAAGAGAGGAAGAAAACAAAATAACAATAACAATTATAAATAAAAAAAAATGAAAAAGAATAAATAATAATAAAATAAAATGTCCTTTATGCCCGACTTGGGAACACTTAGGCAGGTTAGGTCCACGTAACAACAATATGTATGAGTATGTTAACGTCAGCTTTGACTGTTTCATACAATTAATGTACATATGTTGACGTCATCTATGAAATTATTGCCGCTTGCATAATGATATATCAGACATTAATTACTGTATTAATACGTCTTTTTTTTCCATTAATCTTTTTGATTATTTATTACTTTTTAATTATTTAATTGGTTGTCTCAAAAACTCAGATGGAGAAATTAATTTTTATAATATAAACCAGAGTTTAAAGAGCTGTTTTTTTTTTTTTTGTTTTTTTTCATTTTATCTCCAGCTTTATAGTCTCAATCAGCTCACTGAAATAAATAACTTTAAGTAATTTTACTGACAATAAAAATTAGTTGAATTGAGTGTGTCAATGTGTGGTGGGATGTCCTGAAGAAAGAATACTTGCCTGAGGAATGTCAATGTTTTGTGGGAATAATAATAATAATAATTTATTTCCGTTAAACCAATACATGGTAATAGGATACGTGAAATGAATTTATACATTGAGATAGCTTATATATTAGATTTATAACTACTTGAGTCTAACACATCTATGATTAGTAGTAAAAAAAAAATTAAAAAAAAGTAAAATTAAATTAATAAAAACTGTACAAATAAATATTAATATAAAAAAAATAAATAATAATAAAACAATATACGTTCATAATAAGTAGACACATTTTTCAATTTAAAAAAAATTAAGATAACTATTTTTCAAAGAAAACTCTTCGGAAGTGTCTTTATCCCCCAACGATGTATCGGGACGTTCTTACGTCCCATCATCAGGTCCCAATGTGGCGAGATATAGAAAAGAAAGAAAACAATGTAACTATAACAATATATGAAAAATAATATATATATTTATATATATTAGTCAATTATAAATAAATGTATGCAAATGTCTAAAATAAAAAAAAATATATAAATGAATAAATAAAACAATAACGTACATTGGACTGACGTTTATGGTGTGGAGGAACTCTGCATATGGATGAAACGGTTTTGCACACAGCTGACTGAATGCCCCCTCACTCTCTCTTACCCAATATATAGTATATATTGGAAACCCGGCCGAGACTTATTATCTGGGATGTGAAACCAGCTTGAGCAGGCCGTACTTCGGAGGGGATGTTAAGAGACGTCTCGAGCCAGTACACTGTCAGGTACTCGTTAAGACCGCTAACCTACCCATAACCACCCTAATAAGTGAATACAAATTTAGGATAGGCAACATTTTACACTCCAATAGAAGAATCGGGCTCATGTCCACCAGAGTGACGAAAGAGCAAGCTGAGAAAGTTCCATACTGATGAGACGTTTCTGGTCTTTTTTTCCTTTACGTTTGACCTTCGTCAAATAATATATTGTACTAATCAAAGCATTAACGTGTGTACAAGCAATTGCAAAAATAATTATCCGACAGAGTTATTAAGACAAATAAATAAATAAAAACAATAAGTTTATTGTTTACTAGAGAGTGGGCATTGTTTGTTGAGTGGTGGGGGGGGGCTCTGTGTACTACAAGATGTGAGATAGGATCAAGGCGAGTTGAGGCACAACGCAACACATATAGAGAGTGGGCATTGTTTGTTGAGTGGTGGGGGGGGGCTCTGTGTACTACAAGATGTGAGATAGGATCAAGGCGAGTTGAGGCACAACGCAACACATATAGAGAGTGGGCATTGTTTGTTGAGTGGTGGGGGGGGGGCTCTGTGTACTACAAGATGTGAGATAGGATCAAGGCGAGTTGAGGCACAACGCAACACATATAGAGAGTGGGCATTGTTTGTTGAGTGGTGGGGGGGGGCTCTGTGTACTACAAGATGTGAGATAGGATCAAGGCGAGTTGAGGCACAACGCAACACATATAGAGAGTGGGCATTGTTTGTTGAGTGGTGTGGGGGGGGGGGGGGGGGGGGGGGGCTCTGTGTACTACAAGATGTGAGATAGGATCAAGGCGAGTTGAGGCACAACGCAACACATATAGAGAGTGGGCATTGTTTGTTGAGTGGTGGGGGGGGCTCTGTGTACTACAAGATGTGAGATAGGATCAAGGCGAGTTGAGGCACAACGCAACACATATAGAGAGTGGGCATTGTTTGTTGAGTGGTGGGGGGGGGGGGGGGGCTCTGTGTACTACAAGATGTGAGATAGGATCAAGGCGAGTTGAGGCACAACGCAACACATATAGAGAGTGGGCATTGTTTGTTGAGTGGTGGGGGGGGGGGGGGGGGGGGGGGGGCTCTGTGTACTACAAGATGTGAGATAGGATCAAGGCGAGTCGAGGCACAACGCAACACATATAGAGAGTGGGCATTGTTTGTTGAGTGGTGGGGGGGGGGGGGCTCTGTGTACTACAAGATGTGAGATAGGATCAAGGCGAGTTGAGGCACAACGCAACACATATAGAGAGTGGGCATTGTTTGTTGAGTGGTGGGGGGGGGCTCTGTGTACTACAAGATGTGAGATAGGATCAAGGCGAGTTGAGGCACAACGCAACACATATAGAGAGTGGGCATTGTTTGTTGAGTGGTGGGGGGGGGGGGGGGGCTCTGTGTACTACAAGATGTGAGATAGGATCAAGGCGAGTCGAGGCACAACGCAACACATATAGAGAGTGGGCATTGTTTGTTGAGTGGTGGGGGGGGGGGGGGGGGGGCTCTGTGTACTACAAGATGTGAGATAGGATCAAGGCGAGTTGAGGCACAACGCAACACATATAGAGAGTGGGCATTGTTTGTTGAGTGGAGGGGGGGGGGGGGGCTCTGTGTACTACAAGATGTGAGATAGGATCAAGGCGAGTTGAGGCACAACGCAACACATATAGAGAGTGGGCATTGTTTGTTGAGTGGTGGGGGGGGGGGGGCTCTGTGTACTACAAGATGTGAGATAGGATCAAGGCGAGTTGAGGCACAACGCAACACATATAGAGAGTGGGCATTGTTTGTTGAGTGGTGGGGGAGGGGGGGGGCTCTGTGTACTACAAGATGTGAGATAGGATCAAGGCGAGTTGAGGCACAACGCAACACATATAGAGAGTGGGCATTGTTTGTTGAGTGGTGGGGGGGGGGGCTCTGTGTACTACAAGATGTGAGATAGGATCAAGGCGAGTTGAGGCACAACGCAACACATATAGAGAGTGGGCATTGTTTGTTGAGTGGTGGGGGGGGGCTCTGTGTACTACAAGATGTGAGATAGGATCAAGGCGAGTTGAGGCACAACGCAACACATATAGAGAGTGGGCATTGTTTGTTGAGTGGTGGGGGGGGGGGGGGGGGGGGGGGCTCTGTGTACTACAAGATGTGAGATAGGATCAAGGCGAGTTGAGGCACAACGCAACACATATAGAGAGTGGGCATTGTTTGTTGAGTGGTGGGGGGGGGCTCTGTGTACTACAAGATGTGAGATAGGATCAAGGCGAGTTGAGGCACAACGCAACACATATAGAGAGTGGGCATTGTTTGTTGAGTGGTGGGGGGGGGGGGGGGGGGGGGGGGGGGGGCTCTGTGTACTACAAGATGTGAGATAGGATCAAGGCGAGTTGAGGCACAACGCAACACATATAGAGAGTGGGCATTGTTTGTTGAGTGGTGGGGGGGGGGGGGGGGGGGGCTCTGTGTACTACAAGATGTGAGATAGGATCAAGGCGAGTTGAGGCACAACGCAACACATATAGTCAAACATGCAGACTCCAGTTCAAAATTAAAATTATAATAAAAACCCTCTGAATCAAAAATGCCAAAATATAAATCAAGATTTATTATAAATAACATAAGAGAAATTTATAAAAACAACTTCTAAGGAAAACTAGTATTTATTAAAAATAAAGTACAAAAACAATAGTAATTTCCAACTTTTTTTTTTACAAACTTGATAATATTTTTATGTAAATTTAAATAAACTGTAGTTAGTTATTATAACTCATAGTCGTTATTATAACTCGAGGCTATATCACCTACTATCAGACCACTTTTTCGTCGCTCTGGTGGACATGAGCCCGACTCTACGATGGGAGTCCTAAATTGTTTACATAGATCTCAATAGAATTTTTCTGAGGATTTTGCTTTAGGATCTATTAACCGATTTTTACTCACGGAAGTCATTATATACGTGAGAGATCATTATATATATACATATATACGTGAAGTATACGTCTCTACTGCACTTGTAGTTTATATTTTATGCAGCACGGGACAAAGGATTCATTTAATTTACCTTTATTTAATGTTTTCAAGGAAGACATTCGCATTTTTTAAATTCAAAAATATATATTTTTTAAATTTTAAAACTGGAAGGGCGCCACTTTTTTAAAATTTAGCTTATGAAGTGGAGTCCCTTCCTCTACTCTCTTTTAATAGGTCGATTTAAAGGAAATTGCAATAATTATAATAAATCCATCATGGTACATTAAGTAACCGCAAGAGCGAAACAACTCGTCGACTGGTCCAAGATGAATGGGTCATTAAAGTGAATTGTTACTCTTTAGATGCTAATTGCATGGAGCAATTGATATGTCCCCCCCCCCCTCCCCCCCCTCCCCTCTCTTGGTCTTTTCTAATGATGACATATACGACTTTGTCACAGGGAGCATCATTGTCTTTGATAGCGCAACTTATAAATTATTCATATTCTTTCTCAATCTTCAGTTAGACGAACAGTTATAAAATGCGTAGTATACATTTCAGTTGTTTTTAATAATTATTATTATTGATAATAGTTTTTTAAAAACAACTAAAATTATATATATATATATATATGAAATCGAACTGAAATATATATATATAATGAACTCACACACCTCTTGGAGTTGAATTCTCATTGCACCACCGAAAAATCTACAATGAAAACCCAATTTCAAGCATATTTCAAGAGAACAAAAATTAATAATAGAGAAAATTGTGGACCCCACTATTTCGGATTGCTTTATGAGAAAAAAAATCAATACATTAATTTTTTTCTCCTTAATTTTTCTTTGATGGTAAATTGTTAATTGTTGGGCTCTTACAATGATGAAATTAAGCCCTATATCCTGTCTACACCATTTGCACATATTTTTCTTTATTGTAGCATTTAAAGAAATTGAATTGTCAATCTATTTTTTTATTATTTTTATTTATTTATTTATAATATATTATTTGCTTAGCATAAATAAACCTTTCACGAATGTGAGGGCTATTGGTAGTGGCAACACTGGAATCATTGTGTAGGTTGCACTGGTTGGCTGTTTACTTTTCTGGCTCCGTTTTCACTGTTCAATTTCAAAAGTTTAATAATGGTCTGTGGAAAGCCCGTGCTTTCTGCTCTGCTTGCAGTACACAAGGAGGTTAAACTTGAATATATGTAAGTAACTATGGAGCTTCAACAATGTGAGATCATTTTTCGTGCGTTTAAAAGTAGGGCATACTGGCCCTAACATATTTTCAACGTTGAAATATTTAACAGACAAGATATTTTTGTGTTATAAGATAACTTATTTACAGTGTTTTCGTAAACTTCTTTGACAAGCCTGTTTATGTATATATTTCAAATGTTTTGTTTATACTTTTAGGAGCTTGGAAATGGATCCGCTTATGAAAATTCGACGAATAAAGTGTGTGGAATATGGAGACGTCTTCCAAGAGACTATAGGAAATTATTACGTGAAGACTCATTATCTCTTTCCCTCGTCTGGTCTACCATGGCCATAACTGGTCGGATATTAAGGTACATTTCAATATTTTATTACTGATTTATCTAATTTATTCTCATTGAATGTTAATATAACACATGTTTGTTCTATTTGAAGGTACACTGTGGTTGGTACAGAACAGCATAGTGCTCTACTGACTGGAACAAAATTTGGTTCAGTTGGAACGGCCATTGTCTCAGTTTCCACTTCTGTTCCTGCCATCCACATGGATTTGATCTTCACTGGAGTTTTTACAGCTAGCGACACTCTAGATGCACCCGTCATTTTAACTCTCCACACCCAGGATGGTCGAGATATTATTCATGAGGTACACATAGTATTATGTTTGGTTAAGGATTGTAAAAGCTTCAAATTGTCTAAAAAAATTACTGTGATGTGTCTAATTGTAAGGGACAATGATTTTTTTTTTCGGTACGGTTTACTAATTAAGAACTTTTTTGACCCTTCGGGCTGCACATATCGCACTTTGAAGTGAACTTTTTAGGCGACGCGAACAAGCCTACTTTGACTAATGCCACTGCTATCAAAATCTCATCGAGTTACATTTCAATACTTTTTTTTTTTCAATGTTAATTTATATGATATACTTTTTTTTTAAATGGTGTCATGGTCTAAAAGGTTTATTTCAGTTTCTTATTACCAATTCAAATTAATTATTTCACAATCGGGTTGTGACCTTTAACCCTAAACAGAGTAAGTGAGCTTAGTTTCTAATTCAGAGGCATTGTGGGCTTTAACTACGAGGTCATATCGCCTACTACCAGAGCCCTTTTTGTCGCTCTGGTGGACACTAGCCCGATTCCACTATGGGATACCTATATTTTACCTACCCACGTTTATTCTACCTAGGGTCTTTAACGAATACCTGACTTTGTACATCGCTTATTGTCCCACTTGAGGGACGGCATGCTCATGGTTTTTTCACCTGTCATGAAAAACTTTAGGGCCTCGGTCGGGTTTCGAACCCGCGATCTTGAACTCAGAAGCAGGCTGCCGCCGCTCTATCGGAGAGGTTAGTATATATAATACTGTTTACAAACTTAAAATATACATTTGTAAAAATTCACATTTTGAAGTTTGAAAATAGTATTTTATACACTAATCTTTTTGTTTAACGTTACAATATATGACATTTGTAAAAAATCACTTTTTGAACTAAGGTAATGTCTTGAAGAAATGAAGTTGAGAAAGAAGTTGCCACTTTGTAGTTTATACTTGTATCTATAAGAACCATTTTGAAGTGACTTCACAATTTCAAGTGCTGAAATGAATATTTATGTTATTTCCAAATTTAATTTGAAGTTCTTTTTCAGACAATTCGAGTGGACAAAGCCTCCCCAGACCTGAACCGAGTTGAGACTAGTTCATTGGTCAGTATCCAGGACTTGAGACTTCTGGCCCGCTCCAAACTTCACATCAAACTTACCTCAAAAAATTCGCTTATTCAAATCTCTGGTAAGTTGTCATTTTATTTTGTTGTTAAAAAACATCGAAACAATAATAGGTTTCATCGCACTCTTTTATCTTTATATATTTTAATATTAAATTAATAATAATAATTAATCTATTATATTAATATACCTTGCAATTGTTATTTTATTATAATTCAGACATTTTCTTAGTTGCTCGTTGTTTTATTTTTCATAATAAAAATCAGGACAAAATATAAATCTGGTGAATTATCACAAATGTTCTTTCAACTTAAAACGCTCTGGTTATACGTGTGATTATGTATGCGATATCAAATCTCGCATTCCGAACGAGATATCCTATCGTTCCTTAATCAGCAAAACCCGTAAAAAGACCACTTTTCGTTGAAATTGTCATTTTAATGTCATTCTTTGCAGAAAAATTCATGTTATAGCTTAAAGAAATTCCCTTCTCCGAATAAATACAAAACACCAATATACTAGATTGTATACATCTTCCCAAGAAAGTCGGTGAATCAATGTATGTACTTCTCTACATTGAATTAATGTTTCGCATCCCCTCTAAAACAGGTCGACCGTTTGCGCTAGTAATCAATAGTTAACTTAAATAAGGGCTCCTCCTAAATCCTCATACCTAATTCTGTGTCGATAAGTTAATTACATCCTGCAGTTATTAGGGTTTTTGAGTTGAGCCCTCTTCCCGTTGAAATTTGACAGGTTATGTCCTCATTGGATTTTGACTTTAATTATGAAATTTCACGTTGATACGTTCATTATGTCGGACGTTTTTTGAGTTAAGCCTCTCCTCTAATAGAAAATGAAAATCCGTAAGGTCCTGGATACACAAAT
Organism: Aradus depressus; assembly: GCA_963662175.1. Lineage (NCBI taxonomy): Eukaryota > Metazoa > Arthropoda > Insecta > Hemiptera > Aradidae > Aradus > Aradus depressus. Next base: position 38,074,314 of record OY759222.1, read on the forward strand.
AAAATGTTATGTCGATTCATTCATTCTATCGGGAGTTATTATGTTCAAAGACATACATTCAGACTGTTTTTTTCATTTCTGGATTCAGCGGGTTGGAAAACGTCAAATTATAGTGAAAATTCAACATCGAATTTTTGACCGATTACATGACTTCCCCTCTACTTCGCCTGTACTTCCTCTCTACTTCGCCTGTACTTCCCCTCCACTTCGCCTGTACTTCCCCTCCACTTCCCCTCTACTTCGTCTGTACTTCGCCTAGCTGGGGAAGTAAACATTGAAGCTGCTGTTTGACAATTTGAATATAAAAAAATTTGTTTGACAACTGATTTATAATTTGTTAGATTCTTAATAAAATAATTTTTAAAGAAATTAATAAATTATGGTCTCTGAGCTATTATTAACTTAGCGATATGTTTATTGAAGAAAGCGCCTTATCGATGTTTCAGGTGGTGTTGGTCCGAAGCTGAGCTGCGAGTTGTACTGCGGCCTACTGACGACGGGGACCCAGGGAGTGCCGGCGGGGGGACTTGCTCTCGCCTATCTGGACCAGACAGGAGATTTGGTGTATAAGGCCTTCTTCCATGGCATCTCTACACCACACTCCATTACATTTCGTAAGAATACCATTTGTGTGTATTTTGTATCCAAGCTTCCTTCCAAGTCGTATGTAAACTTATATTTTACTGGGAGGATTACCCGTCGTTGCCTGGCAGTAGCTTTATAGTACTTTACCTGAAGTTGATAACATGCAATATTCGAACTCCCGCCTCTTTCGGTACTTGAAATATTATTTATCTCCGTTATTTCTAATTTCAGAGAAAAAAAAATGTATAGAATAAAACATGTTTAAAATGAACTTGTCTTTCATATTGTTCTTTAACTTTTTCGCGTTGGATTCAGTAACTGAGGAAATGTGAAACTACTTTATCTACAAGTAAACCCCTCTCTGTTCAGTGATTCTGAAATCTTATGTACCCTAAAATATATTCCAGTTTAGGAACATTCAAAATATGATGTTTAGTTGATATATGTCCATCCATTTTCCCATGATGGGACAAACAGACAAGAAAGCTAAAAAACCCTTGTATGGTCTTCGTTAGACCTCTAAAGAGATAAAACCCAAATGTTTTTCTTAAATATCCGATGTCCAGACATACATCTACTTACAAATTTTATTTATGATTTATATATCAAGCCTTGGATGTTTTTGGATTATTTAGTATATTTATATTTAATTTTAGTATATATATATATATATATATATATATATATATATTATTTAGTATATATATTTATTGGTTTTATTTCACGACGTTATATATTTAATGGTTTTATTTCACGATTCCGTTGAATTTTCAAAAGTCAAAGCGGAGTTGAATAAATATTGTAAGATGAAAAATGTGCTCTCTTATCTTACTTATTTTCATGACTATAATAGTCATAAAATGACTATTTTATATCATTATCTTAATTTATTTCGCTTATAAATAGTAATTTTTTTGTCTATTTGCAGTTGGGAGTGGTGGTGACAAGAGCCTGGACGAAGTGCCTGTGGGCGGGTCCCCTCTGGTGGGGGTGGCTCCCCGTCTTCTGGCCGCCCTCCACTCGGCCCAGTTGGCGGTCCGCTCCGGAGGCTTGGAAGGACGACTCCTCCCTCGCTCCGCCTCCTTCCCTAAAGATAGCCTCTCTCCTCTTCTTCTCTCGCCTACTGGACTCTCGTCTCTCGTTGGTCTCATCTGGCTGGCTGTCGACTCCGAGTGCAGTCTCTACTATGAGGTTGGAAACAATCCCCAAAATATAGTTTTATTCAGGAAAATCTCAGGGAAAAAAATAATTTTTTTTTAGGGATGAAGTCTTTTGAGTGAAAAATGTCATAGGAAAAAAGGTTTTATTTTATTTAGTTGGGGAACTGCAGGTGATCGATTGTCATAATAAATAGACTATCTTATTAACAAGAGACCATTGAGAAAAAGAACTGATTCCAAAACTCTAGAGGACATGAGCTCGACTCTACTACTGGAGTTTTCAATGTTGCCTTCCTTAGTTATCTAGGGTAAGGGCTCTCAAACAAGTATGATATCGCATAAGCTCATTAGCTTAACGTGCCATCCGAAGGATGGTGTACTCAAGGTTTTTTTGCCTCCCTGTTAGAGAAGCTATCGTCAGACGCCGGATTTCTTATAATAATTTCTGTGTTATATTTTGCAGTTGGAGGTTAGTGAGCCTGGTGACTACGGGCTGTGGTTGGTCCATGTGCCTATAGCAGCCCCCAACGCCCCCACCCACACTCGCCAGGTGAGCTGGGGTCGTGGAGCTCGTATGGAAGGTCTTCTCTTAGGACTCTCCAATGATGAGCTGATCTTATTCAATCATGGAGTGGTAACAGTTCAGCTCCGACACAACAACACGGGAGAGGTCCTGCTGCGCACCAACTGGGAGAAGGTGAGTTGATACAATAATTAAGTAAAATACCAGAAGCTGCTTCTCGTAAACAGCTTCATTCATAAAAACACCCCCCCCCCCCCCCCCTCCCACACTCAAAAGAAAAAAAGTTAATGAAAAATAAATAATGAGAAAATAATAAATTTGTAAGGTATGTGGAGGAAAATAAATGTTCAAATCGATTATTTCACTTCGAAGATTTACCAGGAAAACATTATTAAATTTGAAATAATTGAAATTAAACTACTAAATGTTATCTAATTGAGATGATTAAATCGTATGTATTTCATTTTAGCACGATCTTTCCGAGTCGTGACAGCATTCTCGTTTTAATAATTGTTCTGAATGACGGATGTCCGGCTCTTATGGCGAGAATCTATTTAATATCCACTGCTGGGTCATGTCTTTCAATGAAAGAAGACGTACTTTAATTACTAAACCAACCTTTTTTTTCACTGGTTTTGAACAATGCGAACTACCCCACCACAAAGCTCCTCACGATATGACCTTTTCAGAATGACACATTGAATTTCGAATGATTTGGATGGGTGATTGTTTTTTTACATCTGCCATAATTGTGTACGATATTTAAGGAGAAAGAGATAATCGTAAAACATGGAGGGAACAAAATGATTTCCAGAACGAGTGAAACTAGGTTTTTTTCCGGTTAAATGAAAATCCAGATTATTTCCCAGTTGACAGACACGCTTTTTGTGCAGTGGTTAAGCACATCAGTCATCGTTTCTAATGAACATAAGCGAACGTCTTATAGCTCAAATTAAACTGAATACAATCTGTTTCTGACCAAATGTTACGTTCAAAGGCATAAGTGACATAATTAACCAAAATTCTTAAGTTAACCAATATCTGCACGTGATAGTTAACATTAGCCGAGCATTGACGATATTGTCTGCTTGCATTGCCTATTAGGTTGACATATCCGATGACAGGATTCTATCCCCCTCTCAGGACGGTGAGGACAACATATTGTATTAACAATCCTAATAGTGAGCTAACCATAGTTTGTTTTCTTCTATTGTAGAGAGATATCCCCAGGTCGTGCCTGCCCCAGACGATCTCCGGAGAGGGCTCTTACATCTCAGATGGGGTGGGGATGCCCAGTATCATCTCTGCTCCAACCTGCTATCACAGTAACATGTTTCACGGAGATGGGGAACAGTGGCGGGACCCCAAGAACCCCTGCACGGTCTGCTCCTGCCACCTCGGCTCAACATCCTGTCATACTCAGTGCATTAGTAAGTATCATTTAATAATAATATTATTATTTCCGTTAACCCATAATATGGTAATAGGATTAGGGGATATCTCATACAAATTTGTGTTTCAAGATAGATTATGAATTATATACAACAGTTATAAAGCTCGAAATTATTAAGAGGAGGGAGGGGGGGTGGGGTCCTGAGTTCTTATTACATTTTGGGCTCATCTATCCGAAACACACTCCCCTCGGCCCATTTAGTGAATGGAGTATGTTTTATAAACATATAATTGGGAAGGGATCAATACAGGGATTGTCGGGCTGAATAGTGAAACCACATATATTTCAGCTTTGGCCAACAAAGCCACCCAATGTGCGAACTGATCCGATTCGAATTCTGGGCGTTCAATTCGCGAATTGGTTGCATTTGGAACTTTAGCCCAAACATTTATAATAAGATTGCATTCATCCTGTATGAAAATGATTTTCTTTAAGAGTTAACATAAAAATTTAGTTTCTGAATAAATTTTTATTTTTTTTTTTATTGAATTAAAAATGTTTTTATTATTTTATTACTTCCGATGAATCGAAAAATCATCTCCGTGATATGGGCAGATTCTGATAGTCTTACCTTCGAAAAACGGTGTAGGTGAGTGTATGTCTTTGGAATTTTCTTTTCTTTCGTTCAGGATGATTTCTACAAAAAAAGTCGTCGGTGAATCACCGCATATGTAACTTCCCCAACTCGTATTAATCAATTATCTTTTTGCTCTCGCTCCAAAGCCAATCATCGTTAACGCTAAAATTCAATATTTGTCTTACATAGTTGGTTCTGAATCCTCATGCCAAATTTTGTGTTGAGTCCCACCTCTGGTCTCCCCTCCCCTTCATCTGATAATTAATATCGACTTCAGCCGATTTGGCTGAAAATTAATAGGTGTCGTTTGGAGGGTTGTAATTTTTGACCGATTACATAACTTGGTGTACCTGGGGAAGTAAAAAGCACCAATTTGAATGTTTCTTTTTTGCCAAAAGTTCGTTACAGAGGACTCAGCTGTTTTGCAAATAAGTGCAATTTACCATTTATTTTGTATCTATAACAATAGTCTAAATTTCGAGTTTCGGTCTTTTTGCCTAATTTCACTGAAATAGCTGAACAATAACCATATTTTATACTTTAATAAATTACTAAAATTTTATAAGAAATTCTGAATGAAATATTTTAAATTCTGTATTTTCTACATATTATTCATTAAAAAAAATATGCATGTCTACGCCCAACATTGGTAAACATGGGACTTTCTAATATTTCTTAAACACTATTAAGTACTTACAGATTTGTGGCTCTCTTGAAACTGGATTTAGCTGCATCTATAAGGTACATAATAAAGGGGGAAACACTGATAAATGGAATTAATATATATTGCCTGGCCAGGCTTATATTAATTAGAACAGGGCTTGACTGCTCGTTTGTCTATAAGCAAACATAAACTGAGAAAACGTAATTAACATATTATGAACTGTTTCCCACGATGGAAACTACATAAGGAGTGAAGTACCACATGTACTTCCACACACTGAGTAGCCAAATCACACTGCTCTACACGAGACGATTTGTAGGATCGTCTTTCTCAAACAAGAGCTAATTCGGCACTGGTTCAAGACGAGCTTGGTCGTTCGAGAGTGGGCGGAAAATCACTAATCTATCCGCTAATACCTAGCAAAAATAGGGCCGAGCAATGCATTTATAAGAAACATTTTGAAAAATAAGTTTGAAACATGGAAAACATGTCGGCTCCCCTCACACCGATATTTTATATTATTATATTTTTGAGGGGACGCCGGTAGATCAGAGGTAGCATTCTTGGTTAGTGAGCTCAAGATGGCGGGTTCGAAACCAGGCTGAGGCTCGGGAAGTGCCAAGCCTGTCTATAAACACCACTAATCTAGGTGAACTGTTACTATATTAATGTTATATTTGTTGCTGGTGTAGATACGACAGAAGATGAGAGAGCTACAGATGGCCGATGTCAGATGGCTGGAGAGTCCTATCCTGCAGGGGCCAGCTGGCATCCTTATCTCCACCCCAGCGGCTTTGACACCTGTACCCTCTGCTCCTGTCATGTAAGTTGCCCTCTTTCAACTTTCTTAAAGACACAAGTACATATGCATGATACATTCTCGACGGTAGAACCTTCCAACGGTCACATTTCCTCCCTTTCATAGTTCACAAAGTTTCATTTATATAGCTTCATATATATCACCAGAACAGACGGATGGTCAGGTTTCAGACATTAGGCGGCCTTTGGGTAATCATTAAATTTAAAAAGTAGTTGGTGAATCAATGTACTTCCCCAGCGCAAATCAATGAACTAATTTGTTTGAGAATCAATAGTTATACCCAGAGATTTCTTAATCCTCATAACACAAACTCGTGTCGATAAATTCATGACATCGGTATTATGGTTCCTGAGTTGAACCTCTCTTCCTCTTGCCCGATTAGGCTGAAAATTAATAGGTATCGTCCTTGTGGGGTTCCGGCGACGTGGTATTTTGCTAGCTAGGTCGCCGCATCACGCAGTTGCTCATCTCAGAAATATTTACAGATTCTCATAATATACCACAATTTTATTATTATTGATGATTATACATTAATAATTATTTAATTAAGTTATTAATCATGATATAAGAAACTTTCAAAATATGAATTAATAATGTATACACTCGTCATTGTGGTAATAAGTAGGTATCATGTAGGCATATACCTATTCATACTTTTTGTATATTATACCTCTTACGGAAGAAAAATTACATTTACAAAATGTTGAGGTATTTTGAGTTATATGCGTCGCTGGTTTCATATATTTACAAAATACACAAACGGCGAATTTTAATTCTCAATTCTAGGAGAACAATGACGAATCTGGGGTAATATTAAGGCTTTTCTTTAAAAGTAACTAAAATGTTCTTTTTGTCATCAAACATTTTTTCATTTTTTAATTACAATTATGAATAATTAATTTTTTTTACATCTGCTGAAAGTAAATACTTTTGCAATTGTATCATTATAATTGCGGTGATATGAGGTTATATATAGAGAGGTACTGGAGTTTAGGAGGGCCATTACTTATCCGGACGGAATGCCCCTCCTCCCCTCCCTCTGTCTCTCTCTCTCATCGACAAATTGCGATACGTTACCTCCTGTGGAATCCTTTCGAAAATATGCACCACACATCTTTATTTTTACTGTTTATTAATTTATTATTGTATTTAATATAGGGAGAAACTCTGAAAGTGAGCTGCACTACGACCAAGTGCCCTTGCGATGAGAGGACAGCCAGCAGAGCTGACAAGAAGGCATGTTGCAGTAGCTGCCCTACACAGCACACCGCACATAGTCAGGTAAGAATATCTCACATCTCCAAAGTATGTACGAGTAGTACCCTGTACCGGTAGAAACACAGTTGTACACTGTTCCCAATTTGAAGAGAAAGATACTGAAAGAGAGTTCTACAATTTACTGTAATCTGTATTTCCATACTGAATATTCATAATTTTATTATAATTTTTCTCTTATATTTACTAAAAATTGGTTAGATACAAAACTCAGTATTTACTAATGAACAGAAGCTGCTCGTTGAGTGGTAATGGGTTACTTTACTGAACGCCATATCTCATCTTCTAATGACTGTAAATGAATTTTTTATAGCTCAAATTAACGAAAACTATATATAATTTATTTCTAACCAAATATATATAAATTTCTGGTTAATGAACTTTTATCTTCCTTTTTATAAGAACTATTAGTTGGCTAATATTGAAAAAAAAAAAAAAGCAAATGTGTGAGTGACCGCTCACAAGAATTGATGTGTTAATGCTTTAGTTTCAAAAATTCACTATCGTGCACAGATTTTGATTAATAATAAATGTTACAATATGAAAAATAGTATGAGGAATTAAACTTTCAAATTTATTAATTAATGTCCTTCAATTTGTTTTATACATGAAATTATAGGTTTGTGATAGCTAAAATAAGATATATACAACTGTGATTGTAGTGTCTCTAAATACCGCGAGAATACAGCGTCGATGGTAGTTTACGAATTTGTTGTTGAAATGCTTCGATTCGTATTCTTTTGTAGTTTAAGTTTGTCATTTAAAAATGAAATAAGCTGTTCGGTATCTCCTGAAGTGGATAGAAACATTATATTATTTGTTGTGACAATTTGACAACAAATATATTTTTTATTGATCGATATTTTTAGCAATTATTATTATTATAATATATTGATAACAATATTATATAATATCATATAATAATATATTGAAATATTATACTTTTTTTAAATTTACACTTGTGCCTAACGCACCCATTTCAGGAGATACCGAACAGCTCATTTCATTTTTAAATAACAAACTCTACAAATGAATACGAATAGAAGCAAACTGAAGTTTATTAGCTTTCATAATCGCTAAACACTGCTATATTTTTTTCTTTTACCACAAATTTTATTTATTTTGATAAATTTAAACTTTCGAAGCATCTTAACCTAAACGTTTCTTACCGAAAGATCATTTTAATATTGATATTTTAGTTAAATTCACTACAACGGTAAATTTGATCGATCAATAATGTTGTAAAAATACAATGTTATATCTAATCATTGTTATATGTTTACATCTATGTTATATCTGATCATTCTATGAACGAAGAAATGCTCAAAAACAGCTGACATCACCGTCCGACACACTCACTTATACATGCACATCAACGAGATTTACACTCTGGTGTGTAATGGACGGTCTGATATAGCCACTACCGAAAGCTAAAATGTTTACGCATCAAAAACAAGTCGGAATAAGCGTTCTGGATTTATCGCACGAATATATAACAATTAAGAATATTATATACGAATTATAATTAACGTACATATAAGAATAGGTAAATATAAGAGTGGGTAATAATCTTTCAATTTATTAACATTCTATATTTCAGGATGGTAAAGAGATGGAGGTTGGAGACGAGGTACTCTCTTCCGGAGGCTGCACCCGCTCCTCCCTGGGAGGTCCCTACAAGAACGGCGAACAGTGGCATCCAAAACTCCTCTCTGTCGGGGAGGTCAAGTGCATCCTTTGTCTCTGTCAGGTAACTATTTATCTATATATCTAACTAGCAATTTACCTGAAGCTGATTACATGCAATGCCCGAACAAAGCTTACTCCCATCTCACACCGCTTCACCACCTCACTCTTATCTCGCCTCTTCGCTATTCGAAAATGTTATTTATTTCTATTATAGCTAGAAAATGTATAGAACAAAAAATGTTTAAAATTAATGTCTTCCATATTGATTTAGTAACGTAGGATCAACTGTTTCTGGCTTCAACAAGTAACCCCCCCTCTGTTCAGTGATTTTGAAATCATATGTATCCTAAAACCTGTTCCTGAAAGAGTCAGATTCACTTTATTCAGTTATGTATTTACAACTTGTCGTTAGTAATAAGGATCCAGGGAATAGATTCAAATTTTATGTAGTTCTATTGAAATATGTTCAGCCATTTCCTTGTGATGATGGAACCAACATGCACTAAAGACCGCATGCAGAATAGTGTCGTTGTTATGATGCTGGTGAAAATGTTAGATCACTTACTTTTCAACGAGTTCGCCCACCATGAAATTTAGCTCATTTCTATCAGCAAAAGCTCATTATTTCTCATTTTTCTAGTACTAGCAGCCTTACCTATCATTCCTCTTTCCCGCTTTATTTTTATTTTTTTCTTTATTTTCTGATAAAAAGTTTCGTTTTTCAATTGTGATGTCGATAATAATCAAACTGGAGAAATTCTTATCAAGGATGTTGTATATATTGAAGAGGAAGGTTCTCTGCACATTTTTATCAATTTAGATTGAAATCGGTTCAGTGATTAGATCTACTGATGAGTTCTGTTAATTCTAAAAACTTCCTTATATTATAATGAATTTAAGTTAGTTATTATGACTCATGCCCGGGCTTTAACTACAAGGTCATATCACCTACTACTAGAGCGCTCTTTCGTCACTCTGGTGGACATGAGCCCGACTCTACTTAGGGAGTCCTAAATTTTGCCTACCCTAAATTTTCATTCACCTAGGGTAGGGGTCTTTAACGAGTCTCTGACATTGTACAGGCTCGGGACCATCGCTTAACTTCCCATCCGAAGGACGGCGTGCTTAAGTTTATTTTATCTCCCAGATCAAATAAACTAAGGGCCTCGGCCGCAACTTTGAGCTCAGTAAGCAAGCACGCTTTCCACTGAGCTACCGGCGCCCCCTTATGAACTAATTTTTTACTGTACTGAAATTGATTTTAACGAATCAGGAGCAGTCTATAATTTTTGCGATTTGGTTTGTCTGCAGTGGGCGTACTTCGAGTGCAGTGTTATCCTTTCTTTTTTTTGTAGAATGGCTTCTCTTGTTCATCGCAGTGTTTCCGTCTTTGAGATGTTCTCGTTGGACTAATAGCCTCTCTATCCTCACCTATATTCTTATTACGATGGTTGACTGTAAAACTCATTCAAGTCAGACAATGAATGATCTTGGTAATTGACGTTATTAGTTGGTAAACTTTAATGTCCTTTCGTCTGGCAATAATACTCCCTAAGACACAATATATCGCTCTGTTCAATTATTTATAAATTTTTAAATCAATCAAATCATAAGTGACAATATAATAAGGTGAAATTAGTGAGTTTTGCCAGCCACACACGGATATATTGTCAGATCATTTCTTGATGTTATGAACATTTTTTCCTAACTTATTAAATGACTATTGTCGCTAATTTAATGTTTTTTCATCATTTATTCAATCATATATGTATAAATATAATTTTTTTTTTTTTAGGATGGTAAAATAACTTGTGAACGGAAGCAATGCATCAAAACGAGCTGCCCTGACGAATGTTGCGCATCTCAGTGTAAAAGAAGACGACGATATGCAAAAAAACACCACAGAGGATGAACAGTCACTCATCTACTACCATCAATATTCTAAGAATATTTGACAAATATTTTTTGAAAAAAAAAAAAAAAAAATCTATTTATCACATCGCTCAACTTATTGAACGATGAAAACGTTGGTACCTCTTTTTTCTATTTTATCAAAATTAATGTACAAAAGCTTATTCTAAGATATATTTTAATATTGTAAATAGCAAAGTGTAAAATAATAATATTTTTATTAGTTTTAAGTATTTTAAGGCATTGATGGGTATTAAATAATGTATTAAGCAATATATTATATATATATATATACATATATTTCAGTATATAAGGTCTTTATTAGGGTTTGCAATGCCGGGACCCCGGCCTGTATTTCAATACCGGGACCAGGGAAATTAATATCCCAGGACTTCCGGAGTCTTTATTTAATTTTTATTGATTATTTCGACTTGTTTTGGCTACCGAAAACGGTCATCGATGCCAAAATTGTACCAAAAAAAATAAAATGTTCTACGTTTCTATTGATCCAACGTGAACAAAAATCATTGACAATTTCGTTTATTTATAAAATTCTTGTGTATAAAGTTACTAACCGTGTGGCCTGCTACTAAGCAATAAGTAATTCCTAAGAATTTTTATTCCGGGATTGAAAAAAATGATCCGATCATTTCCTGCAGAGATATTGTGAAATACTGAATAAAAAATATAAAGAAAAGCGTAGTTTTTTTAAATATTGTCTACTTCACAAAATTATATGGGAGTACTTTCAGTATTACTACTATCTTCAGCTGGTATGACTGGTGGCTGTACCGAAAGTACTACCATATTTTTTATATATTTTGTGAAATAGACAATATTTTTTTTAAAAAAATTTCTTTATATTTTTTTTGATCCGAGATTGCAAACTCTAGTCAGTATTCCACGGACGAGATGTAAAATGGCTTCATTAAACTGTAATATGTGTTAAGTTGCAACTCGCGACGCAAGTTACAATGGGCTTATTACCATGTTCAACGTAATTGGTTCGAGAGGAATCTAATGAAGATGTTCGCTTTGGCGGGTCTGTACCAACTACCAGCTAGTGTGATTATTTTTTTGGAGTAATTAATTTTTAAAAAATAATCGAACTTGTTTATTCGAGATAAAATTCCAAATGTCTCAGAAACTATTGAAGATTACCCTCTGGAATTCTGCAGTCAATGAAAAAAAAAAAAGAAAAAAACTTGTTTTTATAAGAAGTTAACATTTCAAAGTGTCTGTCTATACTTTTTGTGATATTCGTTTCGTTTTCTCAAAAGAAATATGTTATAATATACGTGTATTTCTGTCAATATTTGTTGTTTATTTTATTTTTATGAAAAATATATCTTTGAATTATCAATTTATTTAAATAAAAAGTAAACATTTGAATTTTTTTCATCGAGTAACTTAAGCTCATATCTCAAAAGCAAGTGTTGTTTTATGTACATTAGCTGGTACTAGCCCGCCTCTCATGGTACACGTTTGAAATAATAGTGAGCAACTGGTTTTGTGCCTTAGGCTATGAAATATTGTTTACTCTCGATTATCTATTTTAAAGAATGAATAATAAAAATTGTGAGTACATAAAATAATTTATACATGTATTTTGTTATATTAACCAGAAAAACAAGTCACTCGTTGTTCAAGAAACGACCGCATTCAAAATGAAAATCATTGCCGCCAAGCGATATCTCCTTCGAAAACACGAACTGAACCTCGGCTTAAGTAGACCGCAATCCATCCAAACCAGCAGCTAATGGTGCTTATTTGGTGGTTTGAGTACTTTTTATAGTACACTGCTAAACAACGGGGAAGGACTTTAAACGATGACAACGTTAATCAGCTGGTGCTATGAACATCAGTAGGAGGGACTCAAGGGACGGTGAATGACCGGCTATCTCAGCAAGAATTAATCAATTACGTTTTCCTCTCCCTCCAAAGCCAATTGACCGTAAATATAAAATTTCATGTCGATACGTTCATTAAATCGGCAGTTATTGGGAGTTTTGAATTTAGACCCCCTCTCATACCCCCTTCCTTTTCGGCAGATACCACTGAAATTTAGTTAAAAATGTATGCTCTCTACCATGACTTAACCTAACTCTTAAAAACAGCTAATTTCTTAGATTATATCACTTAATCGTGAGTAGTAACCTAGACAATAATAGTTAACGCACAACGCTACATTAACTGTATTACAATACACAATAAGCCATATTAGTTGTTGTCTTTGGCCACCAGCCTACATAATGAGTGCAAATATGTCAGCTAGAACGGAAATTCGCTTTGGTATTTTTAAAATATAATTATTGAAATCAGATATTAGATTTTTATTAAACATTATACTCCCCCCCCATTGTACAAAAAATTGTTAAGCTTTGCGAATTTATAAAATGTCTACTTTCTGTGTTGGAGGATAAATTAATTGGAGAATAATTATTATATTATAGTTGTTTAATTTTTAAACTGTCGTTTTTTTTTTTAAATTAATAGAACATCACTATTAGAATGTAACGACTCTCTCATATTGATTTTTAACTCTTCAAGAAGTTTTCAAAATTTAAGAGAATTTAATTCATTATATTTGATATTATAAGAAGTCGAATGAGCAAAAAAATGTGTTAACGAGGTAACTATCCTTTAAAATAGTGAAGTAGAATATAAACTGTAATAATAGTTGAATAATAAATGTAATCTGAATCAGTATAGAAAGAAAACTACTTAACAGCTAACATTTATGGATTTTCACAAATTTACTTATGTATATACTTAAACAATAATTATGTTGTACTGTTTATATTCAGTATTTAATTATTTAACATTATTTATACCAACTTTGACTCTGTGGGTATTTCTACAATGTCTTCAAATAAACACAACGAAATGTTTCATTATTTTATTTCTTTAAATATTTTCGTCTATAATATCTTGCATGCTCTCAATACTTCTCATTGATTCGTATTTGTTTTTGACAAAATGGGTCAACTTAACTAGTAACCATTTTATATATGTAAATTATTATGCAGGTTATTTGTAGTCCTGTAAAAAAATCTACAATATTCATATGTAAAAAAATGTTACAATATTTTCCAAGGGGCGTTTATTTACAGACATTGTACACATTAAGCTGTATAGTATTATCATATATTTGTTAAATTTTTCGGCAAATTAAAATTTTGATTACTACATCATTATGTATCGTCAAAGTATGGATTCGAGTTCCTATAATTTAAAATATTGTAATTTTACGATTTACGAAATGTATTTTTAATTAATTTGTTGTATCTGATCTAATAGGTATATAGTTAATGTTAGAATTAATAATATTATTAATTTTGTTAAATTATTAACATATCGTAAAAAGACTGGAATTTACTATTTGATAAGTTGAAGCAAGATACGAATAAGTTGAAAGGTAATATGAGTCTATTAAATTCAAAATGTGCCTTTTTCAAATTTCTGATTTTAAAATATTAATATTAATTATCATCAAGTCAATGATAAATTTAACTAATTTTAAATAAACTTTTATAAAATATCCCAATTTTATGAAAATATTAGTAAGGTTCATATTTTAAAAAATTGAATTAAAGTTTGAAGAGTGCTCCTATTTTGATTAAATAAATTTTCTTCCGTTTGCCTAATTCACTGGGCTTTATTATTTTTTGTGATGCCATCTTCCCAATTCTCTTTGGAAAATGAGGATGTCGTCCTATTTGGATTTTCTTATTAAATTTGTTATCTATTGATCCATTAAATCGATCGGCACTTATTGAAGTTTTGTGTTTTGAAGGGGCCGCCCTTCTCTTTGACCGATTTGTCTGAAAAAATCAACAGGACTTGTTTCAGATCACAAATTTCATGTCGATATATTTCAATCGGAAGTTTTTACAACGTTCTTGACAAAAATACTGCGTGAAGTTTCTTCTCGATAGAATCTCGAAACCTTTTACCATTTATTTTTTTCAAAATATAACTTACCTCATTGACACCAAATAGATTTAATTAAATTATTACATTTTTTTTTTTTTTTTCATTATGATTTTTCCAATCTAATTAAATACTGTTGATAGACTCATAATTGTTACCTGATAAGTAGAATTTTATTAGAAGTATTGAAGGGGGAAGCAGTTAGAGGCTATTTATTTTATAATTAATTGATTATTGTTTTATTTTATTTTTTACTATTATTATGTAAATATATATATTATTATATGTATAAAAAAGTATGAATTCATTTTTCATACTTGGTGCTATATTTAATATTTGATTAATAAATCATGCATTTTAAAAATATTAATTGTCAAAAACTCACCCTCATATTATATAGTATTAATATGTAAATAACATAGTTTAATATAATTTTATAATTGTTTTTATCAAAATATTTATTTTATTATATTTTTGTTTATTTTTTTTTGAGAAAAAATAAGATTTAATTATAATTGTGCATGATTTATTGTATTAATCGTTACACTGTTTAATAAATATTAATTATTTTTAATTTGAGTTAGTATTATTTTATACACCCCTCCTTGATTCAGCAACTTTGTAACGTAGAAGTTCCTGCTTCTATTCCCCAAAATGGTTGTCATTTTTGGCATCGTTACTTCTTCCGCAGCTATACGAAGTATAGTGGTTAGTTGTGCAATCGCTCGAAAATTCGATGCGGAATTTCATGTTTTCCGACCTTTAGATTCCAAATATGAAAAAAAGTGTGTCTGTTAACGCGATAACTCCCGATGTGTTGACACGAAATCTTGTATGTGAATCCTATTCATTCAAATCGTAATAATCATAACCTAGTCAAATGGAGCAAAGGGAAGGTGTGAGGCTTAACTCAAAAACTGTCGTTAAGAATGTTTCGACAACAAATTTCATAGGTGAATTCAAAACCCTATAAGGAGGATTTATTAATTTCCAGCGGAATCGGTAGAAGAGAAGGTGGATCAGAGGGGGGCTTAACAACCCTAATAACTTCAGATATACATTTTTTATCGATAAACCAACATTTATACAAAACACAAGGACAGAATAAAAATAGAGGACAGGAGTGGTGTTTACCAACTGAAATATGAAACGTGCAGTTGGGTATATACAGGCCAATCGGGTAGCTAAGTCAGAACGAATCGAAGAATACTCAACTGAAATAGTAAAGAAAATGGAAAAATCCAGATTTGCAAGACATATTAATGACATGGGTCACTCTTTGTAGGAAACAACCGGAATAAAGTAGCTCCATATCTGTGGAAAAGGAAGACAATTAGATTGTCTAGAGCAGCTAGAAAGTAATAGAACTGTAAAAAAGGGAATTGTTTGAACGACCAAACACAATTCAAACTCTCTCCTGTTAATATCTTAACTAACAAGTAGTTTTATCAATATTAACCTAGATTAGTTTTCTTCTGTTCAGACAAGTAATAGCTATACATTGTACACCTATTTTACATTATAGAATTATATGTAGATATTAATAATATAATTTTTTGTTGTTTCTGATTTTATTTTAGTTCACAAGCATTGGTGTCAATATTAACGTAGATCAAATATGAAAACTGACATTATTGCAGAGATATTGTGAAATAATTCAAATGGACTTGAAAAAATAAAATAAAACTACATGGGAGTACTTTCGGTATTTCTACCATAACGGAAGTACTCCCATGTATATATAGTTAGTGAAATTAGACAATATCTTAAATAAACAAGTTTTATTTTATTTTTTCAAGTCCATAGATCAAATATTCTTCTACTCAGACATATAGTAACTATATACTGCACATTCATGTTATGTTATATTGATTTCATAGAACGTTTCATATTTTATTTTGGTTTCTTGTTATTTTCTTTTCAAATATATCCACAGTTGGTCAATACCGATAGAATAGGGATTTCCACCCCCTAGGTACTCTTAAGTTAATATAAATATGTCTGCCTAGCTCATATCTCCATTATTGTTGAACCTTGTGCTGACGATGGCTGAAACCGGTACACAGTTATGTATTTGAACGTGGAATTACACAATATAAATGTTCAAAAAAAAAGTGCTTTATTTATCATATTTTTAATTTTATTTAACCCAAATAACGGTCGATGTAATGAATGTATCGATATGAAAATTCATATTTAAAGTCAAAACTCAATGAGGACATAACCTGTCAAATTACGGCAATATCGGCTGCAGGAAAGAGGGCTCAATTAAAAAAACCATAACAACTGCCGATGTAATGAATTCATGGACACAAAAGTTAGTTTGAGGATTTAGGAGCCCCCATGTAAGTCAGCTTTGAATATTAGCGCAAACGGTCAACTGGTCTTGGAACCTCCCATAACTCTGAAATAGTTAGATTGGGGTGGTGTTACTTCCCCAGCTCGTATTATCTATAAGCAGTTTCCGCTCTCCCTCTACGCTCTAATCTCCATCCAATTTGGATTAAAAACAGTAGCCCTTTCTTCATTAGTAACATGTTAATCGACGTTTAAAAAGTTTTAGAACTTGACTTTCTTCCGCACTATGATCAAGTTAGTGCGATGCGGACCGGGCTCTTTGCGACTAGGCCAACTTCAGGCTTTGATCCTAATGCATACATCAATAAGAAACATCATGTTATATATTCGTGGTCAACTTACCTCTCAAGTCGGTCAAACTTCATTTTGTTTTTAGTATTAATTTTGGGCATTATAATATATTATACAGTTGGCAGGTGGCAAAATGAGCCGCTTGCGGCACGCTGTTGTCCAACATCTGCCTTCCTCTATGCTCATCAAATATATCCAATATAAGTTTTATTTTTACTTATTTACTCCCTAAAATTTTTTAAATAAATAAAACAAAATTCTAAGTTTCTTTATAATAGGTACACAGATTGTATTGTAATACGATTGTATTATTAAATTTGTAAAAAATCCTAAATATCAAAATAATAAGAATTTTTGCATTATTTGAACAAGAGGGAATTATTGTATATTTGTTTCATATATTTTGTGCTGGTAGGAAAACGTCGCTCTTATATTTACCAGAATTAAAAAGAATTTTATTCTTTACAGTAGTTTTTCTTTTTTCTAATACCTACAAATATTTCTTCTTTTTTTTCACATTGTTATTACAACTCGTTTTTTAATTTTTTATTTCACAATACACGGGTTGTTATTACTATTCAGATTCATTTTTTTGTTTATCAGCATTGAAATTTTTTTTCTTTACAATATTTTTTCTTTTTCACAATACAGTTTTTTTCAACTTATTATTATTCCCTTCCCAATTTTCTTTTTTTTTTTACAATACAATTTTTTTTAAATAATTATTATTACTCGTTTTTCAATTTTCTTTTTTTTATTTCACAATACAGTTTTTATCAAATTATTATTACTCGTTCCCAATTTTCTTTTTTTTATTTCACAATACAGTTTTTATCAAATTATTATTACTCGTTCCCAATTTTCTTTTTTTTTATTTCACAATACAGTTTTTATCAAATTATTATTACTCGTTCCCAATTTTCTTTTTTTTTTTTTACAATACAGATTTTTTTTCTCTACAATATACATATTATTAAGCTACTACTCAAATATTCATTTAGATGTTTATCAGCATTGATTTTTTTTTTTATTTCACAATACAGATTTTTTCAAATTGTTAATATTGCTAGTTTTCCAATTTTCTTTTTTTTATTTCACAACACACGGGTTGTTATTACTATTCAGATTCATTTTTTTGTTTATCAGTATTGAAATTTTTTTTTCTTTACAATATTTTTTCTTTTTCACAATAGTTTTTTTTTTTTTAATTATTATTACTCATTTCCCAATTTTCTTTTTAATTTTTTAATATTAGGTACTCGTTTTCCAATTTTCTTTTTTTTTATAATACTCATTTTTTTTTCTCTACAATACACATATTGTTATACAACTACTCAAGACATTCAAAGTTAATTATCTCAGCAAATATTTGACGGATTCGCCTTCCATTGGTCTCATTTTTAATTTTCAAAAATCTACTTTCTGTATCTGAAAAAAAAAAAAAAAAAAAAATTAAAAGTTACCATTTGAAAAACTGAAGTTAGGTGCTCCAGGATTTAACCGGGTAGCGGAAAAAAAATTGTAGATAACATTTTTGAAATCCTTTGGACACAGCTTGTCATGAAGTAAAACATCTCTAATCTTGTGACCGATTTGGAGGAATTTAGCCGGGCTATCTATCTGGGGTATCCTGGTAACGTGAACTACGAGATAACTATGTCATAAACATACAATTTTTTTTAAGGAAATAATTTATATAATTTGGAAAGTTTCTATAGTTTGGAAAGTTGTGAATTGAAGGGATGGAACCGGTTTTATAGGTTGAGCAAGTTGCCGACAGATGGTAGGAGTATAGTATAGATGCGCGGTGGGGTTGCGCAGAGGAGCCTGCAGGTGTGTTGTCCTCCAGTTCCCAACGACAGCACAGTCGTACAAACAAAATGTAGAAGGGGTACAATGTATTCCCATCTCCCACCCGTGTGTGCCTTCAACATTGACAATAACTGTTAAAGATTCCGTCCATTTAAACTAACTCACAACAATAAGAATCAACTTATTTTTCTTCATTGATTATGTTTTTAGAAAGAAAAAAAAAAAAGTATGATGGAGTATTTACCTGAACGCGTGTGTATGTTATGTGTTGTTCATTGTTGTTTTCTGTTCGGGTTGTGATTTAGTGTAATTCGTTGTGATTGTGGAAGATCGTATTATAAATAAATATATAATGAAGGTGACAGTTTGTTTCGGTCCTGTGAGAGTGATCGTTCCCTGTGGTGATGGAGAAATTCTCGTTAAGGATCTCATACGACAGGCCATTCATCGTTATAAGAAAGCAACTGGCAAGGTAAACAACTCATCATTAACATATCCATACATAATATCAAAACAGTATATAACAAAAATAATAATATTTCAATAAAATAATGTACTATTTTGTCCGTTAAAACAGCAGATGCATCAAACAATACCCCCCTCACACATAATTTCATTGCAATTTATGTCATTTTTTAATATGTTCCCCATTTAAAATGCAATAGTCTTTGATTATCAAGTAGAAAATGTCACATTATTTCAATTACGCAACGGATCTGCAACATTTTCCACAATCACACTCCTCATGAACACATTCCCATTGAATGCGAAGCGAATATACGCACAATAAATTGTCTATATTTTCACTATATTTAAAATGTCACGGTTATACTTTGCGCCTCTGCTTCTTTGGAATACGCTTGCTTTACAAAATTAAATTACATTATTAAACCAATGGTAACATTAAAATTTGAAATGGTTTTTCTTTTTAAATATTAAGTGAGGATTGAAATAATGAATTATTATAAGTTGTGAAGTTAGAATACCTACGATTTTTACTTGTTCTTTGTTTACTGACAAGGTTTATCTACCATATCTCGAGGAATTATCAGGGGATAGGTAGCATTCCATGTTACATATTTACATTCCTTTTTTCATTTGTTGAAAAACAAATTTATAATATACATAATAACATGTATTATATATAACGAATATGAGCACACTTTTTTAGGAATTGCGGAAAAAAAGTTTCAGAAGAATTTTAGAGGATCAATTTGTAAATGTCATTGAGTAATCTATGAATATTGTAAATGAAAATTGAGGAAATTGTTTATATCTAGCTAATAAGCGTTGTAATTTCGATGTAAGATTGAACGCAAATCTCTTGATTTGAAGGAAATTAATTTTAAAAAACCATATATAGTAAATACATGTCTAATCCTCCAGAAGAAAATAAGCTTTACGTTTATAATGGGTGGATCTCCATTATTAACAAATACATTAAAAAATAATTATAATTTCTTAAATTGTATACATTAATTTGCATCTGCTATATACAAATAATTAAACAAATGGTAACGTTTTGTTTTTAGAAAACAGAAAAAAAATTTATATACATATATGAACAATATTTTTGGAGTTTAGGTCAAACTTTTCATTGCAAAAATTAATGGCATACATATGCATTATTTCTGAGGATAGATTTGTAAATATTGGCGTTGAGTATAGAAATAATAAGAAAACATAATTATTTTATAGAAACTAGTTGTTTACCCAGTGACAACTATTTAAAGCTTAAGAGCTCCAAATATTAATAAGTTGTTATTACCTTCATCCAAAACTCAGTTTGTAATGAATTGCAATATACTTGTGTAAAACTAGTTGGTCCATCGTCGTTTCTGTTTAAAAATTCTGTATAAGTTCGGACCTCCCATCTTGAGCAGCCAGAAGCCTTTATTACAGCCTACAAGATACAAACAAACCAGAGTAATATAAAGGATTAACAATGAAGTTACTAATGAAAACAATATTTCAAATTTATATAAGGATAAACCTCAATTAAAAGGTTGGATTTACAACAAAAAAGTTCACAGTACAATGAAACTGCATTCTAAACTACGTACAGACTATGAATAGTTTAGATTTTACAGAACATTCGGCGGACAAAGCCAAATGTGTTGGCATCAGTGTTGCCATACCTATGTTTTTTCAAATTATTAAATTTAATTAGTGTGTAAAGTTAAATTTATTGCATTCTAAAATATTATTCAAATGGTTTATAGTTTAAAATGATTTTTTTCATTGTTAACAATTTAATTTTCTAGTCGTTCTATGAAAACCTTTGCAAAGCAACTCAAATAGTACACAAAAAAATATACATATACCTCTGGCAACATTGATAATCAGTACACTACACAGACAAAAACTACTATAATTTAATTTTTTAGACGACTTACTATTGTTGAACTTTATGGATCTGATTTTATGCGACTAAAGTCCCCCCCCCCCCCCCCCTTTACACCCGCAGTTTTTTAATTTACAAGTTACAGATCATATTGATTATATCTAAACTAGGTGTAATAAAGTATAATCTGTTTTGATGTCTAAAATTCTAGTTTATATTTCTAGATTTGCTATTTTCGATGATGTTCCTAATTTACAATATGAGACAGGTCAGCACGAAAAGTAGTAAGCACTACTTCTTTACATTCCAAAACGTAGGTCTGCTGTTCGTCTGTCTCAAGTGTAGGTAGCTGAGTGGAACTGTGAAGTAAGTTCCATTGTTGATTGTGTGAATCAGAAGCCGACTGAGTGACTTCCCTTCTAATGATTTCAACTTGTGTTTTGTTTTGGTACATTGACTTATACCCAACTTATTGTTAGACATCTCATATATTATCCCAGACGTGAGAATATCGTTCAGATTCCTCTCTTCTCTTAGATAGTTCGATATGAGATATATCGATTGAAACATGTTGTCAAACCAAAATGTCTGTCTGTATGCACCATTGTGTCAATGTTAGACTACAAAGAAATTGTTTAACTTTTATATTGTCGAATTTTACAAAAAATATATCCATATATTGTACCATTTACGGCACAAACAGTAAGTAATGTTATGTAATCTCTCAGAAATTCAATGTTCAGTTTTCACCGGTTTTCTGACAGGGGTATTTTTTTGGTTATTTTTAGAATCAGGGTATTCTAAAAAAAAATTTTTCAGCGGAATCGGCCGAAGCGAAAGGTGACACTCAACTCAAAAATCCGATAATTGCTTGCTGAGCTCGAGATCGCGGGTTCGAAACCCAGCTGAAGAAGGCCCTTAGGTTTTTTATCTGGAAGGTAAAAAACCATGAGCACATCTTTCGGATGAGACGTTAAACGTTGCTCCTGAGACTGTACGATGTTAGGTACTCGTTAAAGACCCCTACCCTAGGTCAGTAAAAGTGTGATGACCTCGTAGTAAAGCCCGGACATGCATCACAATAAGGAACAGTTATAAATTTTCCGCGAAATCGGCCGACTGGAAGGAGTAATACCTTTATAACTGCCGATGTAATGAATGTATCCACACAACATTTAGAATGACCATTCAGAAGGCCCTATTTAAGTGAACCATTGATTTTTAATCGAAATGGAGGGAGAGCAAAATCGTAATTGATTAATGGATGCGGGGGAAGTACTTGCCAATGATTCACTGTCTCCGTTTTTTTTACTTAGCTATATTGTTTTTATATAACATTTTTTACTGTTATTTCCCCACATAAAATAGATATAGGGGAAGTTATGGAATTGGTTAGAAAGGTTGATGAATGTTGTGTTCTACTGGAATTTCAAATTTTAGGAGCTCAGGATCTTTTATGATGAATTTTTGGAAAATATAGAAGCTAGTTTCATAGGCTAAAAAAATGTGTTTAATGAAATTCCAAAGCAGATTAACTCTGAGGGAAAGTTTCGTGCATATCCTATTTTTAAACACAATCATGCAAATAAGATGACAACTTAAATATGCTCTTCCCACATAACTTTTTCTAATTTTACATTTTTCCCAGAGAATAAATGATATCATGTCATAAACAAATCATTTTTATGAGGGCGCCGGTAGCAGGTGACTCGTTGAAGAATCCTACCCTAGGTGTCTCCCAGAGTAGAGACGGGCTCATGTCCACCAGAGCGATGAAAGAGCACTCTGGTAGTAGGCGATATGACCTCGTAGTTAAAGCCCGGGCATGAGTCTCAATAACTAACCCCGGGCATGAGTCTCAATAACTAATCCTACCCTTGATGTCTCCCAGAGTAGAGGCGGGCTCATGTCCACCAGAGCGATGAAAGAGCACTCTGGTAGTAGGCGATATGCCGATTTTCGAGTTATCTAGTTGTAGTATTGAGGTGACGATATGTACAAACTAAGAATGCGCTCTTCTGAACCACCCCTCCTTTGTCCAATTTCACTAAATATTTATATACTTTGGAATCCATATAAACAATTTAATGTTAATTACCTCCAACTAATGAAGTTTTCTTCATGTTTCACATTATGGCTTCTGTTGAATGTTTTTTCCCAGAACCCAGCCCCTAGCTTTCACAATAGTTCCCCTGTAATAACGCCGGCTACCGAATAATGGACCATTTCATACAGAATTAATTAACTATTGTCTAGCCAGATAGCTTTGTCGCTTCTTTGTAATGTTATGAAGCGGCTAGCCGTGGCGTAGACATTCAGTTCTTTCGGGGGGTGTCTGGCATAAATGTTGTATACCTGACCTGATAAATTGTATACTTGACACATTTTATTGCTATTTCTATACTTATAAGAACAGATCATTTAATCGGTTAAAAATTCGATGCAGAGTTTTCAACGGAATTTCACGCTTTCCGTGCTATAGATTCCAAATATGGAAAAGAAAATGTCTTTGTGACTTTGAACACGATAACTGCCGATAGAATGAATATTTCGATACGAAATTTTGTATGTGTGACCAAAACCCCATAAGGACATCGCCTGATGATGTTCAGCCAAATCGGTCGAATGGAAGGGGAGGATTAGGGGAGAGGCTTAACTCAAAAACTAAATACTAAATTTATAGGTTAGGTTAGGTTTTATGACTCATGCCTGGGCTTTAACTACGAGGTCATATCGCCTACTACCAGAGCGCTCTTTCGTCACTCTGGTGGACATGAGCCCGACTCTACTGTAGTTCTAAATTTTGCCAATCCTACATTTTTATTCACTTAGGGCAGGGGTCATTAACGAGTACCTGACATCGTACAGGCTCGGCACCATCGTTTAACGTCCCATCCGAAGGACGGCGTGCTTAAGTTTATTTTACCTCCCAGATAAAATATACTAAGGGCTTTGGACGGGTTTCGAACCCACGATCCTGAGCTCAGAAGACAAGCATGCATACCACTGAGCTACGCCTCACGAAATGTATATATATATATTTTTCTAAACATACGTTTTTCTTTATATTTATTGTGTGTTTCACAACTCTGTTTTCTCTGCAAAAAATGTTAAGTATCATTGAGTATAGTATACACGATAATGTAGGTGTGGGTCAGTTGATTATTGTTCAGCTGTTTGGGTGGAATTTACCAGAAAGCCCATCGAACCTTACATTAGACCATATTGTTATATGTAGTTATAAAAAAAGGTGCTAAATTGCACTAATTTCCAAAACAGCTGATCCCATTGACACTGAAAGTCAATAGGGCTTGAGCCCTTTCTGACCAACATCTTTATTTCTATGAGAATTGTCCTTTTTTTTTGGTTTTCAGGGTAGAACAATCAGAATGCGACCTTATCTGAAACACAACTCTCATCACCCAGATTTCCATTTTTTTTATGGAAACATTGTAGTAAAAAGAAAAATGTTGTGTGTACTTTGTCGAAATCTATTCTGGTTATCTTATCTAAGTGGCTGTGTGACTCAGGTTTGTGCTAACCAAACAGGATGACGTATAGTCTCGTTTCCGTCCTTAACTTCAAGCGGCTAGTTCCTTCTTCTACCTACAATAACCTATAGATAAGGCCAGTTCCTTTTCTTACCCACTAAATGGATAATGGCTTCCGCATCCAAAATTTAGTTATTCTTACATTTCTGAGTGTAAATGTTAATTATTTGCCACAATGATTTACATTCAAAAATATTGTTTATTTTATACCATACTAATAGCAAGGTTCGGATCGGGATTATAAGGATACAATAATTGTACTAATACACTTATTAGATTATTTGATTTAAGTCTCTCATGCTAAACCCTTTTTCCCTTTGCCTAATTTGGCTGATCACCAAATAGTGTTGTCCCTAAAGGGTTCTGGGTAACCCTACAAAATTTCGTGTCGATACATTCATTCTATTGAAAGTAATCGTGTTCACAGACTTTTTATTTTTTCATTTTTGGAATGAGGAGGTTGAAAAAACATGTAATTACGTTGAAAACTACGGATCGAATTTCTCACCGATTCCTTCGTATGGGGAAGTAACAAAATACTAAGATGTTTCAAACGGAACAGTGTTTACTTACATTTCATTGAATTCGATATAAATATTTACATTGAAATCTTAATTCCTAGTTATAATTTTTTGATCCTTTTCCATTAAAAATAAGCCAATAAAACCACAAAATTGCAACAAATGCATATTTCCCAATGCCCACAAATTAGAGAAAACAACTTTTAAAAAAACATGGAAAAACAGTTTAAAAATGAAAATTTTTTTATTGATAAATTATTTTTTTGGGATCCTGTTTACAGACTGATTACAAATAAAAAAACTTGGATAGATGAAATACAGGAAATTCATTTCCTATACAATTAGTTGTCAAGGTCTCCACGTAGAGATTTATGCATAATGTACATTTCGGTGTTGTAATATTTAGTTTTAAATCAATGATTATGGCAGAATTATTTGCTTATTGTGTACTTTGCAAACTAAATTCTCCTTTAAAGTTTGTTCAAGTAATGGATTATTATGGGACCAATAGTAATGTGTTTAGAGCAAAAGTGATCAGGATTTGTTTAATGAAGATTTGGTATAGTTTCCACGTAATCTTTTAACTTTTTTTTTTTTTTTTTTTTTTTTATCGGGTGCTCCGGTTAATCACCCGGCCCGTTTTTTCGTCGGGGAATGAGGATACATGACATGGTTATGCTAAATTTATTTATTTATTTGTTGCTGTGGGTGTCTGGGGGCGACAGCCTCTGGTCCCTTGCGGGACAAACTGGCGCTCCCAGACCCCCTTGTGTTGCGGCTGCCAGATGGCGCCGAGAGAGCTCAGGATCTTGGAGTGGGGGCTGCTACTACATCGCGGTCGCCGGGGGTAGACATCGGGCCGCAGCCCGTCAATCGCCCCCGGCGCCGGGTCAAGCGGGCTTTTTTTGTTCCCGCCAGGAGGTGACAAACCGGCCGAACGCCGGATAGTTCGACTCCGTCATCAACTCCGGCAGGCTCAATCCCAGATATGATCCTGTCGCGCGGATCAACTCCACCCTAGACCTGTCGTACAGCGGGCAATCGAGGACCACGTGTTCTGCAGTCTCGATGCCGCCACACGAGCAGTTTGGGCTATCCTTCCTCTTGAAGAAGAAGAGTTTGGAGTTGAAGTCGCCGTGACCTGATAGTACCTGGGATGTCCAGTGATCGGGTTGTACCCAAGTGGAGCGTAGGCGGACCTGGACGTCAGGGATGTACGCGAATGTCGTTCGGCCATCGGAGGAGCGCGACCATCGCTGTTGCCACTTGTTCATTATCCAGTCTTGGACCATGTCCCTGCAACGCTCTGGTCCGTTCTGTCTACGTAGCTCACCCTCCAGGGCGAGGCGCAAGGGCTCATCTATATCTGCTCTCAGGGGCAAATTGCGTCTACAGTAGTACGAGGCGACCGCCCCGTCCA
Organism: Aradus depressus; assembly: GCA_963662175.1. NCBI lineage: Eukaryota > Metazoa > Arthropoda > Insecta > Hemiptera > Aradidae > Aradus > Aradus depressus. The sequence continues at coordinate 38,101,201 of OY759222.1, forward strand.
AGACCAAGTCTATGGGCGGAGCTCCCGCCAGCACCTGTAGCGCTGCCGTGGAGACAGTACGATAGGCCTTTGTGACTCTCAGGAGGGCGGCTCTTTGGGCCTGTAGCAGTCTCCTTAAATACCCTCGGATATTTATCATCCCCCTTAAATACCCTCGGATATTTATCATCCCCCTTAAATACCCTCGGATATTTATCATCCCCCTTAAGTGGATACTAAACTTTCAAATTTCATTAACTAGTATTTAAGTATTTAAACCAATTAAAGTGACACTTTCAGTAAACAAAAAATTTAAAAAAAAATGTCGTCGGTGAATCAGGCAATGTACTTCCCCATAACGAATTAATCAATTAATTTTTCGCTCCTCCTCCAAAGCCATTGGACCGTTTGTGCTCATTTTTAATCTGTGTAAACAGTAATCTTTTAACTATTAAAAATGAGCACAAACGGTCCAATGGCTTTGGAGGAGGAGCGAAAAATTAATTGATTAATTCGTTATGGGGAAGTACATTGCCTGATTCACCGACGACATTTTTTTTAAATTTTTTGTTTACTGAAAGTGTCACTTTAATTGGTTTAAATACTTAAATACTAGTTAATGAAATTTGAAAGTTTAGTATCCACTTAAGGGGGATGATAAATATCCGAGGGTATTTAAGGGGGATGATAAATATCCGAGGGTATTTAAGGGGGATGATAAATATCCGAGGGTATTTAAGGGGGATGATAAATATCCGAGGGTATTTAAGGGGGATGATAAATATCCGAGGGTATTTAAGGGGGATGATAAATATCCGAGGGTATTTAAGGGGGATGATAAATATCCGAGGGTATTTAAGGGGGATGATAAATATCCGAGGGTATTTAAGGGGGATGATAAATATCCGAGGGTATTTAAGTGGGATGATAAATATCCGAGGGTATTTAAGTGGGATGATAAATATCCGAGGGTATTTAAGTGGGATGATAAATATCCGAGGGTATTTAAGGGGGATGATAAATATCCGAGGGTATTTAAGGGGGATGATAAATATCCGAGGGTATTTACCCTGAAAACTAAACACCCAGTTATTCTAGATGAGAAGAGACTGGCTTCTTGGGAGACTCCGTCAAGGCCATGAGAACACTGAGGTCCACCACCTTACCTACACATTTCACTATAGTCTCCTGCATGTCAACTCATTATACAAACAACCCTAATTTGCGTCTATTTTAATTATCCTAAAATACAATAACATCTCTACACTCTTCTATTGTACAGTGACAATACAATTTACCTGCATCTATCGGTATGTCCCATATGGTATTTCTTGTACAACCGTCTTACAATTTTTTCACATCCGTCAGCCCGCAGTTATAACTTTCCTTATTGCGTAGCCTTATGGGACAAGTTCCATTTTGTAAACTTAATATCAGATATGTTACCATTGTTCATTGTTAAACATTTTTCAAAATTAATTTTTGATTCATATCGATTCATTTTTATTCAAATAATCTATTTGCTCGTCGTTTTGTGTTTTTTAAATTAATCTATTAATTTTTTCAATAGCAAATTACAGTTACACATAGTTTCCATGAATGGACAAAGGAAAAAATATATAAAAATAAACAAATTAAATAAACTATGATAATTTATCGTTTAAATGAAATATTAAATTGTATCTGCAGTCAACAATCACGATTTAGTACTCTGCATACAATATACATTGCAATTTTTTTTTTTTTTTACTAATAAGGATAACAATAATTATTGGGATGAATAAAAAATAGTAGGAAAGAAATAATTGAGAAAAAATGGATAATAATAAATGAATAGTTTTGTGTTTAAAACACATTTTCTTTGTGTTTTTATCTCATGTTATTCATCCAAAAATTGTTTTAGATGAAGTAATCACTTGTAGACCTTCCAGACAGTCCCATTTCAGTTAAAATTTGACCAATGAGAATTCGTAGGATATTTTTGGCTTTATAAATCATATATGTATATATATATAGACATATATGAGATTGGAGAGTCAGCTGTTTTATGGATTGTGCATCCTTTATTTAAAGTCAAGTTTGCGAAACGTAAAACTGTGCAAGATATATATAATTGTTTAGAGGGCGGTGGTAGCTCAGTGGTATGCGTGCTTGACTTCTGAGCTCAAGGTCGTGGGTTCGTAACCCGACCGAGGCCCTTAGTTTATTTTATCTGGGAGGTAAAATAAATTTAAGCACGCCGTCCTTCGGATGGGACGTTAAGCGATGGTCCCGAGCCTGTACGATGTCAGGTACTCGTTAAAGACCCCTACCCTAGGTGAATAAAAATTTAGGGTAGGCAAAATTTAGGACTCCCACAGTAGAGTCGGGCTCATGTCCACCAGAGTGACGAAAGAGCGCTCTGGTAGTAGGCGATATGACCTCGTTGTTAAAGCCCGGGCATGAGTCATAAAACCTAACCTAACCTATAATTGTTTATAGGTATAAAATCAAAAACAAACCTATTCAAACGTATGAGAACTGAAGATATCGGATTGTTTTTATACTGATAAGAGAAAAAAATCATTTATCACGATACGCCCCCAGCCCATGATATCTCTTCCACCTTATTTCATTTTATTTTGATGAAATGTCAGTTTTTACCTCTTTACTGTTTCTATTAAGAAGTTTTGCTTTTCATTTGAGATACTAAATTCAATGTGAGACATAGTGCAGCACTTGTCTTTCAACAAATCCTGAGGGTAGCTCAGAGGTAACGTCATGAGCGGGTTTGAAACCCTGCAGAGGCCCTTAGGTTGTTTATCTGGAAGGTGCAAAAAAATGCGATACTTAAGCACGCCGTCCTTCGCATTGGACGTTAAGCGATGATCCTGTGCCTGTACGATGTCAGGTACTAGTTGAAGGCCTCTATCTTAAGTGGATAAACCTAGAACAGTTTAGCCAAAATTTAGGACTCCCAGAGTAGATTTGGGCTCATGTTCACCAGAGTGACGAAAGGGCGCTCTGGTAGTAGGTGATATGACCTCGTAGTTGAAGCTCGGGTATGTGTTATTATGGGATTCCTGGTTGGTTTGCTCCTGGACAAGCTGTCTACCTCATGTCGCACTCTAGAATTCCTGGTTGGTTCGCTCCTGGACAAGCTGTCTACCTCATGTCGCACTCTAGGATTCCTGGTTGGTTCGCTCCTGGACAAGCTGTCTACCTCATGTCGCACTCTAGAATTCCTGGTTGGTTCGCTCCTGGACAAGCTGTCTACCTCATGTCGCACTCTAGGATTCCTGGTTGGTTCGCTCCTGGACAAGCTGTCTACCTCATGTCGCACTCTAGGATTCCTGGTTAGTTCGCTCCTGGACAAGCTGTCTACCTCATGTCGCACTCTAGAATTCCTGGTTGGTTCGCTCCTGGACAAGCTGTCTACCTCATGTCGCACTCTAGGATTCCTGGTTGGTTCCCTCCTGGACAAGCTGTCTACCTCATGTCGCACTCTAGGATTCCTGGTTGGTTCCCTCCTGGACAAGCTGTCTACCTCATGTCGCACTCTAGGATTCCTGGTTGGTTCCCTCCTGGAGTAGCTGCCTACCTCATGTCATCTAATGGTTATTTTTTCACAATTTCACAACGGTATGAATCTTTATTATGGTGTGTGTAGTTGGCAATCTGGGTGTTCTGTTTCATCACTAGAATTACGAGGCCGCGTCCCCCGCATGTTACACCCATTCCGCCTACCGCCACATACCTCCATTTACTAAATATACCTCAGGCTGGGGGTGTGGTTTACGGTTACTGTTATATTATGTTATGTCATGTACCGTTTTCGTACTTCCCCATCTATACCGAGTACAAGGGAAGTAACTAATAACTGCCAATGTATTTATTAAAATATCGACATGAAATATAGTAGCTTCTAAGTGAACTATCGATTTTTATCGATTCAGATCTAGAGCAAAAACTTAATTGATGAATTAGTGCTGGAGAAGCACATTTAGTGTGATTCACCGCCGACTTTTTCCGTTGTTATTACATAATATATGTTCTTATCCTCCTTCGATTTAACGCGGGTAAATATAAATTACAATTTGCCAAAAACAATATCCGTCTGTCCTGATTACGACATTGCAATCGTATGCATTTTTACGAACACTCACGAAGTAAACAATATGCTTTTAATATATTCTTACGATTTTTTTATCAGTTTTCGTGAGAAAAATGCCAGTTTTAATGTTAAAAACAGTTACTATATAGTGTGGATTACTTCCACATTAAAGTCAGTGACATTACTTTCCAAAAATAAGGACCAGTGGAAGGTAGATGTAGGGGGGGGGGGGGGGTCCTCCAACTTGTGAGGAAGGACACAATAGCTGACCGAACTCCAGGATAACGGCAGAGGTCCGGCCAGAGAATGGAGGTTCCAGGAATCAGCTGCTCCTTCGAGGACATGCGCCATTGAAAAATATTTTCGTCAGGCTCATTCTGCGCTAAGGGTCATTGCATTTTTAATAAGAATTATATACTGGGTGGATTGTGTGCACCTAGGGACCTAAGCATTTAATGCTCTTATCCTTCCCCTGTATGCGCTGGGTTTCCGCCTTAACTTGTTTTCTAGTTTTTCACGCTACCAATAACAAGTCTCCCAGTTTCCATATTGAATGTAAGAATACTGTCACGGATGTGTCCTTAACTCCTACAATACGTATGTGTCTGTTGAACAGACCTTGTCCTATGAGGACTCCTGTTCGCTCCAGCTCCAGGTTCAGGATCTCATCCCCAACACCTTGCAATCCTCCCTGCATATTGACCCTGGCCCCATTTTTTTTTTTTAGTTCACACAACCTAAAAAATAAGGATGTTTTGGCAAGTACTCTCATCATCAGTATCTCAAATTTATTTGCTGATCTGTATGTAGAAAAAAATCGTCGGTGGTTCGCCGGCAATGTACTTCCGCAGAAAGAATTAATCAATTAACTTTTCGCCCCCCCCCCCTCCAAAATCTGTCAACAGTTTGCGCTGATAGTTGATACATAGAAGCTCCTAAATCCTCATACTGAATTTTGTGTCGATAAATGCATTACATCGATAGTTATTGGGGTTTTTGAGTTAAGCCCCATCCCTTCTTCCGATTCCGCTGTAAGTTAATAATTGACGTTCTTATGGGGTTCTGAATTCACATATGAAATTTTGTGAAAATACATTCATTCTATCGCCAATTATTAGAGTTTTCTCTGTTAAGCCTCTCCCCTAATCCTCCCCTTCCCTTTGACCAATTTGGCTGAAAATTAATAGGTGTCGTAGTTAGAGGGTTCTGGATTCATATATAATATTTCGTGTTGATACATTCATTCTGTCGGGAGTTATCGTGTTCACAGAGACACAGACAGACAATTTTTTTTTCATATTTTGAAACTGGAGGTCGGAAATCTTGAAATTCCGTTGAAAACTTCACATCGAATTTTTGACCAATTACTTAACTTTCCCCATACTTCCAATAGCTGGGGAAATAAAATGTACTTATTGTTTATTATATTATTTTTGTAGAAACATATTTTACGAGCAGATATATTTGATGAACTCTAAGGGTATCCACCCTATTCTGAACCTGGATAATCAGGACAAAAATTTACAAAGAGAGTCCAAATCCCATCTCCTGGAATCTCTATAAATAAAACCGCTCGAACCAAAATAATCCGTAATTCTAGGAAACTCGGTCGGTTCCTTGACAAAAGGGAATTACACGAAGCGACCTTCAGATCCCGGAGAGGTTACCTCATCGAACAGCTAGCCAACCATACGTTTATAGTTCTCAAGTAACTACAATACTTCCAACTAACATTGCCATTAAGAAAAAAAATTGGTCGGTGAATCACCGATATGTACTTCCCCAGGGAGAATCAATTTGTCTATGTTTTCGCTCTCCCTCTAAAATCAATTTATCGACTTTGAATATCATTAGATGTCTTTATGGAGTCAGAAACCCATAATATTATATGTGGACCTCTGGTTTTTGAGTTAAGCCTTTCATGTAATCCCCTGTTTACTGGGTTTGGTTGAAAATCATTAGATGTCTTTATGGAGTCAGAAAACTACAATATTATTGGACCTCTGGTTTTGGAGTTAAGCCGTCCATCTAATCCCCTGTTTACTGGGTTTAGTTGAAAATCCATAGGTTTGTTTTTGTTTGCGACTCATACCCGGAATTTAGTTGTCTAGGGTAGGGAGGGGTCTTTAGCCGGAACCTGACATCGTCCCGACCACTTAACGTCCCATCTGAAGAACAACCTCCCAGAAAAAAACCGAAGAGCCTCGGCCGGGTTTCGAGATGGCGATCTTGAGCTCTTTTGGCAGGCATGCTACCTCGTGACACCCCTAATGGCATTCTGGATCTACACATAAATTTCTTTGTGGGTTTTAAGGGCAATTTTTGAGAGATGACAATAACCTATTTCAAATGTTAATTTTCATTTTTAACAAGCTAAACTCTAAAAGTGGATCCTCCTTGCCCCAGTTGGACTTACGTAACGAAGTTGACTGCATATATTATGTGGGATCGATCTGGTAACCCTGAGAGTGAGCAACTCTCCCAAGAGTGCCTTGACTTTGGTTGGGTGGCTAGGTGACCCGTCTGTCCTTCGTAAGTTCCTCAACATTTGTATAGAATAGTCTAATATCTTTCAAGGTTTTTCTCACACACACATCGCCAATCTCATGTACAGCTCTTAGTTCACTGCCCCCGACTTAGTACGTCAATTCTTCTACTAGATAAAAGAAAATCAGCTGAAATGGTGAGAAAAAAAAATGTATTGAGCAAATTCGTATATGCTGAAAATGAAGACACGGATTGTAGGGGTCTTTAACGAGAACCTGACATCGTTACAGGCTCAGGACCATCACTTAACGTACCATCAGGACGGGTCAATCAAAATCAATTGGCCTTGAGTCTTCACTATATTTATTTTTGCAGGAGTTAATGTAACAGAAAGACAATTCCGGTTTAACCCCCCTTCCCTGTGGCCGATTCGGCTGAAAATTGATAGATGTCGCTCTTATGGGGTTCTGGATTCACTTAAAAAAAGTGCATGTCTATTCATTTATTTCTTTGGCAGTTATTGGGAAGTTTGTGTTAAGCCCTCTTCTTACTTACTCTCTTCCGTTCCACCGACTTGGTTGAAAATCAATCGGTGTCGTCCTTATTAACATGAAATTTTGCTGAAAACTCAATATCGAATTTCTGAGTGATTACATAACTTCCCCTATAGCTGGGGAAGTAAAATAGGACAAAAAACGTAGATTTAAAAAAAACATTCATTTTTTTCGAATTTTAAATATTCTCGCCTCCTCCCCCCTTTGATGTCATTGTTTTCATTTCTCCATCTATTACTAGGGGAAGTTACGTAATTAGTCAGAATTTCGATGTTGTGTTTTTGCAGAACTTTCGTGTCACCTGGATGAACTTGATGCCTCGAGTGGGATGGGAGTCTGTGAGAACGTTGTTGTCCCCTGCCCAGGTCAAGTGGTGGATTTTTGGGTTTTGGTAAATCACGTAACATATATGTATATCGATATTTTTATATCGATTATATAACATCGATAGTGTCAACTTTGTATAGTTGGAGGGAGTGTGATTGCCCCCAGCTAGGACGGCCGTCTGCCTCTTGTCTTGCTGACCTTGAGACACCCACACATCGACCCGACCAACACACACATACTAGAGTTTGCAATCCCGGGATTCCGAATCCCGACTTAGGATCTTGGAACTCGTGATGACTCATCTTTCTACCCTTATGATGTCTAGGACAAGTTATATAATCGGACAGAGATGCCATGTTTAATTTTCCTCGGAAGTATTAGTTTTTCAACCCTTTCATTTCAAATAAAAAAAAAGAAGGAAATGTCGTAAGTGGAACACCGGCTATGTACTTCCCCAGCAAGAATTAATCAATTACGTTTTCGCTCTCCCTCCAAAGCCAATCGACCGTTTGAGCTAAAATTCAATATTTGACTTATATCGTGCATTCTGAATCCTCACACGAAATTTTGTGTCGATACATTCATTACATCGGCAGTTATCGTGTTCACAGGACGCACAAACACACAGGCCGATAGTAATTCCCTGTGAAAACTCGATATGGAAATTCGGACCGATAACATAACTTTCCTCATGACTCGTGTGGCTGGGGAAGTAGTAATGTTTAATCGATCGACTAAAAAAAAAATTAGGTTTATGTGTATGTAGGTACCTACCTATTCACGTTCAAACCTCTACGTAACTTCGTTTCTTTAAGTTAAATGTCCCGTCTTTTATTATGAATTTATTTCAACAGATAGCACCACTAGTAGCAGCGAAAGTATTAAAGGTATTTTGGCTAAACGACTCAACTTTTTTAAAATATTTTTTTCCTTTGCTTTACTCAATATAAATGTAAAATTGATATAACACTTCGTTTTTTTTTTGTTTTTTTTTTTATTGTAAATTCCGAATTTTAGATTTTTTTGTATTTTTCTGCAATTTTTTTAAATTTACAGGTAGGGCGCCGAAAGTAGATAGTTCAATGAGTTCAAATCATTTTTCAGATTCAAAATCGGATGAATAGAAGAAACGAAACCGAAAAATACGAAATGAATGGTGTTCTGTTGTGATAAGACGGTTGATACATATTGAAGATTTTATCAGAAATTCCAAAAGAAATATTTCACATTCGGTAATTTCTGCTGAGGAAGTCACGTGTGGGCCGGTCCTCCTTTTAGATATTTTCCGATATTTTTAGATTTCTAATTGCTAGACTAAATAACACACATTACCGTAAAGAACACAACATCTATTGTAATTACACTGCAATTAAATGAAAGTTAGAAATTACTCGACTACTACTTTCTTTTTTACTCATTTCTTTAAAAAAAAAAAAGTTGTTTTAACAGAAAGAAATATGAAAATGTAGAAATTCTTGCGATTATTATGGCAGTGGGTTGCAGAGTAAATCCGAGATCCACTTTCATGTTTCAAAGTCCCCTCAATATATTTTGACATTTTTTACGTACATTTTTGAAGATACCTCTTACATTTATGAATCAAAAATGTCTTTTGTCCAAAATAGAATAAAAAAAAATTAAAGGCACATTTTACATGAAAAATGTCATCCCATCGAAAAATGTCGCGAAACGACCAAAGTTATTTTATTATTTTCTCTCTCCTTATTGGCCTTATATAGGATGCATATTAACAATGTCCCTATAACGGTGTTATATTCAGTTATTTACAACATCCGGACGGGATTCAAACCCGCAAACCATGGTGAGACCATGCCCTACGCTCTATCTATAATAATAGTTATTCGAGCTTTACCTATGAGGTTATGTCGCCTAATACCACATCGTTTTTTCGTCCCATGCAAAGGACGGCATTCACAAGCCCTCGGCCGGGTTCATATTAAAATATCTTTTCATTATTGGCTGTTTTCATCACTTCCTTGTATGTACCAACCACTTTTTTTACAGATAACTCTCCCTCCCCCTCCCAATCATATTAGCATTACTGGTTATAAGAAAGTCACTCTAGGTACATTTGTCAGTAATGTCAGTAACATGAAATGAATTTGAGAGGCAGAGAGATATGGAAATTCTATCATGGCCAAATCATATGATTGTTAATCTAGAAATAAACGGATTCAGATGATTGAGCACACTCGCAGTTCCATCCTGAAACTGCATGGAACTATAGTTCACAGTGCGCTGTGTGGCGCTCCTGGTGACTCACCAGCTGATGGACTCACGTTTTATCTTCGTTGTAAGGGTTTCGTTTACGGTCTCCCATGAATGGAGACTAATCAGAGAAACTACATCAAGTGTTCGGAGTTAATAAGTTTAGACCTGGAAGAAAGTGTAGAGGAACTCTCACTGACTGACCGAACCTGGACAGAGAAAGTAAAACTGGAATAACAGGGAAAGGTCGATCTACCTTATAGGGAGGGATCGATATACATCAATAGGCACGATACTATCGATGTATCTATCATCACATCCTATAGGTAGTAGAGGGACTCTCATTGGTTGACCGAACCTGGACAGAGAAAGTAAAACTGGAATAACAGGGAAGGTCGACCTACCTTATAGGGAGGGATCGATATATCAATAGGCACGATACTATCGATGTATCTATCAGCACATCCTATAGCTAGTAGATTAGTTAGTTATTGTGACTCATACCCGAGTTCTAACCACGAGGTCATATCGCCTACTCGTCGCTCCGGTGTACATGAGCTTGACACTACTGTGGGAGTCATAAATTCTAGCAACCCAGGTTCATTTACCTAAAATAGGGCCTTTAACGAGTACCTGACATCGTGCAGGTAATAGTGTGTGTAGTATATAGTAAGTAGGTAGTATATATGTACAAGGTTTGTGAAATAGAGACTATTTAAAGTTTTTTTTTAGTTATTTATTAAAAGTCTTCACAAATTATTTCCATATTTATGTCAAGTTATTAATATTAATAGTGAGTGCGCCGGTAGCTTAGTAGTATACCTGCTTCCTTACTGAACTAAAGATCGCGGGTTCGAAACCAGGCTGTGGCCCTTGAGCATGCCGTCCTTCGAATGGGACTTTAAGCCATGATCCCGAGCCTGTACAATTGTCTTTGTGAATAAAAATTTAAGATTCCCCTAGTAGAGTCGGGCTTATGTCCACCAGAGCGATGAAAGAGCACACTGGTAGTAGGCGATATGACCTCGTGGTTAAAGCCCGGGCATGAGTATCAATAACTAACTAACAAATCATTTATCCGATAGAATACAATTTTCCGTCTGTCCATTTAGTGTAGCAAAACAGATTCTCCTGTCCTATTTTTTAAATCAATTGTAGATTTCGCAAACAGCTTGCAGTTGGTCCTTTTAGTGTCTGCGATCATTAGGAGTTTTGTCTAGTCACTTCGCGAATTGCCTGAATTCTGTTTTTGGTGGTAACATATCTCCTGAACCACCCCTTCTTTGTCCGATTTTAGTAAATATTTATATACTTTGGAATCCATATAAACAATTTAATGTTAATTACCTCCAACTAATGAAGTTTTCTTCATGTTTCACATTATGGCTTCTGTTGAATGTTTTTTTTTCCTAGAATCCAGCCATTTGCTTTCACAATAGTCCCTACGTGAGTAAAAATTTTTGGTAGGCAATATTCAGGACTCCCATAGTAGAGTCGGGCTCATGTCCACCAGAGCGACGAGTTTTCAACGGGATTTCATTTTTTCAGACTTCAAATTCCAAATGTGAAAGAAAAAAATCTGTCAATTGTTAGTTTCTGTTTACAATTTTGAGTTAACGTCTTTTGCGTACTCCCAATTAGGGCAGAAAGGACGACCTCTTTACAGGCTGCTGCCCTTCTCATAAATAGCTGACATCTCCGATAATCGATCCGGGGACCTTACATTGTGAAACAGTTTTTCGAAATTACATAGGTGGAAGACTATTTACGAAACACTATCTGTCTGTCAGAAACTCATAAAGACGACACATATTGATTTTCAACCAAGTTGGCCAAAGAGGAAACGGGGAATTAGGGGGTAGACTTAACACAAAAAATCTAAAAAACTGCTGTTATAATGAAATGAAATTTCAGGACGACACCTATCAATTTTCAACGAAATCGGCCGAAGGGAGTGGGGGCTCGACTCAGATACCGTCATAACTGCCGATGTAATAAATTCATCTATACTAAATTCATTATGAGGCTTCAGAAGACTGTGTAAGACAAATATTGAGTTTTATCATAAAAGGTCGATTGGGTATGAAGGGAGAGTGGAAACTTAATTGATTAATTCGTGGTGGGGAAGTACGTAGCCGTGATTTACCGACGATTTTTATTTCCGGTATCGCACCAAGTATTATACTGGTGATCTAGACAACCAGTTGATACCCGGCAAACTTCTGCGATAACCTTCCTGCACTGTTTTAGATAGTTTTAAATAGGTAGTTTAAAAGATCATTGATAAACAATTCAATAAATAAATTTCCAATAGCTCGTTATTATCAACGGTATCATCCTTAATTATAATTAATAAACAATTGATAACACAGATATAATGTGATAATGACAATTAAACAATAGTGTCCATGTTCTCTTTGTTTTAATCAGCCAAATATGTGAAAACAATTAAAAGGATTTTGTATTACAATAATTGTAATAAGAAATTATTTCGTATACTATAGGTATAAGAAAAGAAGAATGTATACTTCTCATACTAAATGTTATGTCTATACATTGATTACTTGGGCAGTTATTGGGCTATTTGTGTGGAGATATTCCTTTGATACCCTTCCCTTCGGCCGATCGGTCCAAAATTCGATGCTCAGTTTTCAATAGAATTGTAATGAACGTACGTAAATTCAAAATCCTATAGGGAATGGCCGAAAGGAAGGGGGGTGAGAGGGGGGACTTAACAGGAAAGGAAGGGGGGATAAGAGGGGGGACTTAACAGGAAAGGGAGGGGGATGAGAGGGGGGTACTTAACAGGAAAGGAAGGGGGTGAGAGGGGGGACTTAACAGGAAAGGGAGGGGGGTGAGAGGGAGGACTTAACAGGAAAGAAAGGGAGTTGAGAGGGGGAACAATAGGAAAGGGAGGGGATGAGAGGGGGTACTTAACAGGAAAGGGAGGGGGTTGAGAGGGGGGGACTTGGGAGGGGGATGAGAGGGGGGACTTAACAGGAAAACCCACAATAACTGCCCATGTAATGAAATTATCGTTTATATTTTCAGTCAAATCCCTATGATGACAATACCTGTTGATTTCGCGCGAAATCGGATGAATGAAAAGAGGGGTTCATGGAAGAGGGCTCAACTCAAAAACTCTTAATAACTGCCGAAGTAATGAATTTATCGACACAAAACTTAGTTCGAGGATTTAGGGACTACTATGTAAGTCAACTGTTGAATATTACCGCAAGCAGTCAAGGGAGAGCGAAGAGTTAATGGATCAATTCGTACACTGCCGATCATTACGTCGACTACTTCTACTTCGTATAACTGGGAAGTGAATATATATATATAAATTATTATAGATTATAATACCTACTCAAGAGTCAAGTCGCTGTAGCCTTATTGAAGAAGGTTATATCCAAAATGGAGTTCCTCCTTTGAACGATTTCCAATACAGAAGGTAGCTTCGATATCCTTCCAAGGATCTTACTTTTGTTCCGTATAACCTCCACATTTTCATTATGAGTTCCTATAACAAAATGGCGTTGGAAAGTTGGTGATTTCATTGACATTCTTGAGAAAATATTGAAAGTAGAACTTTTCATTTTTCCTTAAATAATATTTCAAAATTAGTTATGGGAAGAGCATTAAAAGAAGAATTTCTGTACAAATCTGAAATAATTGAATAAATTTATGAATGTAATAACAATTTTTAAAAAATAAAATTTATTTATGTTCATTTAATGACCTCTTCGATTTTTTCATTGAATATGTGTCAATTTAACGTAGAACTTGTGTAATGATTGGAAATCTGTAGAAAGCTTTAGTTTCCTATTTGTAATACAAGAATGTCATTAAAAATGTGCTTGTCTTCTGAGCTCAAAATCGTGGGTTCGAAACCCGACCGAGGCCCTTAGTTTATTTCATCTGGAAGGTAAAATAAACTTAAGCACGCCGTACTTCGGATGGGACGTTAAACGATGGTCCCGAGCCTGTAAGATGTCAGGTACTCGTTAAAAACCCCTACCCTAGGTGAATAAAAATTTAGGTTGGTAAAATTTAGGACTCCCACAATAGAGATGACTCATGCCCACTAAGGGACGAAAGAGCGCTCTGGTAGTAGGCGATATGACCTCGTAGTTAAAGACCGGGCATGATTCATAAAACCTAAACCTAAACCAATAATAATAATATTCTTAATTCAAAATATGGCGCCTGTCCATCCAATTAGTTTCTGTGTGAGATTTGATTAATGCGCTCTGGGGAAGTTCATTGCGGGTGATTCACTGACGACTTTTTACTTCCCCAGTTTACAAAGTATAGGGGAAGTTATATGATATGTGATAATGAGAATTAAATTATGTAAATAAAAATAATAATTGAATAAACAAAAATTAATAATAATTAAAACAAACAAATAAAATTATCACACTTACTGTAGAAATTATAGCTGGTCTTCTACTAAATTTTGATTTCTACAGTAATTTCCGAAAAGGGCCCTAAAAAAATATCAAAAGTTTAAGACGCGCAATTTTAAAGAAAGTGCACGTATTAAAAAAATTCAATTAACCAACTTTTCATTTGGATTTCTTCTAAATTTATTGAAGATATGCCATATTGTTTTTTTTTAATTTTGCAAAAATGTTAAATCCAATTCAAAGGTATAAATTATCTTACTGGTTTATTTTACTTAAACCTACATTATAAATAAAATCAAATTATCAATAATAAATAAAAAATCAAATTATTTACAATTTAAAAAAAAAAATCTAACAAACTAATTTTTATATCTACTTTAGTCTCTTTTTTCTGTTTGAATTATTGTGGGCATTCTTTAGTTTAATATTATTTTGGGCAAATGTATGTACATATAAATAAAAATTACCTTTTCTCTTCTATTTCACTGTTATTTCCACTCCTACTTGGTTCACTATCTTAAGCCTAAAAACAACTCTCTGTCCACCTCCACAACACAACTTAGACTCTTCCATACTATTGGAACAGCTGATCAGCGTCTTTTGTTTTCCATTCATTATTAAAACAAAATGCGACTTCATATATTTATTCACTAATTTAGTTAATTCATTTCTAACAGCTGTTTTTTTATACCAATAAATATAATTAATTTAATAATATATTAATAATAATTACAATTTTTACACGTCACAGATCCGAGTTTTCCGAATGACTTTCATATTTTTCAACTCCCGAAAATGGAAAAAAAAAAATCTGTCTGTATGTCTGTGGACGCGGTAACTGCCGATAGAATGAACATATCGTTACGAAATTTTATATGTGTATCCAGTACCCTCTGAGGAAGACACCTATTGATTTAGAGACAAGGATATTTGAAGGGGCAGCGATAACGTAATCAATAATTGATTAATTCATAATGGAGAAGTACGTAGCCGATCATTCACAAACTTTTTTTTTATTCTCATAAAAGGATGAATCTTGCCGTGATCCATCAAGAAGAAGCTTTACCGATTCTTTGAGTTTTTGCGAATTCTTCAATCTTTTAGTTTCTTTTTTTTTTTGTTTCTTCTAAAGTTCTCGTGAATGTTATTTTGTAATTCTAGAATAAACGGATACAAGATATTTTTATCTATAAACACGATCTTCATTGTTCGCTCAAGTTTACATTGGCCTATCTGTCTGTCTGTCGTGACTAAATGTCGTTGTGGAAAGCGTGTCACGAGATTGAATATAATGTATTTTTAGGGTTCATTTTTTGAATATTAATTATTTCCTTAATCAAGTATAGAATATAAATATTTTAAAAATCTCGAATTTAACCATACACTTTTGCGCGGTCGGGACAGCAACTGCTTTTTGTTTAATGTTTGCGCAGTAGCACTCTCTTTAATTACAAGTTTATCATATTTTGGGATTGCGAATTTCCCTTCTCTTCGAGTCTCAATAAGTTGCGGCTGGAGATTCTTTCTAGCTTCAATTACATTCTTTAGATAATCCATCGAGATAAATAATTTGGTACCTTTTAACATTTACTTCCTACTTATTCTGCATGATTAGAAGTTTGGAAGCTGATAAGTCCCAGGAGTCTTGTTTTCATTTCTTCTTCCTAAACGGCTCATAAAGTCTAAATCTCTCACTTCTATATTCATTCCTAATTTCTCATTCAAGACGATGCAGACATAGTTCTCTTGTTTCCAATAATCAGAGAAATCGTTTTCAGCACAAATTATAATTAAATTGTATTTCCTCCTTTCTCGATCCAAGTATTTTATATTAGTTTCGATTGTTTTAACTTTGCTATCAATAATATTTGTATGTTCTTATATATCTTCAACTAATCTTTTTTTAGCTCTGCTGTCTTCCATATCTTTCTTCAAGTCTAAGCGAAACGTTTTAAATTGCTCAATTATATTCATTGTTACTTAGTTTATCTACAATTATTTTACTTGTTCTTCGATTTTTGTATTATAGCAAATGACTAACAACCATTAAATCAGTATATTTTACGTGTTAACATATATTAATATAATTAACTCTCTTCTTTATTTGAGAAACGGAAATTTGCTATAAATCAAAACGGATTGTTTCCATTAAATAAACGAGAGAATTGCAGAGTTGTTTAGTTGAAGTAAACAAAACAGATGACTTACAATTAGTAAACAACAGCTGTATTACTGGACCGGTGTAGCCAAGTCTCGGCCCTTCAATAAAACCACAAATCTTACACTTTAAATTTCTGGCAAACGGCTCGGTGATTTTTTTTGTAATTTCACTGTATTAAACCAACTACTATTCACAAGATATAATGCAAAAATTGAGTTCCAAATCAGTCTAGAACACTATTTTATCAAGAAAACTACGAGAGACGAAGTTCACCCTACTAACTCTCATAGACGACTCCCCGAATAATAATATATATTTTTTGTGAATAAATAAATCACATCAAACATAAAATTCCTGATACATAGTTCTATTTATATCCTTACTAGCAGTAATACCCGGCGTTGCCCGGGGAACTTTGACTTTTCTCCCAATATCTCCTATAAGGCTATTCAGTTCCTCGACATTACATTCATGATGTTCTAATTTTCAATTATTCATACGGAATAAGGCTTATAGTCCTTCAACTGTAGTAACGCTAGCTTTGGAGCTAAAACTAATTTATTCAAAAAGATTTCTCATTAATCGTTGCAATGGTTCTCGAGTTACAAAGATTGCGTGAGTGGATGCTGGGATGGACCAGGGGTTGATTAAAAAATAGACCTTAACCTTCCGGTAGATAAAACTTATCTATTCAAAAAGATTCCTCATTAATCATTGCAGTGGTTTTTGAGTTACAAAGATTGCGTGGGTGGACGCTGGGATGGACCAGATATTGAGGTACTAATACGCCTATAACCTTCCACAGACGATGACGAACAAATTTAAAAAAAAAATTAATCAAATCCATCAAGCCGTTCGTGAGTTATAGCGGTACAACGCACAGACATTTTCAGCTTTATATATATGATTTATAAATATTTTATATTTATATTTCTTTAAGATAAAATTTATCTATTAATATAATTAATAATAATATTCTATAATCTATTAATTAATATTTAATATTCTTTCCGCTTCCTCAGGTCACAAAGAGCGAAATAAACAAAAAAAATATACATATAACAGTTGAAAAATTAAAATTTCTGATTTTAATGTTATTAATATAGAAGGAATTCCAGGTTCTGTCGTGTAAATAAAAACTCAGTATCTGGCCAACGATTTGGAAACTATTTATTTCCTTCTTCTGTGTCTACAGAATATAAAGAACAAATTAGTTGGTTTGATCATTATGGACAATGAGATATATATTTATGTATATCTTATATTATTACTACTTTATTATATAAATTTTTTTTTTTGTTCCATCTTTTTAGGATCATTATTAAGTTTTTCTAGTTATCTCATTGTCCATAATGATAAAACCAACGAATTTATTCGTTATATTTTGTAAGCACTGAAGAAGGAAATAAATAGTTTCCAAAGCGTTGGTCAAATATTGAGTTTTTATTTACACGACAGAAACTCGACTTGAAGATATCTACTGTGGACTCAGTCAATCATTAATTTTTTTTTAGTTCTCATCATTAATCATTTTGTCAAATACATAAACATCATTTCACGCATATCACACATAGATTAGTCTATCTTGTTAGAATATAATAATTTTAGTTTTATCACTGTTGAAGAAAGGAAGATATTTCAGAATAAAGTAACTGTAAAGACACTGGGAGTTGCCAGTTGAAAGACCAACCCCCCAACCGCCAACCCTTCCTTACCTGAGGTACCTATAAATCAATATTCGCTCAGTAAGCTTGTCTTGGTTCATAACTAAGCTAAGCCTCATGATGATGTCATCCCCAAACCTATAGTTTATTTATAGTTGTCTTGTGGAATTAAGAATATTTATTAAAAAAACAAAGTGTGTCGTGTGTGTATATATAATACATAAATTACCTCCCATGTTCGGTAGTACATTTGCCTATAAATATGGTTAACTGTTGAGATAGGATTGACACAAAAAAAAAAAATCCATCCGTCTCATTTAACACAGACACACAGTTCCTGTTGTTTTCTGATTGCAACCGACAATCTCTTGTAGTTTCGACATACAATAATCCCAATTATTTGTAGTTATACTTATTTTCGAACTAGGCGCAGAATTTTGCATATGAAGAATATTTTTCGCCTTAAAAAATGCATTCAAAACCAGATTACTAAAAGGAATGATTCGTCAAAAGGTAGATATATGTGAGACAATAGAGTTGACACATCACCTGCTCATACGGCCGCACCTCATAGTTCCATGTTGGGGTGATATCTTAGTATAGCACAAGTGGGGGTGGCTCTTGAATATCGCACATGACTGTGTTATGACGAACAGTATTGTCATCATGAGGGAAATAATAAATAAATGAATCACCGGCAGTGTACTTCCCCACAAGAATTAATCAATTAACTTTTCGCTTCCCCTCCAACACCAGTCTATTGTTTGCGCTAATATTCAACAGTTGACTTAAATAGACATATCATATCCTAAATCTTCATTCTAAATTTTGACTCGAAAAATTCATTAGATGATCTCATGAAGCCCCCTTCTCTTAGCCAGATATCGCTAAAATCTGACTGGTTTTGATTTCAAATATGATATATTCATACAATCTTGTTGTAGCTCTTTCTCCAAAACCAGTCAATCATTTGGCCTAAAAATCAATAGTGGACTACATTGGGGCTTCTGAATCCTCATACAGTAGAACCTCTTTAAGTCGAACCTCGATAAGTCGAACCTCGATAAGTCGAAAACCTCCAAAACTCGAAAAAAAGTTTTGTTCCTTTCCCTTCAAGCCCCAAAACCTCCATTACTCGAAATATCAACCCTCTAATTAGTCGAAATAATCAGTGAATCCCTACAAGCCATTTTGGTACATATTTTCCCTCTATAACTCGAAAAAATAAATTGGACCTCTGTACCTCGAACATAGCAATGTTTTATTTTACAACCTTTACAACTCGATTATTTGAAACTTATTACCTGTATAGCTCGAAGAAAAATAAGTTACCGACTTTAAGAATTTGCCGACAATGTACACCATTGTTTCTTAGAAAACAATTTAGGAGTATACAATAAATAGGATTACCAATTATCTAAAGCAAAAAAAAAAATTACTGACTTTTTTTAATACCTACATATTACGTATTTTTTATTTTAAGGATGTTTTGAAATAATGTTGATTTATAATAAATATAAATATGTTTGTTACCTCTGTAACTTGAATTTTTATTTATTTCACCTCTCTAACTCAAAATTAATTAGAATGAATCTTAACCTCTACAATTCGAATCAAAATCCTCCTAAGTCGAAATCCTCTATAAGGCGAAAACTCTATAACTCGAATTTTTTGGCGTCTCCCTTGATGTTCAACTTATAGAGGTTCTACTGTACTAAATGTTGTGTCGATGCTTTTATTACATCACAATTATTGGGCTTTTTGAGTGGAGCCCCATTCTGCCCCCCCCCCCCCCCCCCCCCCACTTCCCTTTTGCTGATTTCACGGAAAGTTAATATGGTCCTTATGGGGTTTTGAATTTACATATAAAATGTCGTTTCGATATATTCATTCTTGTTCACAGATACTCAGAGAAGAGATATTTGTTTTTCATTTTTGGAATCAGGGTGTCGGAAAATATAGAAATTCCTGTGAAAACTCAACATCGAAATTCATTATACGTATTTTGAATAAGTGGAATATTATCCGAACAAGATCTGAAATAACGAGGAGACGCCAGGCCATTTCCTGCTCTAACCTTCTTCATCATACACCCACAACTCCGTTTCCGCTATCGATTTGTTTTGGAGGAAGAGCGAAAACTTAATTAATTAGTGGTTCATCTTTTTCTGAACATTACATCCGATTTTCTCGTTTACTTTCAGAAAGCCAAGTATCCTTACCGTCATGATTAATAGAGTCGATAGTATCTTTTCAATGTCGAAGGAATTCGAGGTTCTGTCGTGTGAAAGAAAATTCAAAATTTGGCCAACGTTTCGAAAACTATTTATTTTCTTCATCAGGGCCTTATAATGACTTGAGTGGATGTGTGTGGTGACGGTATTGTGAGTTTGTGTCCAGTGCAGTGAGTGACACCGTCACCACACACATCCACTCAAGTCATTATAAGGTCCCTGAAGAAGAAAATAAATAATTTTCTTTCACACGACAGAACCTCGAATTCCTCCTTACCGTCCGTTCCTTTTTTCTGACCATTATATCCGATTTTCTCGTGTACTTTCAGAGAGCTAAGTAGGATATATAGGTCTCCTTGATGAGAATGTGCACTATTGACGCTAATGCACTCCGTTTGTCTGTCTGTAGAGAGATGCTAGCAACTGTGTCAGTGTACCACATCCTGTGTTTAGTCGGCTGAATGGGGAACATGGGAAGTGCCAGGTTTCGGTTTCCATTTAACTGGGCTTCCATTACCATAGAAACTACACTTATTCTCCTTTTGTCTAGTTGGCAATAGCAGCTTCAACGGTTAGTAACTTTAACCAGGTTACTAGCCTTCTCTGTCCGGTTAGTAGTTACTTACAGTTGGAAGATTTTCAGAAATAAGTTGACATTTTCAGTTGAAGTTGTCAGGGAATCAAGTTCTGCCTCCAAAACGTATAAACTATATGAACTAAAAATTCATATTTGACTTACACAGAACTTCTGAATATTTATCCTTAATTTTGTGTAGATATATTCATTACATCGGCAAATATTAATAATAATAATAAGTTTTTATTGTTTAAAGGGATCAGCCCTATACAATGGAATCAGTGACCATTACATTTACAATATTAACATAATAATGACACATAAAAGAAGACACACATAAAACAAGAATGACATATATAAAGGAACCTTTAACAAACTAAATAAATAACATAAGGAAATAAAAAAAAAAATATATATATATATATATATATAAATATAAATAAAATAAGAAATTACAAATAATAATAATAATCTAACATAGACAGTAAATATGGAGTGGGGATGTTAGTGTTGAATATCAATATAATATGTAAGTTGAAGTACATTATTCATTAACAATGAATGATCTAAGTTTCAGAGCGCTGATCAAATAATAGAAAATGTTTGAGATATCATTCTTATTATAGGCCAGGAGTAATGTATGAAAGTTGGATCGGTCTATACTGATGATACTCTGAGGCAGGAAGTGGCTTCTAATGGGGGAGTAGATCGGACAGGATATTAACAGGTGGTATACGTCTTCCAATTCATTTTTATTGCAGATTGTACAAAGTTCTTGGGGATTAAGGGTGTAAACATTATTGTTGTAACTGATTTTAAAATAGTACTTGCCAGATAGACGGAGTTGAGCCAGTGCTTTGAGGTGTGAGAAAGGAGCGTTCAGGTTTAGGTATGGTTGGAGTTGATCTGGGTTGTAAATATTGGGATAAAAGGTGTTGTATCGGCATTCTAAAAGGTAATTTTTATCTTTATTCTTCAGATGGTTCACATATGCGTCCGAAACCCTGGGCAGAGAGTTTTTTAGCATTACCGGATTACATCGGCAGATATTAGAATTTTTGTGTTGAGTTTCCTCCTCTTCAGCGGATTTTGCTAAAAAATAATGTATTTTTTTATTTTATTTTTTTTGTGGAATCAGGAATAACATGAAATTTATGTGAAAACGATTACATAACTTCCCCTATACTTTGTATATCTGGGGAAGTAAAAGTGTATAAGAATATTTCATGTGAAATTTCATGAAATTCCGATCCGTTATAGAGTTTGCTCATTTTATCTTTTGGTCCCCAAATTAGACTTTTGTCATTTCAACATGCAGGATAGCCCAACTTCAAATGAAGGCTAGTGACTCCCGGACAACGCTGGGTAAACACTAGTCCTAATCTAGTCTTATGATTCACTCTCAAGATATCTACCCTGGGGCTAGATGGAGTGGCCTTGCTCCGACTACTGTCCACAGTATCAAGGCTGGCCTGTATTTACACCACTAACCTCCAGATAGCATTGTTTCAATGTGGAGGAGTACAGGATCTTCTGTATTGCCGAGCTGTATGTCACCGCTTCACAGGTCAGGTCTCTTGAGTTCGTGGCTATCTGTGGCGAATATCGGAGCCAACTTTCATTCACGAAAAGTAATTCTTTCTTGATGCTATAGGTACTAAAGGTCTATGAAGGACGAGATGGAACGATGGACGGATATTTGGGATGGATGGAGATCTGGGTCTCATACACAGCGGACACAATCGCTCGATGACACTAATCTCGTGCAGATCTTTTTGAAGTGCATAATGTCACGGAGGACGTAATAAAGGGTTCTTTTAATGTTAATTAATTACATTTGGAAACAAAACATGGAGGAAAATCTGGACTAAAGATTTGCTAATTGAAAAAAAGCCACTAATCCACTCTTTGCTTAAAGAATTGAAGTTCCACCCCAGAGATTGGAACAACTATTAGAGAATGCCACGTCACTTACTTTCCCAGCAATATGAAGTATAGGGGAAGTTATGTAATCAGTCAAAAATGTTATGACTTTTCAACGGAATTTCATGTTTTCCTACCTCATGATTCCAAAAATGAAAGAAAAAAAAAATCTGTGTGTTTGTCTGTGGAAACGATAACTCCCGATAAAATGCATGTATCGTCACGAAATTTTGTATGTGTATCCAGAATCCTGTTGATTTTCAGCCAAATTTACTAAAAGGAAATGGGAGATTCGGGGGGAAGCTTAACACAAAAACTCTAATAACTGCAGATATAATGAATGTATCGACACAAAATCTCATATGTGAATTTAAAACCCCATAAAAACGACACTTGTTAATTTTCTGCAGAAGGGAAAGGGAGGATCGAAATAGGAGCCCTATATAAGTCAGGTATAGAATTAGGGCAAAAGGGCTACTGGATTTGGATAGGGGAGCGAAATATTAATAGATGAATTCGTTCTGGGGAAGTACATACATTGCTTTTTTTTGTGTGTGAAATGGATGTCTGACAATCTCATTTGTAGAGAAGCCTTACAACCGGCTGATCCAGCTCTACAGTTAGAACAACTGTCCCCATATACCTACATCCTATTGGATGGCGTATCCAGAAACATATTTCGGTGGAGAGAGGGGGGATTTGGACAACTTTTCGGGACCTTCGCTAACGTCCCATCCGAAGGTCGGCGTGCTCAAGATGTGTACCTCTTAAATATAAAACCTAATGGGCTCGGCCGGGTTTCGAACCCGCGATCTTGAGCTCAGTAGGTTATGCCGTTTTATCGTGAGTCATATCACTTCACTTTCATGTGATTACCACCTGGTGAGTACAGAGCCCGTTGATCTGGTGATACAAGTATCGCATCACGGTGACAAATGTCACAGGACGAAAACCCAGTCAGTTAATATACTCAGCCAAATATGGAATTGTTCTTGTAGGTCATGGGCGGAATTCTAGAAAATAATATCACCTTTCGCAATATTTCTTCTGTTTTGTCAGAAGAAATGTGTTTGCTTCTGGGACGTTATGCGACCCTTCAGTATGTCAGGTACTCATTAAAGACCCCTTTCCCAGGAATAAAAATCTAGGGTAGACAAAATTTAGTACTCCCATAGTAGAGTCAGGCCTTGTAGTTAAAGCCCTGGCATGAGAACTAACTCTTTAGAACATGCACTTTATGAACAGCAGTTACAATTTTCCCATATGATCCTCGATTCAATATGAAGGAGCCGAAATATTTCTAGTTGTTAAAAAAAATGGATGAAAGCGATACAGATAATTTGCCTCCCTTGTACGGGATAAAAATGTGTTCCTCATCGTGGTCATTGTCCGAAATAATTAATTCTTTTTGTATAATAACAATAATAATAATAATAAAAAGGAAGTGGACAAAAAGGACTAGTTAACGGGGGGTAACGCAGCATTGAGGGGCACTGCCGACCGAGGAGTGGAACCTTTGTAACGGACACGTTTTGTTCCATCCTCTGCACGGCTTATCGAATATTCTAACAAATTTGTATATGTTATACATTATATTTGTCTGTTTATCTTTTATTTATTTTTGTTTGGTGGGGGGGGGGGGGCACTCAAAAACTATAGTTAATAACTACCGATGTATAATAATAATAAAATTAACAGTAAAAGGTTTAGAGGAAGACCAAAAGTTTAGTTAGAAAATAGTTCGAGCTGGGGAGTTACATTGCCAGTGATTCATCCAAGACATTTTCCTAGTGGGCGAATAACATGAAATTCCTATGAAAACTCAATATTGAATTTCTGACCGATTAATTACATTAATTAAAAATGTTTACATCATTTCTTAAATAATTATTTTAAGCGTTTCGTTCTAAAAGCTCATATTATTTGCATCAAGATTGGAGACGAGAAACTGCAGTTTTCCATTCAGTTTAATACGTTTCAACTGTTTTGTTACAAAGATTTTGACACGGTCACAGAAAAAACAAACCGAAAAAATACGTCGGTGAATCACCGGCTATGTACTTCCCCACCAAGAATTAATCAATTAAGTTTTCGCTCTCCCTTTCATCCCTCTCTCATTCTCCCTCTCCCTTCGGGTGATACCCATGAAAATTAATAGGTGTCGTCCTTATAGGGCTTTGAATTTTCAAATGAAATTTCGTGTCAATACATTCCTTACGACAGTTATTAGAGTTTTTGTGTTGAGCCTCTCCCCTAAGCCCCCCTTCCTTTGGCCGATTTGGCTGAAAATCAATCAATAAGAGGGCTCTGAATTTGTATATGAAATTTCGTGTCAATACATTCATTACAACAGCAGTTATCGTGTTCACAGACAGACTTTTTTTTTTTCATATTTGGAATAAGGAGGCCGGAAAATATGGAATTCCGTTGAAAACTCTGCATTGATTTTTTGACTGATTACATAACTTCCCCAATACTTTGCAGCTGGGGAACTATCAAAAAAACATAAAAAACACTCAGGTTTTTTGTCAAAAAAGAGAAGTTAGTTTTGAAAGTTGGAAGGAAATTACGTCAACCTACCTAATTTTATGTGTGTATAAACTGGTCTGAAAACGTAGTCCCCTTAATTATGTCCAGAATTAACGTTAGTGCATGAACTAATGAAGATACTAGATACAACATAACTACAGACTACCCCCCTCCAACTATCTGTGTCAAGCTCCGCCGATGCCAAGTCCAGTGAGTGTGTTATGTCTTCGTTGAAAGAAAGTGTTGTGGATTCCTGAGCGAGTCTTGTTGTTGTGTAGCGACATTGAACTCGCGTCGCGGCCCCACAGACTCGTCTTACTGAATACTAAACAGACCAGGCTGGCTGCCAACTTCGTCTCTCTTCTCGCGTTTCTGTATGGAGTTCAACTAGACAGAATCCTTCTTTCAGTCCTGAAAAAAAAAAAAAAAAAGGCCAGGGTTTTACTTGTTCATATTTACGAGATCGATATTTTTGATATCGATATATATTTGTGTAGGTATATATATATATATATATATATATACTCTCGTTTTAAAAGTCTGTATGTGTACCTAATACAAAACCAATCGATACCATTTATTCCCTCAAATCATACTCTGCCAACTGAAATTACCTTCCATCAAGCTCATTTAACTCGATACTAAAGACACGATTTCTCAGTTCGATATCGATAAAAAGGTATTATGCACTTAACCTACCTGTTAACCAGTAACGATGACGATTTGTGCCAATAACATGATATTTGTACTTATTCTGTCTGCTGTTCTATATTGTCTCTGAGTCTTGACTATCTTTTTCACTCATTATTATTGATTTTATATGTAAAACAATATTATTATTGAGGGCACCGGTAGCTCAGTGGTATGCGTGCTCGCCTTCTGAGCTCAAGGTCGTGGATTCGAAACCAGGCCGAGGCCCTTAGTTCATTTTATCTGGGAGGTAAAATAAACTTGAGCACGCCGTCCTTCGGATGGTCCCGAGCCTGTACGATGTCAGGTACTCGTTAAAGACCTCTGTCCTAGGTGAATAAAAATGTAGGGTAGGCAAAATTTAGGATTCCCACAGTAGAGTCGGGCTCATGTCCAACAGAGTGACAAAAGAGCACTCTGGTAGTTGGCGATATGACCTCGTAGTGAAAGCCCGGGCATGAGTCATAAAATCTAACTAATTTATATTATTTGTAAAAAAAAAATGAATACGTTGCGCCACGGGAAAAGCATTCTCAAAAAGCCGGATAAGTGATATCTATTTCCATCATTCATAAAATGTAAATTTATAATATTATTATTGTTTGACGTTGCATTTTGACACATGGCTGTCAAAAGGTTTGAAAATGACATTTGTACAGTGACTATCCCGGATACCGCAGCTCCTATATTCTAGGCTATATTTCTTCAGATTGTTCTTCTTCATCAACAACCCCTGATGTATTATTCTCTTTCCAAAGTCCAAATGTCAAAAATTTCGCCTGGAAAGTTTGATTCGGTCCATTCCTCTCTCTTACCTTAATTTCACATCTTCACTTTCTCCACAGCTCAAGGCTGTCATTTTCGCTATCAAGGTCCCCGAGGTTCTACTTAACGTACGACCTATGTTTAAAATACCTTTCTAAAAACCAGTTGTAAGGGGACACAAAATAATAATAATACCGAGAACAATGTAAAAAAATATATATATATATTATAAGAAAGAAATATATATACATATATATATTATAAATCCGATATGGCCGATAATATATAATAATATTTACCCAATATTTTTGACATAATATTAACAGGTGTTAATCAAAGTAAAATTAAAAGTTGAGTTTAAAAAGAAATTATCAAAATATTTCAAAGAGATTGGGTAAATAATTATTATATATTATCGGACATATCGGATCTATAATAAAAACAAACAGAATATCAATTCTTAAAACAAAAAGAAAGGTTTATATATATAAATTTATATTGTTAAAAAATAATCACTGAAAGTAATATAATAAAAAATATAATCGACTATGGACTACGACAACGAAAGTAGTTCGGTAAGAAACAATGTTTGAATACCTACCCTATATGTAATTAAAACTGGAAATATTAACGTGAGCTCACGATGAAAATAAAAATAAAATGTTATATATCTTTATGTTGACAACAACAGTGTGGTGAAAATAGTGAAATTTAAAAGCTCATCGGACGAAGGAAGACCAAGCTGAGCGGGGACACTGGCAGATAGCAAGTCCAAAACGAAGTTCAAGAAAGGAAGGAGGTTCGTAATAAAATACGGCAATAAATCAAAACTTAAAATAGGTCCACTCTCTGGCAACTATAGCATGGGACTGAGGGGGACTGAGTGTCAGACTCAGAGGGATTAGCCGTGTGTTTACATTATGAACCTTGTTGACTAAACAATTATACTGTTTTGTTAAAACTTTTGTATTCTTTATAAGTATTTATATTTTTTTTTTTAATCGTAAGAAAAACTTTTTAACATGTGTGAAGGTGCTATACGAAATATCGGGGAAGTTATTCAACCTGTCAAAAATACGATGCCGAGTTTTCAACGGAATTTCATGTTTTTCGACCTCCTGATTACAAAATTTTTTTTAAATAATCTGTCTGTGACGATAACTTCTGATAGAATGAATGGACCCAAAATTTAGTATGAGGATTCAGAAGCCACTATGTCAAATAATGAGCCTTGGAGGGAGAGCGAAAACGTAATTGATGATTCATCAAATTGTTTTTTTTATTAATGATAATAAATGATAGTGGGGGGTGATGATTTTTGAAGGTCGACACTCTCAGGTAGATAGCCTTGCTGCACTCAGTGGAAATAAATAAAAAAAGTTCAGTTAGTCATTCCAATGACTTGCCTAGCCTGGCCTCTTTCCTGTTTGTTCAGTCTTATACAGGCTTGCAGCTGCATCTTTTCATTTAGAAAATCACTGCATATTATGCATCCGACTTCGAAAGTTAATCTGCGAACATCATTTGAAAATAAATTGGTAGTTTCCGTTGGTCTTACTGATAAAAATTAACTAAACATTTTTAAAATAGCAATTGGATGAAATGAACTGTGTTATGAATAAAGTGGAAACGGAGGGCGCCGGTAGCTCAGTGGTATGCGTGCTTGCTTACTGAACTCAAGGCGAGGCCCTCAGTTTATTTTATCTGGTAGGTAAAATAAACTTAGATAGATAAACTTTATTGCACAAAACATTACAACCTCTGTGACAATGTGTTTTTTTTTTTTTACAAAAATAAATATTCTTATAGTTAAGTATGAAAAATAAAATAAAAGAAAAAATATCTATTACAAGAAATAAACTTAAGCACGCCGTCCTTCGGATGGGACGTAAAGCGATGGTCCCGAGCCTGTACGATGTCAGGTACTCGTTAAAGACCTCTACCCTAGATGAATAAAAATTTAGGGTAGGCAAAATTTAGGACTCCCATAGTAGAGTCGGGCTCATGTCCACCAGAGTGACGAAAGAGCGCTCTGGTAGTAGGCGATATGACCTCGTAGTTAAAGTCCGGGCGTGAGTCATAAAACCTAACCTCTATTACAAGAATTGTAAATAATAAGCAATATAACAGCTAAATAAAAAGGTACCAATAATATTGAAATAGTAAAAATGGACATGCTCTTTAATATGAATAGTGCATGCAACCAGGATGAAAGAAACAGTTCGAAAATTATATAAAACAAGACATGGCATGAACTTGAATAAATAATAAAAATATATATGTATATATATGCATCTTACATGCAACAAATTAATTATATTATTCTTTATTTTCAAGCCAACAGTAAAAAATAAAAATAAATTGTTAATTTTTGTAATTTCTAAATTATTTAAAATTTGTACAAATGTTTCTGAATAATATTCTGCTTTATTGGTGGGATAGTTGTGGAGAAATGCTTGCCTGGGGGATACACAAGGAGGGACAATGGAACAAAAAGTGTATGAGGTCGTCCTTTTCGTCTAAGGTACAGAGCCTGCAGACCAGTGGCGTATATATTGGAGGGGGGGGGGGAGAGGGGGGGGGGGGGGGGGGGGGGGCAATTTTGAATTTGATATATTCACTTATTTTTTATAACTCAAAAATATTATACCTAATTAAAAATATTATAATTATATATTGACTTTTGTCTGTCGTAAAAACTTACTTTATTTCTTAACCCCCATAAAAACAGTTTTTTGGTCTTTATCAAATACTTACAAATAACTACATAACTGATATACTTAGCTAGTTTATTTTTTAAAAAAGCTTCAAATTAAATTAAAAAAGTTAAAAACAAAAACAATAAAATTTAATTTTCCTGGTCCAAGTCCCTCTGGGACCGCCAATCCTGCTACCGATGTTACCTCTGGTAATACAAGGTGATACTTTTTTTTTTCCTTATAAAATCGGCCTGGTGCCCCCCCCCCCCCCCCCCCCGAAAATTTTTCCTATATACGCCACTGCTGCAGACACTTTCAGGACAAAACCTAAGCCCTCCAAGTAATATTCTAAAGTTTCTATTGCTATTGTGGAGACGGATTTGAGCTAGATGTCGGAGTTTTTCAATATGGCAGTTTAATGAAAGATAGCT
This sequence comes from Aradus depressus, assembly GCA_963662175.1. NCBI lineage: Eukaryota > Metazoa > Arthropoda > Insecta > Hemiptera > Aradidae > Aradus > Aradus depressus. Next base: position 38,130,952 of record OY759222.1, read on the forward strand.
TTCCTGAGGCCCTAAAGAGGTAAAATAAACTTGAGCATGCCTTCCTTCGGATGGGACGTTAAGCGATGATTCATAGCCTGTATACGATGTCTGGTACTCGTTAAAAACCCTAGCTGAAAAAAAAAAAAAAAAAAAAAAAAAAAAAATTAAGATATATGTGTGCCAGAGTGACGAAAGAGCGCTCTGGTAGTAGGCGGTACGACCTTGTAGTTAAAACCGGGCATGAATCATAATAACAAACTAACTAAAGTGGAAACGCAGAGTTCTCGTGTACTTTTATTAATAGCCAAATTGCGCTCTAACTTTATTCGCAGATAATGGACGCGTTACATTTCTTTGGATATTGTATTGGGAGAGTTATACCAAATGAAACAATTTGTCTTCCCACCGTTGGTTTTATGTACCAGAACCATACACTATAGTGTCATCACAAGTGGCATTCAGCCTAATACTAAATTTCTCTACAACCTTAACTACTACACTGACTCACACATCACGTGAGTCTCTATTCTGCTCCAACTCTCCAGAACAACACACATCATTACTCACTTTGAAGGAATGTCCTCCAAGACGGTGAAGCATTGACGTTGTACCTCCCCACCTTCAATAAAATATAATAAATGATAAGTTTCCTCTCTCCCTCTAAGCGTTCCTTCTCCTTGGTCAGATGTCGACAATAGGCTACGTATACTCCAACATATCGGGATTTACCGATGTTCACAGACGGAGGGGGAGACATGAATTTTTCTTCCCCAACAATCGGTCAGAAATTTGATGTCGATTTTTCATCAGAATTTCATAGTTTTCACAATGTGCGTTCATGTATATGTATATTTGTCTTTTAACATGGTATCGATCGATCAATGGGTAGTGCAGCTTGACTCAGTAAAAAGACAATTCGTCGCTTTATCGCGGGCAATTTCCCAGCGCGTATAAATCAGCTAAGTTTACGCTCTCCCTCTGAAACCAATCTATCAATTTGGATTAAAATCAGTAGGTGTCTGACATCGATCGTTGGTTAATAGGTTGTTAAGCTGAGCCCCCCGCGCCCCCGTACTGTCTCACTTCGGCCGATTTATTTGAAAATCGACAGGTATCTTTATTATGTTCTGAATCCAATTACATAATGTCTCATAAGGTCGGTATAGCTTGGGAAGCAATAAGTACTTACTATTACTATAAAATATACATATATAATAAACTAGAGGGCGCCAATAGCTCGGTGGTATGCGTGCTTGTCTTCTGAGCTCAAGAACGTGGGTTCAAAACCCGACCGAGGCCCTTAGTTCATTTTATCTGGGAGGTAAAATAAACTTAACCACGCCGTCCTTCGGATGGGACGTTAAGCGATGGTCCCGAGCCTGTACGATGTCAGGTACTCGTTAAAGACCCCTGCCCTATGTGAATAAAAATTCAGGGTAGGCAAGAATTTAGGACTCCCACAGTAGAGTCGGGCTCATGTCCACCAGAGTGATGAAAGAGTAGGCGTAATCGTATATGTATGTCCTGAATCCCATAAGGAAGAAACATACTAATTTTCCGCAAAATTGGCCGAAGGGAAAGGGGGGATGAGGAAAGTACGAGGAGTTGACTCAAAAACTCTCAATAACTGCCGATGTAATGAATGTCTCGACACAAAATTTAGTTTGAGCATTCTAAAGGCCTTATGTATGTTTAGCTCAAACGGTCGATTCGACCTGGGGAAGTGAATCATCGATGTTTTTTTTTTTAATTTTTTTTTCTAAAGGTTAGTTAGCTGACTTTGTGTTATTCATATTTTTTTTGGTTTCTTCTACTTTCATTTTTGTCAAAAGGACATGTGTCCTTTATGAACCCTGCATGTGACCTATGTCCCGGAAATGTCACTTATGACCCCCCCCCCCCCCCCTCCCACCCCCTACAAGAGAAGACAAAAAAATAGTTGAGTTGGAAGACAATAGGGATCGACCTGGAGGACGGGTATGAGTAGTGGGTCCTGTACGAGGGTGAGAAGACAATGGCAGCTAGGGGTCTGTTACCACAGTGAGTGTGGGATCACTTTCTATCCAAGATCTTCTCTTTTTTACTTAACCAGCATTCATTTTTTTTCGATAAAAACATTTCTGTCTGTCTGTCTGTCTGTGTCTATGAACACGATAACCAACGATAGAATGAATATAACAAAACAAAATTTGATAAGTGTATCCAAAACACCTCCGGGACAACACCTATTGATTTTCAGCCAAATCGGCCAATTGGAAGGGGAGGTTTAGGGAGAGGCTTAACACAAAAACTCTAATAACTGCCGTTCTAATGAACGCATCGACACAAAAATTCATATCTGAATTCAAAACCTTGTAAGGACGCCATGTATAAATTTTCAGCGAAATAACTGCTGATCTAATGAAGTTTTGTACTTTAATTTTAATTCCCATTAATTTTGATAAATTTATCGACTCAAAATTTGCTTTTCAGCCAAATCGACTGAAGGGAAGGAAGGCTTAACAAAAAAACTCCGATAACTGCCTATAGAAAGAATGTACCAACACTAAATTTTATATGTGACACAGTTTTTGGAGAGGGAGCAACAACTTAATTGATTACATCGTTCTAGGGAAGTTTTTTTTAAATTTTTTTATTTAATGCGTTTAGATCATTACAAAATAAAATATAAACATTACAAGATAAATAGGCTACCTGCTCCCAGAAGACGGAGTCTGAGTGTGGGAGGGGGAGCAGTCAGCTAGGACTGCACAAACATTGTTAAAAATTAAACATAGTATAGAGAGAAGAAATACAAAAAAAGAACACAAACATAAAGAAATAAATAAATAAAAAATAGTAGGTTAGGTTAGGTTTTATGACTCATGCCCGGGCTTTAACAACGAGGTCATATCGCCTACTACCAGAGCGCTCTTTCGTCACTCTGGTGGACATGAGCCCGACTCTACTGTGGGAGTCCTAAATTTTGCGTACCTACCCTAAATTTTTATTCATCTAGGGTAGGGGTCTTTAACGAGTACCTGACATCGTACAGGCTCGGGACCATCGCTTAACGTCCCATCCGAAGGACGGCGTGCTTTTTTTTTTTTTTTTTTACCTCCGAGATAAAATAAACTAAGGGCCTCGGTCGGGTTACGAACCCACGACCTTGAGCTCAGAAGTCAAGCACGCTTACCACTGAGCTACCGGCGCCCTCTTTAATTTTTTTATTTAATGCCTTTAGATCATTACAAAATAAAATATAAACATTACAAGATAAATAGGCTACCTGCTCCCAGAAGACGGATTTATTTAGAATCTGTAAACCTTTTTTCTTTTTTCTTTTCCTTCTTTTTTTTTCTTTCTTTATAATTCATTTCTTTACCTATAATTTTTATTTCTGACATCTTGTTGTTTTCACAAGACAGTATAGTAAAAATAAAATAAAAAAAAAGACGGAGTCTGAGTGTGGGAGGGGGAGCAGTCAGCTAGGACTGTACAATCACTGTTAAAAATTAAACATAGTATAGAGAGAAGAAATACAAAAAAAGAATAAGTCAAAAATAAATAAATAAATAAAAAATAGTATCTTTAGTAAAAATAAAATTAAAAAATAAATAAATAAAAAAAATAAAAAAAAGAGTACATTGCCGACGATTTTTTTAATAGTAAATTAAAGCAAAAGTTGGCATGTTTTGACTGAAATAGGAAGTTTGAAGAGGTTGACGTCACGGCTAGGACGGGTGGAGGGAGGGGTAGGCCCAGGATGGGTTAGGTGGCCCGACTTGCTGAAGTACGTTAGCTGCACCTAGCCCCTGCACCTGCTGCAGCTTCCTGTCTGGACTCATTAGGGCACATCCAACGGAAACCTACCTGCCTCTCGCTACCCCACTTTCTTCTACCGTTTTTTTTTTTTTGGTTTATTCGAAATCGAAAGCCTATTATAGCATCGGCCGTCTGCCTTACGTAAGGAGCACTTCATGAAACTCTTAGCTTTCCATGTACATATATATATATCCAGGGGCGTAGCCAGAAGGGGCACTTGCCCCCCCCCCCCTGGCCAGAGCAAAAAAACAAGTTAAAAATTAATAAACTAAAAAAATAGTTTTTATTAAAAATGGATTGCTTGCAAGTTACCAATAGGATCTTCAAATTTCCCGTGCGTCTGATTCAGCTATTGCAAGTGCGGGGCAGGCGCCAGAATTTTTAAATATACATGAATTCGATCATTTTATTTCCTCGCTCAAAATCGTCATTTATGTTATAATTTATTCTCTTAAAGCTGATTTTACATGCGCTGTAAAAATGCAAAGCGCAGAAGCTGCAGATAGATACACGCTATCGGCTGTAAGTCATTTAATTCTAAAAGCACAGAAACCACAGCGTGCATTTGCTGCTGCTGCCTTTTCATTTTTGCAGCTCATGTAAAGTCAGCTTAAGTATTACAGTCAGTGGTTACCTCTTAATCCTCCCCAATGTTTTTTTTTCATATTTGGAATCTAGCGGTCGAAAAACATGAAATTCCGTTGAAAACTCAAAACATTTCCGACTGATTACATAAATTGTAAATCTGAATGTTTTTTTTCTTTGTTTCTTCCCCATTATTTCAAAGTTGCAGTCACAGTTGGTACCACCTAGACAGAAATAGATCTTTCACTCAACACTAGTTGATAGAAGAATGGAAGACATTTGAAGAGGAAGAACGAAATGATACCTATATTTACCTGCAGCAAGATTGGACAAAACAGCCAAGTGTTGGACCCGGAACTTTTGGACTTCTTAGTTCCCACAATAATCCTCTAGTCCGTGCCCTCCATTCTGCCATACTTCCCCAACGACGGCTTAAGTATCAATGGCCTAGAGACCTCCGGAGCAGAAGCAATGACAGTGACAATGATTAATTATAAATGAGAGAAAATCAATTACTAGGGAGTGTCACCACTAGGTGATTTCTCCTCTCATGACATTTTGACATTGCCATTATCTCTTTAATAGCACATTAGCTTGTTGTATTTATTTGTATACTGATGTTGTAAATAGCTATTTGTACATTAAAAAAATTATTATTATTTTTAACAGTTGATTTGATTGTCTCCCCAGCTGTCATGATCAAAAACAACATTTTATTTCTCCAGTTATACAAACTGTAAAGAAGTTATGTGATCGCTCAAATATTCGATGTTGATTTTTAACCGAAATTTCATGTTTGTCTGTCGTCCCGATAACTCGCAACAGAATTATATTAAATCGACATGAAATTTTTGGTTTACAGTATGTATAAAGCCATATCGCCAAGTTCACTTAGCTTAGAGACTCCACTGCCATTTCGCATGTTCACAGCCGCGTTCTTGAATAAGAAGGAGAACCAGGCTACATTAGAATGTACGGAGAGGAATGCGATGTCATCGGCAAAGGTTGCTATCAGCTGAGGGGGCGCGGAGGGGCTGGAATGTCGAGTATATAGTGCACATGGGGGGACCCATGATGACTGCTTGAGGGACGCCAGCCTCAATAGACATGGCTTCTGAGTAGCTTGTGGAAGTTATGCAATCGGTCAGAAATTTATATGTATACCCAGAATCCTCTAAGGACGACACCTATTAATTTTCAGCGGAATCAGCCGATGGGGAGAGGAGGATCAGAGCGAGGGCTCAACTCAAAAATCCCAATTACTGTCCATATATTGACACAAAATGTTGTATGCGACGATTCATAAGCTACTATACAAGTCAAATATCGTGTTTTACCCCAAACGGTCAATTGGCTCTGGAGGGAGAGCGGATACGTAATTGATTAATTCATGCCGGGGAAGTACCTAGCCAGTGAATCACCGACGACTTATTTCAATTTATTTTAGTGTTGTTCTATTCGTTAAAATAGTTTCTAAAGCTAGTTGTCACTTGCAAACCATCTCTATTAGTTGGGACCAGATTATTTCGAGATCTAGACTATAGTCTGCTACTGTGTCAGTTACGTTCTCTTAAACTAGTTATATATTTTATTTTTTCAAAAACAATTTTTTTTTTAGTTTTATAAAGATAGTTGGAGAGCTCAAAGGTATGCGTGCTTGCTTACTGAGCTTATTTTATTTTATCTGGGAGGTAAAAAAAAAAAAAAAGCACGCCGTCCTTCGTATGGAACGTTAAGCTATGAGAGGTACGATGCCTGTACGATGTCAGTTATTCGTTCAAGACCTCTACCCTAGGTGAATAAAGCTTAGGTAAGCAAAATTTAAGACTCCCATAGTAGAGTCGGGCTCATGTCCACCAGAGTGACGATAGAGGGCTCTGGTAGCCCTGGAATTAGTATATTATATTATTATTATTATAATTATTAGCACCAGATTTAAAAAAAACTTAAGCACGCCGTCCTTCGGATGGAACGTTAAGCGATGGTCCCTAGCCTGTACGATGTCAGACTCGTTAAAGACGCGCTTCGGTAGTTGGCGATATGACATGGTAGTTAAAGTCCGGACATGACTATATAATAACTAACTAACTATGGGTAGTTGTGTGTTTTCTCCTCTCGTAAGGCCGGATTATTATTAATATTGTACAGATGGATTATTTATTTATTAGTGAGAAGTTGGAAGTCTATAACAATATTTAATAATTAATCTATTCAAGAAGGAACGCATGGCTTTGGATAATATATAACATGTAAATAGTGCAGAAGTGTAGTAGTTGATGTACTTTCTGAGGCGTGGACTGACGCTGTTGAAGTCGTTCAGTTATTAGACCAACGTGAACGGCTAAATCTCTTTCTCCATTAAGATGTTGATGTTGATTCGACAGAATCTAGGACCTTGCCCACTCAGTATTTCTCTTGATAATTTGTCTTTCTGTTGTGGCGTCCTTCCTGGCTTGAGAAGTCTATCTCTGTTGGTTCTGATCCGTATCAAAGAGGGCTCTGTTTTACGGATGAGAGGCTGACGGATACTAGCTTCCCACACACACCTTCTACGGATGATATCCTCCAGACAGGAAATTAACGATCTCATCCTGCAGCTCGTTTTTTTTTTGCGTATTTGTTAGTAGCGTTACCCCAGAAGTACAGGAAAAAAATCACTGTGAATCGGGTTTAAACAAAATAAAGGGAAGAAGATTTCTAAAGATTGACCTACCACAGAAAAGGCCACAGCGAAGTCATTTAATTTATTAGTTTAAAATATTGAATGCGCCATCTTTTCAAAAAATTTGTATATTTTCGAACTTTTTGATATGTATATCACTTGTCATTCTAAGTTCAGTCATCTCCAAATGCTCCAAAAATTTCATGATAGAAAAGTTATTTTTAAGAATATTCCGCTAATTCAAATGTTGACTCCACTGTACTGAAAATAGAAAAATCTATGACATAATTCTACATTTTTTAAATTTATGCAGAAAACTATCTAAAAGGTAACTTGAAAATTTCTTTTGAAGTTGGTTTTCACTTTTCACAGTTTTTCACGTTTTAGTTTTCACAAATACACTTTTTTTAAAATTGTTTCAAATGAATTGAACTGAATTATTATATTCCTGCATTCAATATTTTTTTTGCTGAACGCCTTATGTAATGTATTTTCTATATCAATAATTAAATTGATATTACTGAGCATTAAAAAAAATAATGTTTTACTTTTAATTGGACTTTGTGATGAAGTCTGGACATAGGATAGTTTTGGGTCATTAATCAAAGTTCAACACTACATACAATTGCATGAGAGGAGGTTGTAATGTGGTTACAATGTGGCGTTGGCTTGGTGCACCCATTTCTTCTGAAAGCCAAACAATCTTAACTGGACATACGATATATCCAAATTTAATTTAATTTTGATTTAAACGATCATATGAGCAACTCTTGTCTGTAAGATAGTTTGGATCTAATCAATTGGGGACATTACATTTTCTTAATTTTAAAATAAAGACTTCTGATTAATTTAGAGACATATCATTGCCAACATCGGAAAGAGCGCCCTAGAATTAGTAAATATCGATTCTTACTTTCCACCAAAAATGGACATATGATAGTTTGGTTCTAAGGTACTGATATGCGTATCCAGGACCTCATAAAGACTATTGAGTTTCAGTTAAATCAGCCAAAGACCAACATTAATACAACAATAACCTGTATAAACACGGAATTTAGTTCGTATTAGGATTCAGAAGTCCAGTTGAAATCAATAGATTGGTTATGGAGGTGGAGCAGAAACTTATTTGATTATTTCGAACTGGAGAAGTGCATTGGCGATGATTCGACGACGTCTTTTTTTCAGTGAGAAACTGAAGATGGGAATCTGGGTCTCGTGGACTGCCCAGACGCCAGGATAACATTTCATTGCCCTTTTTTTTTGTCCACTCGCCTGTTGTACGTGCCAAGTTGAATAACACGATCCCACGTTCTCAACGAACCCAGTCTACTCATGATGCGTCATCAATATACTACATACATCAGCGATATATACTGGACGTTCTTCTCCTATACAATACTTTATGCGTCCAGTTCTTTTTTTTTTTGGATTCCGCCTTCAGTATGCACAATTGTGACCCAATAGTAAGAAAAATAGTTGTCACTCGAAAGTTATTTGAAATTTATATACTTGAGAGCATTTATAGATCGAAGAAGAAGTCATTCGACATTGAGTTCATGTAGGCGGAAACTCAGCCGAGACCTTGAGCATGCCGTCCTTCGGATTGGACGACGGAGCGATGCTCGAGCCTGTCCGATGTTTCGAACCCGCGATCATGAGCTCAGTAAGCAAGCAAGCATACTACTAAGCTACCGGCGCCCTATTCCTCTGCTATGTTCGGAAATAGGTCAGATGAATAGAGGTTGGTAAGAAGACTGGGTAGAAGAACATAAAAGTAACTCTGCCGTGTTAGATAAGTCACGCGATCTTCAACATAGAACAGGTACCTCCAGGTTCCTCACCTGAACCACAATCACATGCAAACCTCACCTAAATTCACCTCTTACTAGTTCCAATTCTTTGGCAATCAACTAAGTTTCCTCTCTCCCTGTAAACCTTTCTCCTTTTTCGGTCAATTTGACTGAACAATTCATCAGGTGTCTCATAGAATTCTCAATCCCTTCAAGCCCCAAAACCTCTATTACTCGAAATCTCAACCATCTATTAGTCGAAATAATCAGTGAGTCCCTACAAGCCATTTTGGTACATATTTTCCCTCTATATCTCAAAAAAATAAATTGGACCTCTGTATCTCGAACATAGCAATGTTTTATTTTACAACCTTTACAACTCGATTATTTGAAACCTATTACCTACCTCTATAGCTCGAAGAAAAATAAGTTACCGACTTGAAGAATTTGCCGTCAATGTACACCATTGTTTCTTAGAAAACAATTTAGGAGTATACAATAAATAGGATTACCAATTATCTAAAGCAAAAAAAAATACTGACTTTTTTAATACCTACATATACTACGTATTTTTTATTTTAAGGATGGTTTGAAATAATGTTGATTTATAATAAATATAAATATGTTTGTTACCTCTGTAACTTGAATTTTTATTTATTTCACCTCTCTAACTCAAAATTAATTAGAATGAATCTTAACCTCTACAAGTCGAATCAAAATCCGCCTAAGTCGAAATCCTCCATAAGTCGAAAACTCGATAACTCGAATTTTTTGGCGTCCCCTTCTGATGTTCGACTTATAGAGGTTCTACTGTATCATATTACATACTTACGTTGAAGAAGTAAATAAAGAAATATTGAAACAAATGCCCTCCTCCCTTCATCGTCTGTGATCCTCCCCTTTCCAATCCTCGATTTGGCTGAAAACTGTCTTTATGTGGTTTTGGATACTTCATGTTCACGTCGGTATATTAAGTTGTGGAGTGTTAACATGAAAAAACAGATGCATATGCACGGAAAGACAGAAAATTGTTACTTCCGCAGGTATCAGTTTCGTGTATGCTAACCCCTGAAAAAAAATATATATATTAATTTGTTTTTGTGTCTGTAGACTCCCAGTAGAATGAATATATCGACACGAAATTTTATATGCGTAACCTGAAGTCCCATTAGTACGATACCTGTTAATTTTCTACCATATCGCGGTAGATTGGTTTTGGAGTGAGAGCGAAAACTTATTGATTAATTCACGCTGGTGAAGTACATTGCCTGTGATTCACCAACAACTATTTTTTTTTTTTTTCGAATCGGGGCTCGGAAAACATTAAAATACAGTTAAAACTCATCTGTCGCATTTGTGACAGATTACATCCCCTACGTGGGGAAGTCTCTGTGTCGACACCTAGGGACCTAAGCTCTCATCCCTAGTTGCTCTACTACATGAGTTCTCTAATTTACATACCCAGATTCAGATGGATCTTAATGAGTACCTGAAATCAAAGTACTGATTCGGAACCCGCGATCTTAGGTTAGGTTTTATGACTCATGCCCGGGCTTTAACTACGAGGTCATATCGCCTACTACCAGAGCGCTCTTTCGTCACTCTGGTGGACATGAGCCCGACTCTACTATGGGAGTCCTAAATTTTGCCTACCCTAAATTTTTATTCATCTAGGGTAGGGGTCTTTAACGAGTACCTGACATCGTACAGGCTCGGGACCATCCGAAGGACGGCGTGCTTAAGTTTATTTTACCTCCCAGATAAAATAAACTAAGGGCCTCGGTCGGGCTACGAACCCACGACCTTGAGCTCAGAAGTCAAGCACGCTTACCACTGAGCTACCGGCGCCCTCACCCGCGATCTTGTGTACTGTAGACAAGCACGCTAACTCCCTGCCGTTGGGTCGTTCAAATAATGATTATCCTTTATTTTTATTTATTACTATTATTTATAAAAGAACATTAATTTTAATGTAATCTATTTTTTATAATAATAAATCATCCCTTCTAACAACTATTATGTTAATTATCCCTTCTAACAACTATTATGTTAATTATCCCTTCTAACAACTATTATGTTAATTATCCCTTCTAACAACTATTATGTTAATTATCCCTTCTAGCAACTATTATGTTAATTATCCCTTCTAACAACTATTATGTTAATTATCCCTTCTAACAACTATTATGTTAATTATCCCTTCTAACAACTATTATGTTAATTATCCCTTCTAACAACTATTATGTTAATTATCCCTTCTAACAACTATTATGTTAATTATCCCTTCTAACAACTATTATGTTAATTATCCCTTCTAACAACTATTATGTTAATTATTCAAACAGTTAAATTTCCCATTAAGCAATATTTCATTGATGAATATATATTTTTTATGTTTTATTCTCTGCATTTAATTTGAAGCCAACAATTTTTAAGCTATAAAAATCTTTTAATATTACTTTCAAATTGAATTATTATTAATGAACGAACTAACTTGAACAACATTGAATGTCCAATTAAAGTACAGCTTCAGATATATGTTTTGTAAATGAAAATAACTATAAGTTGTAAACAAATAGATTTTATTGATTCAGAACGAATTAATAAAATACGTTTTTGCTTTAGTTCAATAGCCAATCAACCGTTTGGGCTAATACTCGGAAAATTAATTGGCGTCATCCTTATGGGGTTTGAATTTAAATATAAAATTTCAAGTCGATATATTCATTACATTTATATCTATTAAAGTATTTGTGTTAAGCCACCCCCTAATTACCCCCCCCCCCCCCCTTTCCTCTAGCCGATTTGGCTGAAAATCAATCTTCGAGGATTCTAGATACAAGTATAAAATTTCGTGTCGATACATTCATTTCATCGGGAATTATCGTGTTCAAAGACAAGCAGAAAGAAATATTATATATTTGCGTAATTTTTCGAATCAGGACTAACCCCCTTCTCTGAACCCCCCTTCCCTTAGGGCGATATCGCTGAAATTTGACAGGTTATATTCTCATTGGTTTTTGACTTTGAATATGAAATTTTATGTCGATACATTCATTACATCAGTTATCGTGTTCATAGACACAGATCATTTTTTTTTTTTTTCATATTTGGAATCTGTAGGTCGGAAAACATTAAATTTCGTTGAAAACTACTCATCGAACTTTTGACCAATTACATAACTTCCCCTATACTTCATACAGCTGGAGAAGTAATATAACTATAATTTGTAAACAAATGGATTTTATTGATTTAAGTCAATTTGCTTCTCAAATTATTACAAGAAATCTCACCAAACTTATTAAATTAAATAAATAGGAAAATTGTGTTAATTAAACACATTCATGTTAGAATCTTCAAAATTGGATAATAGAGAAGTTAAGTAATTATCGTAAAATTGTATGATGTGTTTTTACTTAGTTTTTCGACTTTCTCAATCCAAAATCGAGATTTTCGCTCTCCTTAATTTTGTTTGGAAAACAATAATTGTTTCACTCAAAGACTTCTGATGCTCATATAAAATTTCGTGTTGATAGGTTCGTTAGATGTGCAGTTATTAGGGTTTTTGAGTTGAGCCCTTCTTCTCCTATCCCTCCCTCTCTCTTTAGCCGATTTCGCTGAAAATCGTCAGATCTCAGGATTTTGGGTCTATATATATAAAATTTCGTGTCGGTGGATTAAATCCATCCTTAATCGCGTTCGCTTCAGCCGATTTAGCTGAAAATTAATAGGTTTCGTACTTATGGGATTATGATTCGTGTTCCAGACACATACTCGTACAGTCAGATAGAATTTAGGGGTCGGAAAACATGAAATTCCCGTGAAACACAAGATGGGATATCTGATTACATAACTTCCCCTCTACTTCATATAGGTGGGGTGGGGAGTAAACATTAAGTATGATGATGATGACGCACAGGGTTCTGTTAGTCACCTGGCATGATATTGCCCTTTTTTGGTTTTATTTTGTGTTCCTGCGAACCCGGGACTTCTCATCTCCTCTGAAAAGCCCTTGCAAGAAGTATGAGTTAGCGGACTCAAGAGGCTCTTCTGGGAAGCGGGCTGACTCAGACATGTTGCGAGCTCCAGTGGTGACGTAGCTACCGGACACCTTCTGCTCAGGTGAAAACACTCGACACCTTCCATAGAGGAGAGGAGACATTCGTTGGCGGGAGCGGGAGTTCCTCTACTTTAGCGCCATCTCTTGGCTGCTCTATGCAACTACATCAGCCTTTGTGGTTTGACTGCTCTGCCATCTGTTGGCAGCTAGTATGAACTACTTACAACTCTCCGTAGCAGAGCCATCTAGTGAAATATATCGTTACCACAAGTGTTACTCCGTTTTTACTTCCCCAACTATACGAAGTATAGGGGAAGTTATCTAACAGAAATTTGATCTTGTTTTGAACGGAATTTCATGTTTTCCGGCCTACTTAAAAATATTTCTGTGTCTGTTTTTGAACATGATACCTCGCGATTGATGATGAAGGTATCGACATGAAATTATATATGACGGGGTTAGAATCAAAATGGTCCAAGTGATATTTTTTAAAATTTCTAAGTTCATAATCGAGTACAAAAATGATAGTTCTGTTCAGGAAAAAAGTTGTACAAGTGACATGAACAACTAACTTAAATATATCAATAGTGACCTTGAAATTAAGATTTTTATTCAACCTTATGGTTTGCTAACAGCAACTTTCACCATAAAAGCACAAGACAAAATATTTCCGGTTTCGATAAATAATAGATTTTTTAAATCAGTTAAGAACTTAATGCACAGTTTTTTCAAAGTTTTAAAAATGTCACTTAGACCACTTTTATTCTAACCCCATCATATGTGTATCCAGAACCACACAACAACGACACCTATTGACTTTCAGCCAAATCGACCAATGCTAATGTGTGAATTAGAGGGGGCTTGACTCAAATACCCCAACCACGGCCAATGTAATGAATGTATCAATATGAAATTGTTAATTTAAATTCAAATCTCTCTGAAGAAAACACTTATTATGGGGAGCGATTAGAAGAGGCTTATTTAAGTCAACTATTGATTTTTATCCCAAATAGTTTTCGTGGAAGAGCAAATATTTAATTGATTAATTCGTTGTGGGGAAGTACATTGCCGGTGAATCATGGACGACTTTTATTTAGTTTAGATTGATGGATTTGTTCCAATATGATGAAGTACAACCTGAAGTGTAAAGTGTTATTCCATATCGATATCTAGGACGAAGGAAATCGTTTTTAAAATGTTTGTAAAATAATCAATCTTACTGGTGCAGTTTCTCTTCATTTGTCTCATCCCTTTTTGTGTCAGATATATAAGAATAAATATAGTCTCTTCTTCCGGAAACGTCTGTAATTTCTATTTTTCAAGAAGAAATAAATGGGAGAAGTGTTCCTGTAATGATATTATATATGATTTCAAAATCTTATTACACAACTCAAAAGTATTAGTTACACATATCTCTAGGTCGAAGAGTCTCATAATAACATTAAGTTAGTACACAGCCAGGTAGGTGTCACCTGTCGGCATCTAGCGGTAATATGTAGCACCATTATCTGACTGTCCTATTGAACAATGCTGCACTCTGTTGAAGACGGATCAAACTACCAGAAGGACAAGTTAAAACTGCCAACTTTATGGTACATTACGTCAGGTCACTTTAGGACATACTCCAAGTTATATTTACGTAAATTGTCTTTAGTAATCATGCGAAAATTCAAGATCGAAATTTCAACGGATTTTCACGTTTCAAGGTCGCTTGAATTCGATTTGACAAATTTTTGCGATGATGTCTGTGCGTATGTGTGTGTGTGATTGGGAGATTTGTGCGCTCTACCGCAAAAATGGTTGTAGCTATGAACTTGAAATTTGGAATGGAGACGTCACTTGTGCTAACTTAGATCTCATTAGATTTTGGCTAAAATCGGACGTGACTTAAGACCACTTTATTCCGGGGCCTAAGTACATTTTTCAAGATACCGCTTATGTTTATGACGTAATCAAAAACCTTTTCGAGTTATAGTTGTAGAGAAAACTGGAATACATATTACATGAAATACGATTTTTCGCAAGTTGTCTGGTTTTCGAGATATATGTAGAAAACCGTCCTGAAATGTAGCTTTGAAACACATATTTTTAGACGTTCCTTTGATTTACCCGAAACTGGTTAGTCCTATCAAAAAAGTTATACTCGTACTTACCAAAAATGTTCCCTATTAAATTTCCAATCGCTTGTCCAATCGATTTGTGATAGAACCAATAGGACAAATGTTATAGAGCCTCAAAGAATCAAAAATAAATTTCCGTAAGAAATATTTTATAATTCGTTGCTATGCTATACGATTTAAGCATTATTTTGAAATATTTCTTTAGAGGGCGCTAGTAGCTTAGTGGTATGCGTGCTTGTCTTCTGAGCTCAAGAACGTGGGTTCGAAACCCGACCGAGGTCCTTAGTTTATTTTATTTGGGAGGTAAAATAAACTTAAGCACGCCGTCCTTCGGATGGGACGTTAAGCGATGGTCCCGAGCCTGTACGATGTCAGGTACTCGTTAAAGACCCCTGCCCTAGATGAATAAAAATTTAGGGTAGGCAAAATTTAGTACTCCCACAGTAGAATCGGGCTCATGTCCACCAGAGTGACGAAAGAGCGCTCTGGTAGTAGGCGATATGACCTGGTAGTTGAAGCCCGGGCATGAGTCATAAAACCTAACCTAACCTTTGAAATATTTCTTCATTCTCATTGAAATTTTGAAATTCTCATTGAAATTTTTTACTATTAGTAGTTTTTGTGAAAAAATTATTAAATTAAGAAAAAAATAATTTGGAGTACCTACCTAGTTATATCATATTATACCACCTCCGAAAAAAAAAAAATATATATTATTATGGGACCGAGGTCTCCTAAAAATAAATACATACAGAGTAAAGAACATGAAACAATGAAATATAGTATCAGTATGACGTTAAAATAAATAAATAAATAAATTAGAGCTACATTCAAGAAAACTAGAAATTAATAATATATAGATATACAAAAGATAGGTAAAATAAACTTAAGCATGCCGTCCTTCGGATGGGACGTTAAGCGATGGTCCCGAACCTGTACGATGTCAGGTACTCGTTAAAGACCCTTACCCTAAAGTGAATGAAAATTTAGGCTAGGCAAAATTTAGGACTCCCACAGTAGAGTCGGGCTCATGTCCACCAGAGTGACGAAAGAGCTCTCTGGTAGTAGGCGATATGACCTCGTAGTTAAAGCCCGGGTATGAGTCATAAAACCTAACCTACAAAAGATTAACATGAAAAATTATAAAGAAAAAAAAAAAAAGTATATGAATAAGAAAAAAATAAATAGATTAATAAAACCGACGGAGCATAAAACTGAGATGGTTGAATATAAAAAGTAAGGAAGGATGCCCAGACAAGGTTTGAAGTAAAATTAACAGATGATGAAGGAACTTCAGACAGTAGGGGCTAGATAGAGAAGTGTGAGGAGGTGGAAACTGGCATTACTGAGTTTAAAAAAGTCACTCTCAGAATTACGCTGTTCAATTAAATTCAGCTGACGCCAACTCGTTACTTTCATTTACCCAGTAGATGAGCCTGTACGATACGATCTTGAGCAAGGGGAGGAGGCCTAGAGAGAGTGGTTCGTATAAGTAAGTCTTCCAATGGCCATCACATTCCTTTTAAAATTGACGTGTCGAACTAATTCGAGATAAATTATATAATTGTTTTATGATTTCGTAACTAAAGAATTTTCATAGCTCTAGTGGTGGAGTTAGGAACTACAAATTCTTTTACTTGCCAGCCAATATGCTTATAATGAACAATATTTAAAACTAATCTTATGATAATCTTTATGACTCAATTTATTATTAATTAATTATTAATATATGATGGCTATGGGCCCCTTGAGTGTGTGACCTGATGACAGTTACCTGACCAGCTGTCCTAAGGGGGTCAAGGAGCTGAGTGGATAGCTTGATATGTTCTCATGTCAGCCAAATGACCTTCATGGCTACTAATGCAGATTGCTAGGTTATCTTTCATATACATACTTACATAGAACAATATGCAATTATGCAATTTAGCAACTGTGTCAACAACAAACGTACCTGTGTAGATAGACGTACCTACAGAGACGTACTGTGGTAATAAAAAGAGGTTTAAAATGTTAATCTTAAATAAATGATAAATGAATAAAAATATGAATAGTAATTAATAATAATGAAATAACAATAATGTAATAAAAAATAAATATTACCACATTTCCTGTAGAAATTTTATCTCTTTTCTTTTACTAAATTTCGATTTCCACAGTAATTTCCGAAAAGGCCCCTAAAAAAATATCAAAAGTTCAAGACGTATAATTTTGAAGAAAGTGCACGTGATTTTTTTTTAAATTTCAATGAACAATCTTTTCATTTGGATTTTTAAAGAGATGCCTTGTCTTCTAAATTTTGCAAAAATATTAAATCTAATCCAAAGGTTTTCAAATTATCTGGGCCAACAGGGAAAATGAATAGAATAGAATTTACGAGAACAAATAATTTGAGTTTATTTTCTTTAAATCATCTTCATTATAAAATAAAAAAACTAACATTGAAACAAACAAAAATCAAAAGAAAAATCTTAAAAACTAAATTCTTCACACTAATTCAATATTTTTTCGTTTTATATTTTTGGCCATTTTTTTAAATTTAAGTTATATATTTCTGGGCATGTATCCTGTGCATATGAACAAACAACAGTACCTTCTTTGCGGATCAATTTCACCGTCAAATCACTCCTATTTAGTTCATCACAACTTAAGCCTAAACACCACTCTCCATCTTCACTCAGACCGTCGCCATTCTCAGGCCTCGACTCGTTTCCACACACACTAAAAAAACAGCTGATGGCCGTGTTTTGTTTTTTTACTCATTTGTTTTCTTATTATTTATAGAAAAAAAAAATATATTTATTTTTTTTTATATTAATGATTTAATGTGTGTATATTTTTTTTTATACATCACAGTACATATATAGATTTCTATTTGTACCTCTAAGGTTTATAGAAGTTGTCCGGTCACTTTGGGTTGAACCTACGGTGGAGGGGGAGTCCCACCTTGACGTCAGCCTGTTCACATCCTCACATCAAGCATTCCTTCATCATCTGTTTCTTACGAATCTGTACAATCATTTTATTTTATGATAGGTAATAAAAACTTGGTGAATCACCGGTAATGTAACCGAACACCCCAAAACTAATTAAAATGACCCCCCCCCCCTTCCAACCCCCCATTCCCTTCTTCCAATTCCGCTGAAAATTAATAAGCGTTTTACAGTTTTTGAGTTCCCTTCCGTAATTCTCCCCTCCTCTTTGTGGGTTTTGGCTGAAAAACAATAGTTGTATCGACATGAAATTTCATATTTAAAACCCAATGAGGACCTAATCTGCCGAATTTCAGCGATATTGGCTGTAGGAAAGGGGGGTTTCAGGGGAGGGCGCTCAAAAACCCTAATAACTGCCGATTTAATGAATTTATCGACACAAAATTTAGAATGAGAATTTATTAGCCCCTATGTAAGTGAACTGTTGAATACTAGTGCAAACGATCGACTGGTTTTGGAGGGGGAGCGAAAAGTTAATTGACTAATTCGTTCTGGGGAAGTACATAGCCGGTGATTCACCGACGCCTTTTTTAATATATGTATGTATTTATTGTATACCATCCCAATATTGTTAAAGTTTATTTAAGAGGTCATTGATCATTTGTTTATTTCTCCTTAATTTATAATTAAACTATTTTGCTTTTATTTACATTTTGTAACATCCGTGTTACAATATATTGATATTTATTTTTCTTATCGATAATTAATTTGAAATCTTTAAATTGATTATGGAGAAATTTTTATTTCAGATAAGAGTTATCATTCCTGAGTACGCTTTATCAGGATCGTTTTAAAATAAACAATACAATATGTATTTGTTGAGGTAAACTGTGTTCATATTGTAGTTATATTTACTGAAACTTTGCGGAAAATTAGAGGATGATTTAATAAAAAATTAGTAGGTTAAAATATAATTTAATAGTAAGGAAATATTAAGCTATAACGATGTTTTAGACATTCATGAAGAAGATAAATTCATTACCTACATCGACTGCTATTAGGGTCTTTGAACTGAGCCCCCTTCGGCCGATATCGCTGAAATTTGACAGGTTATGTCCTTATTGGGTTTTGAATTCACATATGAAATAGTGTGTCGATACATTCACATTACAACTGCAGTTATTACAGTTTCTGAGTTAAGCCTCTCCCCTAACCCTCTTTTCCTTTGGCCGATTTGGCTGAAAGTCGATAAGTGTTGTCCTTATGGGGCCTTGAATTATTATATGAAATTTCGTTTCATTACGTTTATTACAACGGCAATTGTTCGAGTTTTTATGTTAAACTTCTCCCTAATCCCCCCCCCCCCCCCCCCACTCTCTCTCTCTAAACCTTCGTTCTCTTTATGTTTCTTTCTGTTTATGCTTTGATCCCCAGATTTGAGGTTACACCGCGATTAACAAGTAAGTTTCAGTTCTTCCTCTAAACCTGCTTGTAGACCGATTTCTGAAGCACGATTCCTGAAAAATACTATGGAGTCGGGGTGTAGCCTTAAATTCTGATATGAAAAGGACCTTTACACTAGCATACATAGGAGACAGGGTTCGAACAAATAGAGAGTTGAAAGGCTTAGAGGGAGAGCGGAAACTTAGATGTTTCGCGGTGTCCTGAAATTCAGACATTGAAGGGCCATGAAAAGAGCAAAAACAGATGGTAAGGGTGCAAACAGATAGGGAGACCGAATGATTAGAGAGGGCACCCGGGTTCACACTGTTCCAAACCCGGAACCTCGGGTATCGGTTCTTCAAAAAACGGGTACCTAGAACCCAACATTTTCCGTTTTTGACAGCCTTAGTATGGCATACAGTAGGTGTCTATGCTCCAAATAAGACTAGTCAGCTTCCTTCCATTGAGGTTTGTTATCCAACCTGAATAGTAATGTGTTACTGTCGTTATGCTGTTACTGTTACTATAAATTGACCTGTTACTTCATCTTCTCAACTCTCAATCCTTACGATTACCGGCAATGTACTTCACCAGCATGAATTAATCTATCAAGTTTCCGCTCTCTCTGAAACCAATATACTGATTTGGTTGAAAATCGACAAGTGTTCACCTTATGGGTTCTGGAATTTTTTTAAATTTTGTAATCAGGTCGGAAAACATGAGATTCTGGTAAAAATAAAAATCAAATTTCTGACCTATAACATAACTTCCCCTATACTTTATACAGCTGGGGGTATTTAAGAAATGTAATGGCCAAGAAGGGAGGCGGAGAGGAGCGACCGACCTTCACCCCATTCCAGTGCAAGGACCCTCCATCTTGGTTTAGCCCCTTACAGATATATTACCAATGGTATCATTTATTTTTGGACAATTCATGTATTCATAGTTGATCTAGAATGGCCCGGGACCATCTTTTTAATTAATAAGTTTTATACATTAATTTGTTTACTTACTTTTATTTTGTATATATATTAGGGTGGCCCTTATTTTGAAAAAGTTTAAATTTCTCAGACCTCCACCCGGAATTTTGTTTAGAATGTTGAAAAAATGACCTCTGAATTTTTTCAGATTTTTTTGACCATATTAACCCGTGCCTGTAAGCTGTTAAAGTTTAACATTGAGTTTAAATGGGGATTTTGCGATTCGAGAGAATTTAGAGCGTAACTTTTGATGCCTCGAATGGATTGTTCTGAAATGTAGTATTCTTATGTTTTGGGGGTCGCTGAATTCAAATTTGATGTCAAAAATCAAGTTTTGACAGTTACACTTGTCAAAAAACTGTCATTAATTTTAACTAATAAACAATTTTCAATTATATATATATAAATTATCTATTTCTGCGTTTCCATACATACTTACTGATCCTTTTTGGATTGGCAAATAACCTTGGACTTATTTGTCTAATATAGGCAGACATTTTACTTATGTCATCAATTACTGAAATGGTGGTTCAACCTTGATGTGTGCAAAAAAAGTCGTTAGTGAATCGCCGGTACTGTACTTCCCCAGTGCGAATTAATCAATTAAATTTTCACTCTTCATCAATAATGAATCTACCGATTTAGCTGAAAATATGTAGGTATCTTACGAATTCTTTTATCAAATTTTGCGTCGATACATTCATTACGCGGGTATTAGGGTTTTTTTCTTTTAGATAATCCCCCCCCCCCTTCCTATGGTCGATTTGGATGAACATTTACACATAAGTTACTGGAGTTATGAATGCGCGAAAATTTAGTATCAAAATGTTTATTTCATGGTTAGTAATTAGGGTTTCGAATTAAACCTCCCCTCTAATTCCATCTTTAGAGCGATTTAGCTGAAATCAATAGGTGTGTGGTCCCTTGCAAGCTCAACTTTTGTGTCAATATATTCATTATATCGGGGAGATATCGTCTTCAGACACGTTCAGACACATGAGCAGACGTGAATTGGTTCTACATGTTCCTTTAAGGCGAAATGGGATGTAGTTTGTTTCTCAGATAAGAGATGGCACCACTTTCAGGGGTAGACTTTGCCCCCTTTTTTGCCCAATAAAAATCAACCAATTTTAAGTCTGAAAACTGAATTTGCCTCAATATGATAATCCAAACAAAGAGTCGATCCGCTTTTATTTTTTGAATTATTAGTTATACAGAATCTTGACGCAAAATGTTTATCTATGACTTTTTTGAAAGATCTGAGCTTCTAGACACCTGTAGAAAAAAATGTTGAATACTACACACTTTTCAGATTTGAAATTGGTTCAGTAGATCAAACCGAAACAGAAAACTGAGATTTCAAAGAAATAACTGAACCCCCCTAACAATTAAAGTTAGTTTAAGTCGAAAATGGAACTCGTGCACCATTGTGCATTTCTAAAATGCCCTCTCCTAAGATTGTGCATTTTAAGTTTTCACATAACCCGAAATGCTTCTGTTTTTTTTGGGTTTGAGCAAATCAAAATGTCCCAATCCTAGGAATGATATATTTTTTTGGCCAATGGCCGAATTCGGGGATTGGGTACAATATATACCTATATAAAATTCTACTGATTTCCCCCCTCCTCCCCTCCGTCTGGGGCTGTCTCATGGCAGAGTCTCCTGGGGCTGTCTCATGGCATTCTCCTGGGGCTGTCTCATGGCAGAGTCTCCTGGGGCTGTCTCATGGCATTCTCCTGGGGCTGTCTCATGGCAGAGTCTCCTGGGGCTGTCTCATGGCATTCTCATGGGGCTGTCTCATGGCAGAGTCTCCTGGAGCTGTCTCATGGCATTCTCCTGGGGCTGTCTCATGGCAGAGTCTCCTGGGGCTGTCTCATGGCAGAGTCTCCTGGGGCTGTCTCATGGCAGAGTCTCCTGGGGATGTCTCATGGCAGAGTCTCCTGGGGCTGTCTCATGGCAGAGTCTCCTGGGGCTGTCTCATGGCAGAGTCTCCTGGGGCTGTCTCATGGCAGAGTCTCCTGGGAACCCTGTCTCATTGTATTATCCTCCAATCCACTCATCTTCCGTTCCCTCACTCAACATGTTTCCTTAATTCTTATATTTCCTGTTTTTTTCTACTTCTTTAACCTGTTTTCCTTCCCAGGCTCAACATGAATCAAACACAGCCCATTCATTATCTAGAGGAAGGTCTTGGCAACAGGAGTTTCTTAGATCTACTATTTTTGTACATATCCAGGGGCGTAGTCAGGATTTTGAACAGGGGGGGGGGGCAAAGTTAGGGTACCGGGGGAGGGGGGTAGTATAGGCTCCCGGGGGCACAGCCCGCAGTTTCCATGGTTAGCGCTCCAGGCTTTTTGTTATTAATTTGCGAGACTCGGACCTCTAGAAGCTCCCCCTGAGGTAACCACTGACTGTAATACTTATGAGCAGCAAAAATGCAAAGCGCAGAAGCAGCAAATGCACGCTGTGGTTTCTGTGCTTTTAGAATTAAATGACTCACATGCAATAACGTGCATTTGCTGCTGCTGCGCTTTGCCTTTTTATTGTGAATGTAAAATCAGCTTTAAGAGTATAAAGTCTAACATAAATGAAGATTTTGAACGAGGAAATGAAATGATCGAATTCATGTATATTTAAATAAATGTAATATGACTTGTTTTGTACATGTACATTTAAGTAAAGCACAATTTTCGTAATTTTGGTCTTTTGCTCTTGGCACGTGCCCCCCCCCCCCCCACCCCACCCCCCTTGGCTACGCCCCTGTACAGATCACTCTCAAGTTCATGCCGGCACTACTGTCTGTATGAGAGTAATGCGCTGGCTTCAGTTCGGTTTCTTTGTTTTATTGTACAACGTAATTCTGTTGTTACTTTCTTATACCCAATAATGCCAGCATAAAATGAATGTGCGATGCGGAAGAGTGATCTGTATGAATGTGGTTGGTATAAGATACTCCTGTTATGGCTACATCACGTATATTTTTTTCCTTTTTAATAAAAATAATAATAATACTTTATTTTGAATATTTACAATCGGTATAAACCTTGAGTAAATTTGATGAATGATACATTAAAAAAAAAATGAAATAAAAATGTAAAAAAAGGAAAAATAATGATAAATAAAATTTAATATATAAGTATATATTTATATATAATAAAATAACAATGGTACATATGCAAATAATAGGTTAGGTTAGGTTTTAGGACTCATGCCCGGGCTTTAACTACGAGGTCATATCGCCTACTACCAGAGCGCTCTATCGTCACTCTGGTGGACATGAGCCCGACTCTACTGTGGGAGTCCTAAATTTTGCCTACCCTAAATTTTTATTCATCTAGGGTAGGGGTCTTTAACGAGTACCTGACATCGTACAGGCTCGGGACCATCGCTTAACGTCCCATCCGAAGGACGGCGTGCTTAAGTTTATTTTACCTCCCAGATAAAATAAACTAAGGGCCTCGGTAGGGCTACGAACCCACAACCTTGAGCTCAGAAGTCAAGCACGCATACCACTGAGCTACCGGCGCCCTCTATGCAAATAATATAATATATACATATATATATATTTAATAATAATAAACATAAACATAAAACATATTATAAAAATAAAATAAAAAAATAAAATAGCTTTATTGACATTCTTTTAGAACAAAAGCCTCTCCTTTTGGAGGTTTTGAGTCTACTGCTCTTTCAACAGAAGAAAGCAGAAAATAAATTAACGAATGTTCCAAAATTAAATTAAATTATTTCTTAAGTATAACTGTTACTTCTTAAAATAAAATAAAATAAAAATAAAACAAAATAAAAGCAAAAAGTAAAATGAGGGTTATTTCTTAAATAGTGCTGTAACCCATTTGTTGCATCTTTCTAAAACATATTAATAAAGGTAAAATAAAATCAACATGAAAGCCCTTTGACTCGCGACCCTTCGAAACACCCCCGGTTCTCTGTCTTCCCCATCCCTTCAACTTAATGGAGGCACGGGAAGCCGCGAGGTCTCGAGTCATCCCCCCTGACGGGGCGTCAATCACTGTTTTTAATAAAAAAAAAAAAAAAGGGCTAATAATAAAGATATTTTAAAATACTTTGCTATACGTTAAAATTCATAATGGTCTTACTTCAAATCTGGGGACACAATTTTAATTTTAATTAATAAGGAACATTTTTGATTTTCGCGTTAATTAAGCAAAAGTCTAAAAAATGGGTGGTCTCAAGGCGGTTTTTGACATTTATAAAGCAAACTGTGTGACATGTATACGTGCCTTTTAGTTTTCTCTGCAACTTTCATTTTAAACGATTTTTGATTAGGTCATAAACATAAGGGGTGTCAGTAAAGTGGTCTCACTCGTCGTCCGAATTAATTGTTGCTGAGTGCTCACAAAGTTCCTATCACAATAACACCAACACAGTGACAAACAGATATCATTGTAAAAATTGTCAAAACGTGTTCAGTGCACAATGAAACTCGTAATTCTCTTGGATTTTTTCACGATTTCAGTGCAAAATTTTAAAATTTCTAGGATTACCTGGCTAAGTGTCATGATGAGGAGCGGATCTGGGCGGTACGAGAGGAGTAACATTTAGCATTGGTATTATTTACAGGTAACGGATACCTGTATAAGTTTCTGGTATCTGTTACTGGTATCAGTTGCCAGTATCTGCTACTGTCGACTATTGCCTTATGTGTACCAATATCTGTCACTTGGAACTGTTACCTGTATTCCTTACTGTTGGCGGTTACTGTTACTGGTATCGGTTGCCAGTATCTGCTACTGTCAAATATTGCCTTGTGTGTTCCAATATCTGTCACTTGAAACTGTTACCTGTATTCCTCACTGTTGGCTGTTACTGTTACTGGTATCAGTTGCCAGTATCTGCTACTGTCGACTATTGCCTTGTGTGTTCCAATATCTGTCACTTGGAACTGTTACCTGTATTCCTTACTGTTAGCGGTTACTGTTACTGGTAAATGTTACCGGTATTTATATGAGCAATCATGCCCTCTTCATCCAAAACTTGGATTTCGCACAGAACTATTATGTAACATTAACTTGACTTTAAACAAAATAATGCAGAAATAAAATTTTTATGAGCTCAAAACTCCGGTTCCTCATTCTTATCGACATATCTGAAAAATAGCCATTTCAAAAAAAATCATTTGTTTAATTTGCAATAGAATATACATTATTGAAATTAGACAGAAAAATGCATATGTCACTAACCAGCAATAAAGCCCAGGCAGGGCTTCAACGAGGTCATATCGCCTACTACCAGATCACTCTTTCATGAGCTGTTAACTATTACATTCTACTTTTAGTCTCTTTTCTTTTTAAGTATTGTGGCCATTCTTCAATTCAATGTTATTTTTGGGCATATAATCATATAAATAAATAAAAGTACCTAACTTTGCGCATCTACTTCACTGTTATTTCACTCCTACATGGTTCACTACCTTAAGCCTAAAAACACTTCTCTCTCTAGACTGTCCACCTTCACATCTCAATTTTCACACTATTTAAAACAGCTGTTCGCCGTATTTTGTTCTTCATTCATTGGTTGTTCACATTTCGTTTTAAAACAAAATGCGACTAGTCCGTCTTTGTATATTTATTCACTAATTAAGTTACTTCACTCCTAACAGCTGTTTTTATACAAATAATAATTGATTTTATATTTTAATAATCTTAATGTGTGTAATTTTTTTTATATCACTATATATTTATGTATATGAATGGCTGTAATTCCCAAAATAAAAATACAATTTTTATAAACGTGTATTTAATTAGAGGAAACTTTATAAAATAAAAAAAAACTTCAAGGATTTCCCACGGGAAATATCATGTGGATTCGTGTCAGACAGAGGTTCACTTCCTCTCAGGGAGACGAGTGCCTTCTGTCAGCTCAATGTTTACATTAGAACTGACGGACATCCCGTCCGTGCCTTCTGTCAGCTCAATGTTTACACTACTTTTCGAAGCTGAGACCCGCTCTGTTAGTAGGCGATATGGCATGATGAGCTGTCGTAAGGTCAAAAGACGGGATGGAATGATGGGGTGCTTCAGGTATTGAACATTGTCGTCTGATTTTATGAAGGGATTACGTCGAACCTATTCATCCAACGTGAACGGACAATACGTCATTCTATTCAGGGTCACGTGGTCTACAAAATGACTACCGGTGTTTTACTTCTGCCCAGCAATACGAGGTATAGGGGAAGTTATGTAATCGGTTGAAAATTCGATGCGGTGTGTTCCGGCCTACAGATTACAAAAATGAAAAAAAAACTCTATATGTCTATGTGTGTGTGAGTCTGTGAACATGATAACTCCCGATAGAATGAATCTTCATGAACTACAGAATTTGAACTAAAATTTGACCTTATGATTTTGAACTACAAAATTTAAACCATACAATTTGAACTAATACATTTGAACTACAATATATGAACTACGCTTTTTGAACTAAAGAAATTGAACTATAATCAAATAGGGCTTCCAAATCCAGGGGAGGGATCATTGAAGAAAATATGTTAGTAGTTTTCCAAATTATATATGTAAGATAGTAAATCAATTGAACTTTTATGAACCTTTTATTTGATATGACCTCGTAGTTAAAGCCCGGGCATGAGTCATAATAACTAAGTAAAGAACATTGTATTTATAGATAACACCAAAACGTATATAGCCCATATATTGAATATATGCCTTCACAATTACAACATATGACTATATATCAATATACCTCGACATTATTTCAAAAAAATAAGATTGTTTTATTTATTTACCACAAGTTTCCTCAATATGTCCGTGTTTCTCAACTCAGTAAGAGTAGAACATTTGTGTTGCCAAAGAAACATTAGTGTCTGGATGAACCTGGATATAGTTCTGGAATAGTTCAAATTAAAAAAAATACTATAAATAATTTTCTTCTGACTAAAAACGAAAAAAACGAGCTCAGCGTGAAATTACCAAATTTCAAAAATTTCGCGCCACATTTTTTCTGCCTTTCAATTTGAAATTAACATTAGAAACCAGATTCCTTCGTGATTTTTGCATTTTGGATGAGAAACCACAGATTTTCTCAATATTGTTGGAAAAAAATTGTTCATGTCTATTGGGGGCTAAACGAGAGAATCACAGGTATCTGAAGATATTGAAGGCTCTCTGACCCTATTGGCTACGCCGTTTGCAACACTTCAAGGTTGGGAAATTTTGTTATAGTCTTGCCTTCAACCTCCTTCATTCACAATGTTATTGTCCATTAGTTCCGAGACTCTCCGTGAAATTTACCACTTTCGGTCATTCGAATACAGAAACATATTCATTTATTGGTAAGATTTCTCATAGAAATCATCTTTTGGACTCACACACGGTCGATAAGACCTTCAAAAAACTACTAACATGTAAAATATTATTTTCTTCAAAGACTGACAAAAAGTTTAGTATGAGTAGGAAGTAACAAACCTTTGATTTGAGTTGCCTTCCAAATAATGTGAAGAGTAGAATAATTTTAAAATAAAACTAAATTTTGTATTTTTTTCTGAACTAAACTTATATACCTAATTCTGAGGATATCATGGTTAATTAATTGTTTATAACTAATATATATATATATAATAATAATGAGGGCGCCGGTAGCTCAGAGGTATGCGTGCTTGACTTCTGAGCTTAAGGTCGTGGGTTTGTAACCCGACCGAGGCCCTTAGTTTATTTTATCTGGGAGGTAAAATAAACTTAAGCACGCCGTCCTTCGGATGGGACTTTAAGCGATGGTCCCGAGCCTGTACGATGTCAGGTACTCGTTAAAATAGGCAAAATTTAAGACTCCCACAGTAGAGTCGGGCTCATGTCCACCAGAGTGACGAAAGAGCGCTCTGGTAGTAGGCGATATAGTAGTTAAAGCCCGGGCATGAGTCATAAAACCTAACCTAACCTATAATAATAATAATGTATAATATATTGTCTTTTCATAATGTATTTTCACATATATTTTCCGTTTGTTACAGGTGAGTGGAACTATTTACATCTACAAAGGAATAAGGATAAGTCTGTATTTATTTAATTTTTACTTTATTATTAGTAACTTTGCGAACCTCCTAAATCAAATATTTTTAAAATAATAATAATTATTATGTGTATTTTATGATTTTATATAGGTACATAGATCTTTATAGTTCATAAACTATTTTGATTTACAATATTGTATGAAATATCCAATTACCATGTTATGGTTTAACTGTAATAAAACAACGGAAACCTAAACATAATATATCTTATATATAAGGTATATTCAATAGGACTGAATTTAAATGTTATCTGAAATATTATTTCAGATAACATTTAAATTCAGTTCTATTGAATATATATATCAAACTAATTGAAGAACAAAGAAATTATATATTTAAATTCAAAACCCCATAAAGATGGCACCTATCAATTTTCCGCAAAGAGCGGCTCGACTTAAATAGCCTAATAACTGCCGATGTAATGAATGTATCCACACAAATTTAGTATGAGATTTCAGAAGCCACAACTTGTCGATTGGCTTTTGAGGAAGAGTGAAAAAGTAATTGATTAATTCATGCTGGGGAAGTGCATAACCGGTGATTTACCGACGACTTTTTCCTTTAGAAAATGTAAGATAATGGAGCTTAAATTATGACAAAAAAGGACTCTTAGAATCCAGTGCTGAGAAATATACATTCATTAATAGATTTGAAACCATGAAATCGTCATTCATGACTCCAGGCAGTGGCATCGGCCGAAACTATATTTCAGAACAATATTATTTATTATGATGAGATTGTTCTCCTACGGAACCCTTCAATGTGTGACCTGATTACATTTCTCTATAGTATTTTCTATTTAATGAGGTTGAAACAGGTGGCTCCCCACTCCTGGTACACTAGCGCTCCCTGTGTCCCCTGTACCATTCACTTCAGTCTTGTGTCATACCTCTTTTCGGTGGGTTGTTCGCGCCGTGTTTCTAACCTTTTTTTTTTCTCGAAATTTCTCACTGTCGTGATTATTTCTTCATATAGGAGTTTCAATTTTTTATTATTTGATTGTTCGCTGAAGATCCCTGTGTGGCCCCCCGAAATCTATATGTTTATTTATTTTTTTTAAAAAGGAGGTAAAACAACAAAAAAACATTAACTGTCAAACGTATTGTTGATTTCAACATAGTTCATATTAGCTACAAAATAGAGGTATTTATGTTCTGTTTTTTCAAATTTCAGTTTATTAAATGCATAACTGTTCGAAAATTTTAATCATGTAAACATGTAGGTTTCATGTAAATTGCCAAAAGAAATTTGAATTGTGATTGTTTATTTTTCATTATATTGTAAATTTACACCAGTAAACTATTAGGCCTAAAAGAGTATTATATATTTTTTAAATTATTAAGCCAAAAATAGGTAGATTATATTTATTTAATTATATAGGTCTATTATAATTATCATTGACCCTAAAATACCTCATTTAGACCTAATGTTGCTGTATTATTTCTACCAACATTAGTCTTTTACCATATTTCTATATAAATCAGCTCAGGCGCTCACCCAGTCGATGAAGACCTACGGGAACCTTTGTATTTTCATAAAACATGCACCACTCAACAAGATTCGAGGGATCGTTAAAAGCCTTTATGTAAATATATATTTATATATATGTTCGTTCGCGCGATAATTCCCGAGTTAATTCCAAACATAACGAATGCTCTTGTAAAAAGAAATACCTAGATCGTTAACCAGAAAATCGGACCACCAGAAGGGCTTTATTACATTCATTACATCGGCAGTTATTGGTATTTTTTAGTTCATCCCTCTCTGACTCCCCGGTTTGTCTGTCTGTGAACACGATAACTCTCGATAGAATGATTGTATCGACATGGAATTTAGTATGAGGATTCCAGGAGCCGCAGTGCCGGTTTAAGACAACTTGGGCCCCCCTATCCACTAGTATCGGTCTTTAAAAATTTTTTAACGTATTTATTACAACGAGATAGATCATTACGTACCTTAGAATATGTACGAAAGACGAAAGAGATACGTGGAATAGGTATTACAAAAAAAACCAAAGCATACATTTTTTTATTTATTGAAATGCGACTTGCGACTTTTACGGGCATTAAATTCGCGGACAATAGTTTTTAAGTTCAACGTTTGTATTTATTTTTTTTATTTTTAGCATATCTGCCTCTATATATAATATTGATAAAGCATCGAGCCTTTCCTGCAGCATCGTCGTCCTTTTTTCATTTTTTATTATTTTCAATTTCGGAAAAGATCGTTCCGCTGTGCAGTTTGATACCATCAGGGAACAGATTTTTTTTTTAAACCTATAGGTCCTGATTTACTTCGAGTAAGGTCCCTATTAGTTTCATAAATTAGGCTGTCCTCGTAACTTTATGAAAAACGAACCTAAATTTCTAGTCGGGTTATTGCTCTAGTCAATTTAAACGCGCCGGTTTTCAAACAGCCTTGCCTTTCATGTGCTAGCAAACATTTTTTCGGTGCTGTTTATGGTGCCCCCCGAGACGTGATGCCCTAAGCAATTGCTTAATTTGCTTATGGGCTAGTCTGGAACTGAGGAGCCGCAATGTAAGTCAAATATTGAATCACAAAAGGCCGATTGGTTTTGAAGAGAGATTGTCTTATTTTTTTTTTCTGTGGTTTAACTCCAATTGGGACAGAAAGGACGGGGTATTAATGTGTTTTTTTAAATTTATTTTTTACACTGTAACTCTCTACTGAGAAATAGTGCAAACAGCAAATCTTTAAATTACTAAGACAATCAAATTTGACCTTCAAGGTGGTTGGTCTTCTCCTCAACGTGGACAATATAGACTCAATGACATAACGTACTTTTTATATTCGATTTTTTCTCTTTCCTAGCTGCAGTCATTCTCTGATTTTCCTGAACCTCGGTTATTGTTTTTTTTTCATGTCGAGTTTAAAGTAATTTTTTTAGGAAAGTGATAATGGAAGTACCTAAATTTATATGTTACTGTTGTCATACCTTCATACCTTTTGGTGGACACCGTCACACAGTGTGAAATTTATAATTTTTGATTTTCATAATTCGAGCCCTCGCTCAATTTTTGATCAATTTGGATGAAACTAAGTGCAAAATATTTGTGAAAGATACCTTTTTATCAGGTAACTGCGGGTTTCACTAAATGCCAATTGACAGCTGCCAAAACCCCGCGAAAATTTTTAAAAAAATTAATTTTTTTTTGTCCAAGCTTTTGTTAACGGATTTTTACAAATGTTTTTTGGGTCGCTGATTACGAATTCAATATTTATTTTAGCCAAAAGTGGTCCTAATGTTGTCATTTTGGCCTAAAGTGGTCCAAATTCAATATATTGGCTATTTTTGCCACTGGCATATAATACCTTGATTGTGAAACCCGCAGTTATCTGATAAAAAGCCAGCTTTCACAAATATTTTGCACCTAGTTTCATCCAAATTGATCAAAAATTGAGCGGGTGCTCGAATTTTGAAATATCAAAACTCATAAATTTCACACTGTGCGTCGTCACTGGCTGTTGTACAGTACAACATTAACAGTGGCTTGAAGATGATGTCATCGAAAGCGCTCGCCCACAGTATTCGACCAACAGCCAGTGACGACGGTATGACAACAGTAACATATTTACTGGCGGAACTAACCCCTTAGATTATATACTAAATTTATATTTTTTCTGTTATATTTCTTGCCAATGCTCTGTTGATGACGTCCCTGTTTTAAAACAAAAAAAAGTCATCGTTGAATCTCCGACAATGTTCTTCCCCAGAAAGAATTAGTTAACTTTTCGCTTTACTTCCAAAATCAGTCGACCGATTGCGCTAATATTCAACAGTTGACTTACATAGGAGCTCCTAAATCCTCATACTAAATTCTGTGTCCATAAATGCATTTTCGGCAGTTACGTTATAAAGGTTTTTGAATTAAGCCCCCTCGCTGAAATTTAACAGTTTATGTCCTCAGTGTTTTTGTCTTTAATTTCAAATTTATTGCAACGGATAAATTCATTCTATCGACTGTTATTAGAGTTTCGTCTTTATGGGGGTTTCCAATTTGCATATGAAATTTCTTGTCAATATATTAATTTCAAAGAGAGTTATAAGTGTTTTTGTGTTAAGCCTCCCCGCTTACATTTTAAGACCAACAAGTGTAACGATACGGCCTACGATGCCTCTATAATGTAATTTGAAGAAAGAAAGTAATTTATTTTGTCGGGCATTCTAGTGCCTTTCACAAAAGTGACAAAATAAAAAAATAAAATAAAATAAATAATAATAATAATAATTTAAAAAAAATAGTAATAATAATGATAATAATGATAAATGAAACTAAATATAACTTGAAAGTTAGTAAAACATGCAATTTTCTATATTGTCATTCTTACTCTATGAAGACTCAACCGATTTTATCCTATTTTTTTATTAATTGGATCATTAATAATCACGGAATAAAATAAGGCTCACTTAAGAATGCGATGTGAGCAATGACGCCTTAAAACTCCGACTTTTTGTAAAAGTTTCATAATTCAGTTAATAATTTCATAAACTCCTTAAGGAATCACATTGTTTTTGTTATCAATATATTAATTTCAAATCTTGAAGTATTTTTAGTAGATGAGAAACGATAAATTAATTAAGAAATTTCGTATATATAGTAAAGAGGTATGCAGAATTTGTGGTTCTTGGGTGCTTTGTTGTCAGTAGATAAGATGATATAAACAGTGTTACTTTATCACGAGATGATTCACTCATTCGTTTATTTGTTAAGATTAAGAGAAAAAATTTAAATTGAAAAAATCCTGAGTGATTGATGTTGAGTCAATATTTTGAAATTGACTGTCAGGAAGTCATGTTTCAAATGAAAAACATCATTATAGTTATCTCTCGTTTTAGTTGGGATTTTAAAAAGTTTAAAACCCGATGGAATTTAAATTGTTTATAATTTTATCAATAATCATTTGTTAGTAGGCATTTATTTATCATTTGATTATGATAAACTGTGAGAGGGATTATGAGAGAGACTTAACACAACAACTATAATAACCACCGTTGTTATGAATGTACTGATACAAAATTTCGTAGGTAAATTCAAAGCGATATAAGGACGACATCTATTGATTTTCGGCGTAATCAGCCGAAGGGTAGGGGGTCAGAGGTGACTCAACTCAAATCTTGAGCTCAGTATATATAATAAGTTGTGATAGAGAAAATTATGAAAAAAGGAAATAAATATAAAAATAAAATTAATTAAACAAAATAAATTACCACATTTCCTATAGAAATTATATCTGGTCTTCTACTAAATTTTGTTGTCTACAGTAGTTTCCGAAAAGGGCCCTAAAAATATCAAAAGAAAGTTCAAGACGTGCAATTTTGAAGAAAGTTCACATATTTTCAAACAAACTTTTCACTTGGATTACTTCTAAATTTACTAAAGAAATGCCATATTGTTTTTCTAAATTTTGTAAAAATGTTAAATCTAATCCAAAGGTATAAATTATCTTACTGGGTTAACAGGGAAAATGAATAGCATAGAATAAGAGAACAAATATTTGGGTTTATTTTACTTAACCTACATTTTAAATAAATTCAGAATATCAATATAAAGAAAATCAAATTACAATTAAAAAAAAAATCTTACTAACTAATTTGTATACTATTTTTTTTTTCTTTTTAAATATTGGCCATTCTTCAAATCAAAGTTATTTAGGGCATATAAAACATATGTATAAATAAATAAAAGTACCTCCTTTGCGTATCAATTTCAATGTTATTTCATCCACCTTTTTGGTTCACCACACCTTAAGCCTAAACACTTTTCTCACTCTGAGACTGTCCGTCCACCTTCACATCTCAATTACTCAGATCTTCTCACCTTCACAATCCAACTTAGACTGGTCCACTCTATTTAGAACAGCTGATGATCGTCTTTTGTACTCCACTCATTGGTTGTTTTAAAACAAAATGCGACTTCATATATTTATTCACTAATTTAGTTTCTTCATTGTTTTTATTCAAATACATATAATTAATATATTATTAATAATTACAATGTGTGTAATTTTATACATCACAATATATCAATATATCATATATAATAATATATTGTGATGTATATAGATATATCATTACACAGGTTGTTATAATGGTTTTTGAGAACAACCCCCTCCCCTTGAGCCCCAGTTGGCTGATTCGGCTGAAAATCAATTGTAGTTCTTATGGGGTGGGTTCTGGATACACATATAAAGTATTGTGTCATTACATTCATTCTATCTGGTGTTATCGTGATCACTGACACACAGAAATGATTTTTATTTGTATTTTATTTTTGGAATCATAGGATGAGTGGGTGAAACCACTATATATTATATAATTTTGCCTATACTTCGTAAAGCTGAAGGAAGTAAGAAAGTGACATAGTGAGTTTTGAAAGTGAACTCCTTGTTAAGCCCCCCTTACACCCTACCAAAGCCCTGCCTCCATGCCCTTGGCAGGAAGTGGGATGCCCTCTGGAATGTAGCAGGTAGTCTTCCCGTCATCTGGCTCCAATATGTTCCACTCGCCACCAACTCTAGAGTTTCATTTTTTTCTTCTCATTTTCCAGTGAATGTTTACTTGGTCTTAAATATTTGACTTCCGTAGGTATATGTCTGTCTGTATAGCTATCCGTCCCGAAATTTGGGGTACTATGTGCAGTGAAACCTGGTTAAGTGGGCCCTGGATATGTGAGAAACCTCTGTTACTGGTAATTACAATGAGGTCCCGACACTTTTGCATTGAAATAACTCTGTTACTGGGAATTTTCAAACCTTTTTAATTGATTTCTTAGATATTTGAGACTTTGTAGCTCAATAACCTGTATAAGTAAGACACTTCATCAGGTTACGACACGTTTGTTTACAAACATTCTAATTTCTTGCACACGTGCTTTGTTTTCCAGTACTATCGAAGGTTTTGTACGATAAACAAGTGAATAGAAGTGCACAAAATGTCGAAACGAAAGTGTAATTCATTAACAGCCACAGATAAATTAAAGCTATTATTGGATTATGATAGTGGAAAGTCGCGTGACGCAGAAAAAGCATTAGAAACC
This sequence comes from Aradus depressus, assembly GCA_963662175.1. NCBI lineage: Eukaryota > Metazoa > Arthropoda > Insecta > Hemiptera > Aradidae > Aradus > Aradus depressus. Next base: position 38,166,431 of record OY759222.1, read on the forward strand.
TTACATAAATATTTTGAGATGTCAAATATCCTGACATATTTGATCAAATTTATACTATCGAGAAACACCTTAAAGCTACTAGCTAGCACTCAAATGCAAACCAATACAACAGATTTTTTTAAGTCATAAGTTTTGTAGTATTGTTTTGAAAAATAAAAATTGCACATAATAAAAACATAAATTATGCATTTTTCATTAACATTTTCACCTCTATAAATGGGATGAAACAGGTTTCACTGTAGATCTATAACTGAAAATTTTAGAGAAATTTAAAGGACTACATAACGAAAAATCAGTAAAGATGAAGGCTAATCCAAACCCAGGGTTGGAAAATTACATAACTTCCCCTATACTTCGTATACGGAACCCTTCAATGTGAGCTCTGATCACATTTATCGATTATATATATAAATATTTTTAATGATGTGTCAAGTTACGCCATTGTTCCCATTCTCGTGAAAGTACTATTAACAATCTTTTCAAACTACTGTATTACATTCTCCTGAAATTACACATTGTTTAAAACGACTGTTTACAAACTCTTCTAGCTACTGTATTCATTCTCAGGAAACTAATCGATACATTCTGTTCATATTACCCTCCACAATGTCTCAAAACGCGCCTTAACTGTATACAATCTCCTGAAACTACTTTTCACAATTTCCTCATTCTACTTACTGTAATAATAATAATAATAATAATATTGACAGACAATACTCAGTCAAATTGACCGTCTGAGGGGTTATCTCTTCTATTTCTACTCGATAATACACATATATAAAAGTGACAAAATAAAAATAAAATAATTCAAATACAGATGCAGTAATTTACAAAATTAACTTAAAAGATCCTTAAAAAATCTAACAAAAAATAAAAATAAAAAACATCTTTCTGTTTATATATTATTAATAATTAACTTCTGAAACTAGTTCAAATCTATAATTCCAGGCGGCTTTGCAATATAAACTTTTGTAATTTCGTCCATTTACATATTCAATAAACTGAACATAGCTTAACTCTGCTTTACTAAAATAGATGAGACGAAATTCTTTTAAGATGGTGCATACGGCAATAAAGTGAAACACATCTTCATCTTGCTTGTTATTACACATGGAGCAAAGTTTGATTTCCTTAGTGTAAGAATACTTATTTAAATAAAGAAGTTCACCTCGTACCTTCAGCACCCAGCTTATCGAATTCGCATCCATCTCTGAGAAAATAACTTTATTATCTGTAAATAACTGTTTATATTAAGTATGCTTGGTACTATTTATTGATTTTAATTTATATTCATTAATAAATTCATTTTTTACTTTATTTACAATATCATTCCCTTTTATTCTGCCATCCAAACACTCAGTTATATTAACATTACAGTTATTACAAATAGTTTGCACTTCGTTATACCAAAATATCTTCTTATCGATGACATTCCTCGTAATGATGTTTATACAACTATAAAGTTGGGAGATTTAAAAATAACTTTATAAAATGTAAATGTAATTTTAATGTAAACAAGAAAACAGGCATTAAATCAGATTCTAAATATAAGAAGAAATCTGCTCTGTTTCTGGCCAGCTTTAAACATTTTCTAATAAATAATTTGAAGGTTTTTTCAATATTACTGTACATCCGATATCCCCAGATTTGAGCCCCATAGGTCCCATATTGCTACTAACTGTATACAATCTCCTGAAACTTTTTTCACCATTTCCTCAAACTACTGTATACAATCTCCTGAAACTTTTTCCTTAATTTCCTCAAACTACTGTATACTATTTCCTGAAACTGTTTCCATCATTTCCTCAAACTACTGTATACTATTTAAAAAACTTGTGTTGTTCTTCTCCTGAAACTTGTGTTGTTCTTCTCCTGAAAGTTGTGTTCACATTGTTTGAAACGTGCTTTCAACACACCTATAACTTACACCAACCCCTCTTTTCTTCAGATATAACAATTATTACAAAACCAGTTTGTATTTATTACTTACTTGATTATCCCATGAATGCCGTGTGGTTTAGCCTTATGCAATCTGCCATTTTTACAAGGTTCCTCTCCCATTTTACTCAGTTATTTTTCTTACTTCGCCAGCTTTACCAAGTATAGGGGAAGTTATACAATCAGTCAGAAATTCTGGAATAAGTAATAGGGAAACATGAAATTCGATGGAAAAATCAACTTCGAATTTCTGACTGATTTCATAACTTTCTCTCTATTTCGTATAGCTAGGAAAGTAATAAAAATGAAAGCGTAATTATGAAATAACGCTTTTGTATATGAAACATTACTTTTATATCACCGTTATTTTCTTATTTTAACTTCTTAAATTCAACGAGGAGAAGAGCGGAAAGTTAATTGATTGCAAATTATTGGACCTGGGAAAGTACTGTTTTTTTAAATTTCTTTATTTCATTTATGAAATTATGTAATTGATGCTTTATATCGGAAATGTTATTTTGAAAAACTTTCCCTGAGGTTGTATACGGTGGTCAGTTACGTATGGTCTGTTTAAATGTTATTCACCTGACGAGGAGTGATATAATCACTGAATGAATAATTGAATCATTTCAATGAATAAATGTTTATTCATCGTGCATGAGCCAATCCTTAGAGGAATGTGAATGAAAAAACAGAACTCTGGAAAAGGGAAGTCTCATTTATCCGGACAATAAATAAATATTTATATCTGTAGAAGCCTGTCGTCGGCCGAATGATTAGATTTTGGGATATCTTTCGGTATTGCTACCATCTTCAGCCACCACTTAACAAATACTACATCCTTTTTTCGTACTTTAGTTCCACTTAGCAAGTACTACATCTCTTTTTTCGTACTTTAGTTCCACTTAATAAATACTACATCTCTTTTTTCGTACTTTAGTTCCACTTAACAAATCTTTTTATTTAAGTTTTTTCTGTTAAATTCAATGAAGATAACTTGAGAATTTTTTTATTGGTTTGTTTTAAATTTGAATTTTTTGGTTTTCGTTTCAAACCATTTTCTCATATAATGGTGTTTATTTTATCATTTCTTATTTGTTTTGTCGTGTACTCTACAGTATTTGTTAAGTTGTGGCTGAAGATGGTAGCAATACCGAAAGTACTCCCATATATGAGGAGTTTGGAGCCAGAGCGGACCAACTGGTTGAAACTGAACAGGTAGAAAATGGCAATTGAAAATTGAGTACATTTTGTTTATCTCCATAAATGGGCCCCAAATATTTATTTATATTTGAAATTTTAGAATAGTATTGGATGAGTGATCCCTTTTTGTGTTCTATAAAGTTTTTGAAGGCCGTATGATCCATTGTGACTTTGAAAATATATGCACAAAATACTTGTGGACTAAACTTAAAGTGCTACTATCTATCACTGAAGTGAAGAAACTAAGTGATCCACACTGGTTTTGAAAAAGGGAACCTATGCCAACATCAGGATGGTAATAACTCATTTTCCGAAAAATTGTGGGTTGGTCCGCTCTGGCTCCAAACTCCTCATATTATATATAAGTATTTTGTGAAATAGACAATATTTCTAAAAAACATATGTTTTTCTTTATGGTGGTATAGGTGAAAAAGTGGCCAGTTAGGTCCAAGCAATATTTATTTTTATTTACGTTTCGACCTCTTATGGGCCATTATCATTTTTTTTTTCTCATAAATGTTTATAAGCAATCGTTCCTGATGATAATGGCCCATAAGAGGTCGAAACGTAAATAAAAATAAATATTGCTTGGACCTAATTGGCCACTTTCTCACCTATATCACCATAAAGAATAAAGGTCCCAACCAAAAAATAATGAGTTTTTCTTTATATTTTTATTAATTGTATCACAATATTTCTGCAAAAATGTTAAGTATCGAAAGTTAATTAATTAATTCGTTGTGGGGGTGATTCACCGACAAATATTTTAAGGAGAACTCAAACTTGAATTACATTCTAAAAATATGACCGATAATGACACTTTCGGTTCGAAGTTGATGCACTCTGTGTTTCCCGTCTATTTTAAACATGAAAATTTTACATGACTCAATAATATTCCATTGAAAAAATCAAAAAAAATAATGTACCATCAGTTGATCTAATATTTGAACAAAGAATGGTGCCAAGTCAATAGAGGACCATTTTATTGATTCACAGTATGTTATCACAATTTTTATATTACAAAATGTTTAGTTGTATATTTTAAAATTTTACAATATCTTTCTTAGGGGCTTTATTTTTTTTTCATTTCTACAATATTTTAAAATTTGATCGAAATCGAGTCATTACTTTCTGAAATACACAAATACATTATACACATTTCCCAGAAATTGAGATTGTAAAGCTTGAAAAAACTCCAAAAATTCATTTCAACTTTTGTAATGTTTACATACTCAATTTAACCTATGGGACACTATTTCCGATTTTGAGATATAACATAGCAGCATAATTTTCATGAGAAGTGAGAACAAAATTATGTTGGTATCCTCCCTTGTTTTCCTCTATTTTGACTGCTTGCAACGCATATGGAGGACTGTCTGGTGAGCTCGACATGAAACTAAAGCAAGTCCCATCCTCTCGACAATATTTCCTAGGCTCCTTTCTTTATCAAACCATAACTTTCCAAAAGCCCACCATAATCCCATAAACCCCATATCCACCAAAAAGTCACCAGATCCCATCTCTCTGATCTTTACCTCCCTTGCCATAGGACAACAACTTACCACTAGAACCAAAGCTGAGGTAATTATAAAAGTGAAACTAGGGGAAGGTTTAGGAAAAGTAAGAAATAGATTTAATGAAACCGAAGGAGAGTTTAGGGAAAGAATTCACTTTCATTTTTATAGATAACATTTACATTTATCAATTCTTCACTTTCACTACAACAAAAATACGCTTTTTCATTTTAAAATTAAAAAAAAAGTCACATATGAATCAATATCAGTGTACTTCCCCAGAACGAATTGTATATAGTTAGTTATTATGATTCATGCTCTTTATGAGATCATATCGCCTACTACCATAGCGCTCTTTCGTCACTCTGGTGAACATGAGCCCGACTCTACTGTGGAAGTCCTAAATTTTGCCTAACCTAAATTTTTATGCACCTAGGGCAGGGGTCTTTAACGAGTACCTGACATCGTACAGGCTCGGGACCATCGCTTAACGTCCCATCCGAAGACGGCGTGCTTAAATTTATCTTACCTCCCAGATAAAATAAACTAAGGGCCTCGGCCGGGTTTCGAACCCACGATCTTGAGCTCAGAAGGCAAGCCCGCATACCACTGAGCTACCGGCGCCCTCCGAGTTGTATATATATATATTCAATAATAAATTCAAGTTTCGCTCTCCATTTAAAATCGGTCGTTGGGCTTAAAATTAATTAAATAACTTCCGAATCATCACACTAAATTTTTTGTCGAAAATTTTATTGGAAGTTGATTGAAAGTTTTTTTGTTTTTTTTATTCCCCAGTTATACGAAGTTATAGTATAAGGGAAGTTATGTAATCGAGCAGTTCTCAATGGAATTTCATGTTTTCCAAACTTCTGATTCAAAAAAAAAAAAAAAATGATACCAGAGAGTTTGTTTGTCGCTCTGGTAGACATGAGCCCGACTCTACTATGGGAGTCCTGAATTTTCCCTGCTCTAAATTTTTTTATTCACCTAGGGTGACTTCACCGAAGGACGGCGTGCTCAAGTTTTTTTCAGTTCCAAGTTGAAAAATCTAAGGTCCTCGGCCGGGTTTTGAACCCGCGGTCTTGAATTTAGTAGAAAAAAAATGTTGTTCACTTTGTGTGTCTGTGAACACGATAACTCCCGATAGAGTGAATATATGAACGACACTTAACACGGGGCTTAACTTAAAAACTCCAATAACAGCCGTTTTAATGAATGTATGGACGTGAAATTTCATATGTGTACTAATAGCCCTATAAGGACATCATCTAATAATTTTCAGCGGAATTAGGCGAAGAGGAGGGGAGAATCGGAAGGGGGGTCAACCCAAATACTCTAATGACAGTCGATATAATGAATGTATCGATACAAAAGTTCGTATGAGGATTCAGTTACTGTTTAAATCAAATATTGAGAACCAAACGGTTGATAAGCCTTAGAGGGAGCGAAAACTTAATTGATTAATTCGTACTGGGGAAGTATATACCCGATGATTTGTCGAATTTTTTCATTTTTTTTTTTTTCATTCCTTAATAAAGATGTTTATGAGCGATAACAATTAAAATACTTTTTGGGGGAGAAAATAGATACAGGGATAAATGATTAAAGTTTGTGAATGGCATGGAATGTTGGTATGTTGCCGGGGGACACAGGATACAGTGTCAGCCAGTGTAATAATGTCTATTGAAAGGGAGAGAATCCCAAATTAAAATAGTTGGCTTCAGTTTACCGTTCAGTTGACGAACAATAAATAGCTGGACAACCAGAGCTTGCTCAGTTCCTTCCTTGAGTACCCTCACAAAACTATCACATTTTTACACTATATAATACTACTATACCTAATTTTGTTATCACCGGCTATGTACTTCCCCAGTACGAATTAGTCAATTAAGTTTTCACTCTCCCTCCATGGCCAATCGATCATGTCCGGGCTATAAATCTCATGATTTGATTTACATAGTGGCTTCTGAATCCTCATTGTAAATTTTGTGTCGATGCATTCATTTTCATCGGCAGTTATTAGAGTATTTAGGTCGAAGCCCTCTTCGCGGAAAATTGATAGGTGCCATTCTTTGCCGATTTGATTGAAAATCAATAAGCGTCGTTCTTAGAAGATTCTGAATATACTTATAAAAAATCATGTCGATACATTCATTCTATCGGGAGTTATCGTGTTCATACCCACATATTTTTTTTTTTTTGTTTTTATTTTTCTAATCAGTATGTCAGAAAAAATAAAATTCCGTTGAAAATTTCACATCGGGGGGGGGGGGGGGGGAGGGGGGGGGGAATGAAACTTATTGATTTTCAACCAAATCCGTCAAAGAGAAGGGCGGTAGGTCAACACAAAGAATCTAATAATAATAACTGCCGAAGTTATGAATAATGTATCGATATTAATTGTACATGTGAATCCAAAATCACATAAAGACAGATACATGAATTTACAGCCGAATTGGCTTAGAAGAAGGGGGACTCCTATTGATTTTTACCCAAATTGGTGACTTTATTCTAGAGGGAGAGCTAAAACTTACTTAGTCCATCAACTCGCTCTGTGCAAGTTCATTGCCGGTGTATTTTCTGCAATATTGCAGTATACGAAGGCTAATCACATGTTGAAAGTTGTACCCCGTGGCTAGATGGAACTAATCTGTTTTCACCAGGGTAGGGGGGTCTTTTTATCAAATTTCAAACTTCGCGGTTTATAAAAAAATGAAAAAAACTGACGGTTTCTGAAAAAAAAAAAAAACTGCCTCAACTGACTAAATCCAAGGACGTAGCATGACGATGCAGGTGTTGCCGATGTTCAGTTTTTCTATAGTAGGTACGTTTTTTTTATTTTCTTTCGTTTTTCCGAAAGATACACTTTCCATTTTACTTCCACAGCTCAACTATAGTATAGGGAAAGTTATTTAATCGGTCAACAATTCTATGTTTAGTTTTCATTGGAATTTGATGGAATTTTGAAAAATAGTCGGTGAATAACCGAACCACAGCCCTAATTAATCAATGCACTTTTCACTCTCCCCCCCCCCCCCCCCCCCCCCATACCAATCTACCGATTTGCTTGAAAATCAAGAAAATCGGCGCCTAATTTAAAGGCTTGTGAATGCTCTTACTAAATTTCGTGTTGATGCAGTTGTTTTTGATTTGAGCCCCTTTTCTTCTCTACGGCCGATTTAGCTCGACAAGTATCGTCTTTAAGGGTTTTACAAACTTTTTTTTTTCATTTTTGGAATCAGGTCAGGTGTTGGAAAACATGAAAATCCGGCGAAAACAACTCAGAATATCTGACTGATTACATGACTTCCCCTATACGTCGTATATTTATTTTGTAGTGAAATTCCTGCAAATTGGTTTTGTGACAGATGCCGGGCAAAAATTATGAGTGTTATTTGAGTAAAATTTGATTTCATAGTATATACGAAACGAGCGTAGGTCTTTGGTCGCATGGTCTCACCATGGTTTGCAGATTCGAATCCCGTCCGGTCGTGAATTTTATTTCGTAGATAGAACTCCCTCCCGGGGCCATGAATGTCGTAAATAATTAGATAACACAGTCAATATGGCTAATATGCATAGTACATAAGGCCAAAAAAAAAAAAAAAAGCTAATATCTGCTGATGGAATAAATATATCGACACGAAATATAATATGTGCATTCAGAAGTCCATGAGTGTATCACCTTTTGATTTTCAGCCAAGTCAGCGGAAAAGGGAGAGCGAAAACTTAGATTATATATATATATATTAGAACATATACAGGGTGGCCCAGATAAGCGGGCCACAAGTGAAATAACTCCTAAACGGTTAGAGATATCAAAATTATGCATAGGACTAAAGTTGTAGCACTCGCCAAGAGCTATAGTATGGCGTCCTCGAAAATACATTAATGACCCTTTTAATGGCTCAAAGCCCTTCGAAGGGCGGGGTTCCCTTTTGACCCTTATGTTTCATTACATTTTATTAAAGTACTAAAGAAACAAGGAAGAACTGTTCAAACAGATTTTTGATACGTCAAGTAGTTCTCGGTAAAAAAACGTTTAAAGTTGCACGTTTTTCTTATTCTGAAGTTATTAAATTCCAACTAACTTCAGAATAAGAAAAACGTGCAACTTTAAACGTTTTTGTTCCGAGAACTACTTGACATATCAAAAATCTGTTTGCACAGTTCTTCCTTGTTTCTTTAGTACTTTAATGAAATGTAATGACACTTGAGGGTCAAAAGGGAACCCCGCCCTTCGAAGGGCTGTTGAGCCATTAAAAGGGTCATTTTTGTCTTTTCGAGGACGCCATACTATAGCTCTCGGCGAGTGCTACAACTTTAGTCCTATGCACAATTTTGATATCTCTAACCGTTTAGGAGTTATTTCACTTGTGGCCCGCTTATCTATATTATACCTAGTTGAGTCAGCAGATGGCTGGAGGAAATGCTCAAATTGGCTGGACATTATTGTTCAATAACTGATAATTATTTAGAAATGACCAGTTATTTTGTGTAATTTCAGTTATTACAGATGAGTTGTTATCTAGTATTATGGACCCGGGTTCTTTGTTTTAACGTAATAGAAAAAAAAATCAATAAAAATGAAAGAATAAAACAATAGCTACGACCAACTGTTGCCTCAACTGAGAGAAATTTAGCAATATTATTCTACAATTTTTACTTCGAAGTATAAGGAAAGTTATTTAATCAGTCAGAAATTCGATTTTGACGAAATTTTATGTGTGTATCCAGAACCCCTTAAAGACGACACCTATTGATTTGCCGGAAAACTGCCGAGGGGTAAAGAGGGTCAGAAGGAGGCTCGACTCAACCCTAATAATGCCATGATAATGAATGTATTCAACACAATATTTAGTATGAGGATTCATATAAGCCCTTAAGTCAACAATTGATTTTTAGCCCAAATGGTTTTCGTGCTGGGGAGGTACAACGCCGGTGATCCACCGACGTATTTTTATATATTTTTTCGATTTGGGCACATTTGGCGAAACGAAACAACTTCGCTTAATGTAGCTATATTTTCATTTTTTCTTTATGTTTGATACCGGTGAATTATTATGCGAACATTGGTCGAATTAACTCTTTCGAATCGTGTTTCTTTTTGTGTGCGGCACCACCCTCTGGATCACATCCACTTCATTTGTACTTACGATGTCTCGGAGGCTGTGGGGAGACATGCGCCTGTCCCAGAGGTTCTCGCCTCTTGTGTTCCCTGGGGAGAGACAGGGACTGCAGTCGGTTGTGCATCATCTGCGCTTTTTCTGCTGCATCCGTCCATCGGTAACCACTAAACAAATAAACATCATGTTAGTTCCAGTATTATTTCGTATAATGGAGAGAGAAGCGAGTTATCGTGAAATACCTAATAAAAAATAGTTGTATATATAAAATGGAGTTTCCACTGGAATTTCAGGTTTTCCGATCCTTAACTTTAAAATGAAAAACAATGTGTCCTGCTTGTTTTTTTGTCTACACGATAACGTCCGATAGAATGAATATATCGATACGAAATTATATAAGTGTGTCCAGAGAAGCCCACAAGAACGACACCTAATAATTTTCGGATGAAGGCATTAGTTGGAGAGGGCTGCTGATGTAATAAATGTATTATAACGAAATTTTATTTGTAAAATTACCCCCCCCCCCCCCCCCCCCCCTTCCCCCAACGTCCTACTCAACTTAAAAATTTTATTCTCCCTTGTTGAATTTTCACAGGAATTTCATGTTTTCCAAAATTGAAAAAACAAATTACCTGTCTGTGTGTATCTATGTGAGAACACGATAACTCGAAATAGAATGAATGGTATCGACACCAAATTTCATATGTAAATTCATAACTCATAAGCACGACATCTATTATATTTACGTTTGTTCGTTTGCAGGGAAAGGGGGGAATTAGGACGGGGGGGGGGGGGGGGGGGTGGCTCAACTCAAAAACCTCAATAACTGTCAATGACATTCATTATGTTACAACACGAAATTTAGTGTAAGGATTCAGAAGCCACTATGTAAGGGATTGATTAACCCAAACGGAAAATTTATTTTTGGAGGAGAGCGAATACTTAATTATTTTTAATCTCAACATGGAATTTTTGACCGATTGTATAACTTCTTCTATACAGCTAGGGAAATGTATACAATACTGGCTTTCGCGAGGGACTGTTATAGATAGTGTGATGTCTGTGCGGTGTGATATCAATGTCCAACTGATGTATCGACTCACTCACTCGCCTTTCTCCTCAGAGAGGATCTGTCAACTTTCTATATGGGGAGGTAACATAACCACATCACATGTCAAGGGGGGGGGGGGGGGGGGGGGTCCCGATTGGGTAACCATGACACTGACTATGAGAAGGAGCAGAGTTCAATCCCAACCTTGGTTGTTATGTAAACATAATTTACTAGTAAGTTATGTGGCGTTGCCCGGGAGTAACTTATCATGCCCTCTTTCTCTACTCGAAAATGTTTGGTACGAAAAATTGTTTAAATGAAAATATTTTCTGTATTGGATCTGAACATTTTTCAAATAAGATCAATAGTAACTGACAGAGCGCCGGTAGCTCAGTGGTATGCGTGCTTGCCTTCTGAGCTCAAGATCGTGGGTTCGAAACCCGGCCGATTTTATCTGGGAGGTAAAATAATTAAGCACGGCAGGGGTCTTTAGAGTATCTGACATCGTACAGGCTCGGAATCATAACTTAACGAAGGATGGCGTGCTTAAGTTTATTTTACTTCCCAGATAAAATTAACTAAGGGCCTCGGTCGGGTTTCGAACCCATGATCTTGAGCTCAGAAGTCAAGCATGCATACCACTGAGCTACCGGCACCCTCTACATACATATAAATTGTGTAGTATTGAAAATAAAATTAAGCTGAAGGAAAATTTGTATTTATGAGAAAAAAAGGTCGCTTAAATATTTATCGTGCATTTTACTGCAAATTCCGTTTAATGCGGACTTTCGGTGATCCGGACGGTGTCCAGTCCCATTTAGTCCGGATTAGCGGGACTCTACTATACAAAATTTCGTTTCGATATATTCTTTCTATCAGAGTTATTCTAGTTCACAGACAAATTTCACTTGTAATGCCCCCCCTCAGTCTACCTCAAAATTTCACTGCCTCCTTCCCCGTTTTGTAATGTTGGAACGGTCGTCACATTACCTAAGTCCGCCCTGGTGTACACATAACGTTTGGGAACCACTTCTATGGAAGTTTCACTTTGAGAAGTACACTTCTACTTCCCCTGGGGGCTGGGGGGGGGGGGGGGGGGGTGTCTCTGACAACTTTCTATATGGGGAAGTACCACACCTGGTGGTGGTACCTCATTGTTTTATCTATGGCACCATGTCTGTCTGTCAGTTGACCTAGTTGGAGAGTCATGTTCACTATTCCAGTTTCACATTCCAACACTAATCAAAGTAATTGACTCAACTCATCCATCAACAGAGGATCTCTCCCCATCCGTTTGACACGTTCAACTAGCAGGTTCAACCGGTGTTGTTCGGGAGTAGGGTTCTTGGTATAAACCAAAAGAGAGGTCGGTCAATCATCGGCTAAATACTTCCTCAGCACGAATTAACAATAATTGTTAATTTTTATGAATTATAAAATATTATATAATTTATTAATTGTTAATTGTTATGTTTTCACTCTCCCTGCAAAATTTGGGCTGAAAGTCTATTTAGGATATTTGATTCGAGCCCCCTTCCTTTCAACCAAGTGCTTCTTAGGGGCCATTCATAAATTACGTAAGGCTTTTTTAAAGCTAATTTGACCCCCCCCCCCCCCCCCCCTATTGTAAGATATCATAAGATTTCAACTACCCCCACCCCTTGATAAGAAATTTTCGTAAGAAATTGTCGTATTGATAAAATAAAAGACAGCGAGACAATAGAATAAAAAAATGTCTAGAAGTACTGAGACCATATGATTTCTGTAGGATTCAATACTGAATTAGAGAACTAAGTACAGATGGCGCTATCCAATAGCGCCATTTCTTAGCGCGAAAGTAGTAGATTTTAAATTCAAAAACTTACATAAGATGAAATTCTTTACACTTTACACTATCCAGGGCTATCTTCCCTGGATGTGCGTGACTGGCATTTCCCCCTCCAGTGAAAAAAAAAAAAAAAAAAAAAAAAAAAAAATGCCTTACGTAATTTCTGAATGACCTCTTATGCGGTTTGGAGTCTTCTTCACCTCATTCCCCTGAAAATAAATAGATAATAATAATAATAATAAATTTATTTCCGTTAAACCAATACATGGTAATAGGATACGTCAAATTAATTTATACATTATGATAGCTTATAAATTAGATTTATAACTACTAACACATCTATGATTAGTAGTAATAACATAATTAGTAATAACATATATGATTAATAGTAATAATAAACAATTAAAAAAAGTAAAATTAAATTAATAAAAACTGAACAAATAAATACTTAAAAATATATTTGTATATAAAAAAATTAATACAAGATACGTTTATAATAAGTAGACACATTTTTCAATTTAATAAAAAAAAAAAAACTCTTCGGAAGTGTCTTTAGCCCAACGATGTTTCGGGACGTTCTTACGTCCCATCATCAGGTGCCAATGTGCGAGATATAGAAAAGAAAGAAAACAATGTAACTATAACAATATATGAAAAATAATATATATAATTATAAATGAATGTATAAAAAAGTCTAAATAAATAAATAAATAAAACAATAACGTCCATTAGACTGCTGACCTTTAAGGTGTGGAGGAACTCTGCCCAAAATGATGCCCTTATATGGCTTTGAATATACACATCAAATTTCGTGTCAACATTCATTACAACGGCAGTTATTAGAGTATTTGTGTTAATCCCCCTTCCCTTTGGCCGATTTGACTGAAAATCAATAGGCATCGTCCTTACAGAGTTTTTTTTTTTCATTTTTTGAATCAGCAGATTAGAAAATATGAAATTCCGTTGAAAACTTGGCATCGAATTTCTGACCGATTACATAACTTCTCTATATACTTTGGAATACTTGTTGAAAGTTGGAATTAGCCCAAAATCATGGAATTTTCTGTAATTTTTACTATTTGTTCGTCGGCAGAAGAGAAAAAGTGTTTAGATGGAGGGTGATAACACATTTAGTAACAAATAATTGTAGCTCATGAACTGAAACAGACTAAGTTTCCTCTCTCACTCTGAAACCAATCGTCAGATTTAGTTGAAAATCTATAGGTATCTCACTCAATGACTTCCAAATCCCCTTGAATTTCATCTCGATTCATTACATACAGTTATTACAGTTTTTGAGTTGAGCCCTCCTCAGTTCCCCTGATTTTTGTGGACTGATTTGACTGAAATCATTCTATTTAAACATCTAAAATTTCTTCGTGTCGACATGGTGTTCAACTTGTCATCAATGGCTGTGGATTATAGCGACGGGCTGTCAACTGCTTTTCCCCATGCTCATGAATCCAGATCTAAGCCGGTGTTCTGTGAGTAGCATCACATAATTTCGATACCAAACATCATATATATAAAGCTGAAAATGTCTGTGCGTTGTACCGCTATAACTCACGAACGGCTTGATGCATTTGATTAATTTTTTTTTAAATTTGTTCGTCATCGTCTGTGGAAGGTTATAGGCGTATTAGTACCTCAATATCTGGTCCATCCCAGCATCTTTGTAACTCAAAAACCACTACAATGATTAATGAGGAATCTTTTTGAATAGATAAGTTTTATCTACCGGAAGGTTAAGGTCTATTTTTTAATCAACCCCTGGTCCATCCCAGCATCCACTCACACAATCTTTGTAACTCGAAAACCATTGCAACGATTAATGAGAAATCTTTTTGAATAAATTAGTTTTAGCTCCAAAGCTAGCGTTACTACAGTTGAAGGACTATAAGCCTTATTCCGTATGAATAATTGAAAATTATAACATCATGAATGTACTGTCGAGGAACTGAATAGCCTTATAGGAGATATTGGGACAAAAGTCAAAGTTCCCCGGACAACGCCGGGTATTACTGCTAGTACACAATAAGTTCTCAGATTTCATACTTATCATATTCTTTATCAGAGCTGCCGTTGGAACTAACATAGTGCACACTCTATGTACTCTGTTATCTTTCTTCTTATCAAACTAATTGTGTTTATATTTACTTTTGAATTTTGTTTTTTTTGTGTTTATTTCTCAGGACATATGAAAATATGACAATTTATTTGTATTACACTTAATAAATCAGGAAAACTGAAGATTGGCACTCAATCATTCTCTTATATTTTGGAAACTGTAAGAGCCACGTGAAATTTTGAAAAAACGTTTAAATTTATGATTCAAACATACAGGCAATAAAATTTCGTTAAAAAAAAATATATATATTATGGCTATGAAAATGAAGAGTGAGTGAAATGACACTTTTTACTTCCCCCGAAGTATAGGGGAAGTTACGTAATCTATCAAAAATTGGAGTTTTCAAGGGAATTTCATGTTTACCGATCTCTAGATTTCAAATATATTTAAAAAAAAGTCTACGTGAACATATAACTCTCGAATGTATGTATCTACACGAAATATTATATGTATATCTAGAACTCTCTAAGGGAGGCTTTACATAAAAAATCTAATTACTGCCGTTCTAATGAATGTATCGACACGAAATTCATGTGTAAATTCAAAACCAATATGGACGACACTTATTAATTTTCAGCGGAATAGGGAGAAGGGGAGGGGAGGATCAGAGGGGCACAACTCAAAAATCCCAATAACTGCCGATGTAATGAATGTATCGACATGAAATTACATATTTAAAGTCTAACTCAATGGGGACATCACCTATCATACTTCAGCGATGTATCGGCTGAAGGGAAGGGGGGGGGGGGGGGGGGGGTTCAGGGGTTGAGGGCTCAATTCAAAAACTTCTAACGTCCTAATAACTTCCGATTTAATGAATTTATTGACACAAAATTTAGTACGGGATTTAGGATTTCCTTTGTAAGTCAACTGTTGAATATTAGTGCAAACGGTCGACTGGTTTTGGAGGGGGAGCGAAAAGTTAATTGATTAATACGTTCTGGGGAAGTACATTTCCGGTGATTCACCGACGACTTCTTTTTTTTTGTACGTCAGAAATTGTGTCCGTTAGGGGCTGAGAGAAGCGACTTCATACCCTTTCTTACTCTTTGGCGAATTAGAGACTGCAGATAGCATTTACAGCTTGAAAAATATTTTGCTATGGCTGACGACCAAAAATATAATTTCAACTTCAGTATTTATTGTTCCTATGCTTATAATATATAGAGGGCGCCGGTAGCTCTGTGGTATGCGTGCTTGCTTACTCTCTCTGCTTGGTTTTTTTTTTATCTGAGAGGTAAAATAAACTTTAGGACGCTGTCCTTCGGATAGGCCTGAACAATATCAGATACTCGTTAAAGATCCCTGTATCCTAGGTAAATAAAAAAGGTTCGGGTTGAGCTCAAGTCCAACAGAGTGACGAAAGTGTGCTCTGGTAGCAGGAGATATCACCTCGTAGTTAAAGCCCGGGCATGAGTCACAATAACTATAGTAGCGCCGGTATATCTTGTCGCTTGGGGGGGGGGGGGGGGGGGGCAGTTCGCTTGGAGGGGGAACGGGAGGAGATAGCCAATGAAAAAGACGCGGTCGCCATGGGAACGTCTCCCTATTGGCTATCCTCTCCCGTTTCCCCCCTTCAAGCGAACTACCCCCCCCCCCCCCCCCCCTCCCCCCCTCCGAAGGGACAAGATATACCGGCGCTACTATAACTATGTATATATTTATTATATATATATTTTTTTTTATGGAACACTTCAGTATGTGATCTGACCTCACTTCTTTCTGATATTTTCCATTTACTTCTATATACTTTCTCATATTTTAATAATTGTATTAATTTTCAAACAGTTATGCATCGATATATTCATATATAAACTGAAATATCATACATTCATTAATTCATTATTTTTACCATACTTTTTTTTTTTTCTGGTGACAGGTTTTTAAAATGAAGATCAGTTTAAGTTTGTTTCTCCTAAAATCAACTGGCCAACAATTGATACAACTTTATGTATAATGAATTTATTTTAAGAAGAAAATTTAAAATATTGTTTGAGATCCACAAAATAAGTGAAATAATGCTAGAACACTGTCAGGGTGGATGCAAAGAGGCTGCAGGGAAAATTGCACAAAATGTGTGTTCCTTATTTCTGTGGCGGCACAAATACGACATCAGGAAATTGCACAAACAGAATAATCTACACCAGGTAACGTCATCTCCTATATCTACTTGATCATCAATATATATTTTATCAATTTATTTATTATCAATATGTATTTTATGGCGCCGATAGCTCAGAAGTATTTTTTTATCTAGGAGGTGAAAATAACTTGAGCACGCTGTCCTTCGGAAGGGATGTTAAGCGATGATCCGAGCCTGTGCGATGTTAGATATTTGTTAAAGGCCCCCTATTCAAGGTGAATAAACCTAGGTAGGCAAAATCAGGATTCCCGCAGTTGAGTCAAGTTCATGTCCACCAGAGCCATGAGCGCTATAGTAGTAGGCGATATGACCTCGTAGTTAAAGCCCGGGCATGAGTCATAAAACCTAACCTAACCTATTACCTAACATATGCACAAAAATTTATATTAAAAATTGGAGAAATCTAGAAATTTAATGGCGCGTTTTTATGTTACAAGTTGACCATATCTCTTGAGAAAAAAAAAGTTTATGATATATATATATATGATTTACATGTCGAATTTTGAAATGGCAAAATTATCATTTATACATATTTCTGGAAGCGGTGCAATATATTTTTGAGTCTTTTTCGTTTGACACCTAGTTGATTATGTCACACTTTGCCGGTGATTCGCCGACTTTTTTTCTTTCTTTTTTTCTTGCTTAGATTCTTTTGTCATGGTATCCATCAATCGTTAATGTATCTCCCCCCCCCCCCCCCCCACCCCCTCCCCCCTCCACTCATTCCCCCCAACGGCATGTCTGGCTATGATAGCTACGATTTGCATCCGGACTCTTCCCGGTGCTAAAAATCCTGTTCGCCCGACTGACACAGAATCTCAACCTGTCCAGTCTAATCCTCTCCAAGGTTTATAACGGAGAAAACCTGTTGCTATTTGATGTATTTATGATAAAATTGGGTGATCAGGGGGATCCTTTATCGCTAAGTGCATTTACAAATATGCACCAGCAAGTAATCTGGGCGTTGTGAAACTTATATCATTACCTTGAAAAGTCGGTTATATTGTACTATGTGGGGGTAATATCCCCATTAATGGCAGTATCATTATCTGTCGTCATGGTTACTATGTAATATCATCATCATCATCCTTGACGCGACTCCATTCGACCTTGGGCTCCTCCAGAGACTTCCCCCATAAGTTCCCATCGACTGCGTCCATCCATCTCTTCCTGGGTCTTCCTCGTCCTCTGTTTCCCTCTGGGATCACAAACATCAATCTTGGCGAGGTTTCAGCCTCCTGTGATCTTGGGCTTCCACTCCGTAGCGACCTCGGCATTATTCTTAATTCTAAAGATGCCGTTTTCCTGGACCGGACCAAGGATCCTCCGAATATATCGAGGCTTCTGTCTCGTCTACCCTGGTCATCGTCCTTTGCCCCATTAGTCCAGGACAGGACTGACCAGGGTTTTATAGGGCTGGATCTTTGTTTGCCTGGTCAGCAGTCGAGGTGACACTGGAGCCCATAGTCACTCTGGTGGTCATGAGCCCGACTCTACTATGGGAGTCCTAAATGTTGCCTACCCTATATATTTATTCATTTAGGGTAGGGGTGTTAACGAGTACCTGACATCGTAGAGGCTCGGAAACATCGCTTAACGTCCCATCCGAAAGGACGGCGTGCTTAATTTTATTTTACCTCCCAGATAAAATAAACTAAGGGCCTCGGCCGGGTTTTGAACCCACGATCTTGTGCTGACTCCAACTACTGTTAATAGTGTTGTGTACCCCCCCCCCCCCCCCCCCCCACCGCTAATCGCTCCCTTTCCTTTGGCCAATTCGACTGAAAGTGTCGTTCCTTCGATACGATTTTATCGGGATTTATAAACCCACACTACCTACAGAATTTTTTTTTGTTTTTTGAAATCAGGTGGTCGGAAAACATGAAATTCCGTGGAAAACTGAGCATCGAATTTCTGACTGATTACGTAGCTGAGTAATATACAGAATAAAGTTCAGACTAGGCTTTGTGTGTACAGAAAATACTGATAACCAAACACATGTTTTATCATTTCTTATCAGTTGAACAAGAGAGATTTTCGAAATCTGTTCAGGTTTTTTGATTATAAAAAATAACGTTTTTCATAATCGCTGCAAAATTATCTCTTGAATTTTTGTCAGCGATTAGAGAAATTGAAAAAGAGCTTTCACAAAACTGCAATACCGCTGGCGCGTTGCACTTCTATTGTGACTTCAACTGGTTTATTAATTCGAATTTTTAATTAGCTCACTAATTAGACAACTTTTATAGGTCCAGTCGCGGGTCGGGTGTCTAATAAATTACAGATTTTTTGAACATGGTACTATAAAAAAAAGTGGTCGGTGAATCACATGTATACTTCCCCACAACGAATTAATCAATTATCTTTTCGCTCCCCTCAAAAACCAGTCTGCAGTTTGCGCTAATGTTCAATAGTTGACTTGCATAG
Organism: Aradus depressus; assembly: GCA_963662175.1. NCBI lineage: Eukaryota > Metazoa > Arthropoda > Insecta > Hemiptera > Aradidae > Aradus > Aradus depressus. The sequence continues at coordinate 38,185,792 of OY759222.1, forward strand.
GGGCTCCTAAATAAATAAAATAGCTTTATTGACATTCTTTTAGAACAAAAGCCTCTCCTTTTGGAGGTTTTGAGTCTACTGCTCTTTCAACAGAAGAAAGCAGAAAAGAATTCCGAAAGAAAATCAGAAAATACATTTTAAATTAATGAAAAAAAAAAGAAAAAAAAAGAAAATGACAACTAATTGATATTTAATTTTAACGATTGTTCCTAAATTAAATTATTTCTTAAGTAAAACTGTTACTTTTTAAATAAAGATAAAATAAAAATAAAGATCAAACAAGATAAATCAGAAACAAAAGTAAAAAGTAAAAATGAAAGTTATTTCTTAAATACTACTGTTACACATTTGTTGCATCTTTCTCTGTTGCTGGCCACTGTGCACCATCCATCCCCTAAATTTTCTGTCAAATTCATTACATCGTCAGTTATTAGAGTTATTAAAAAAGTTTTATTGGAGTTATTAGTTGAGTTATTAAAAAAGAAAGAAAAATAGTATCTATTGTATTTAATAAAATTAGGAATTTGCTTTTCACTTATTTCCTATTATTTATTTATTTTATTATGTTCTCATAACTATTATTATTCATCTCATATGTGATTGTATTTTAAGATTTATATTGGTTCATGTATATTTTTTTAAATTATTTTTATGATTAATAATTTTTGTTCATAAATACTTAGGGGACTCCTACTTCGGTTCGTTACAAAAACTAATTGCTATGGAACTTAGGATATTAATGGAGGACATTTGCCAAGAATGTAAAAATGAAAGCTAAAAACGAATTAAATCTATTACTTACGAATATTGACTTTTATTATGGTTATTTTTTTGGCCTTCTTTTTGAACAATTCAAGTAGTGCTGCAACATAATTCAAACATAAAGAATTTACATTTTTTTTAAAACATTATGTTTAGAAAGGTGTGTCATGTGTTTCCTTAGCCGTGGGTTCAACGCCTTCATCTTCAGTTGTACCGTTCATCACATGATTCTATCATCTTCTACATTATTGATAACAATTTCCATAATAAATTACCGTAAGAAAAACTGTCAGTTTATAAATACCATGTTATTCGGATGTAATAAATTTATCGACACAAAATTTAGTATAAAGAATTAGGAGCCCCTTTGTAATTAAACTGTTGAATATTAGCGCAAATGGTCGACTGATTGTGGAGGGGGAACGAGAAGTTAATTAATTCGTCCTGGGGAAGTACATTGTCGGTGATTGATCGACTACTTTTTATTTTATATCGATCTCTACACGAGATCATTTTTCTATCTTCATCAATTTCAGCTACTGATCTACTCTCTATTCATCCTTTGATCCTTTAAATTGAACTAACTTGCGATGTATTGTCAGCGTGATCCCTGCCACTATGATGATTAGGCGTGGGCCGATAATCGCCTCTGTATATCTGTTCGTCTCGTGCCGGTTTGTTGTTTAGAGCAGAGAAGATGGTCTGTAATTTAGAAGATGAGGCTATTTACAGGTGGCCATCCATTTCTGTCTTCTCAGTACTTGAATCTTTGAGACAGTATCCCAGGTGAAAGGGAATCTTCAGACACTGGAATATTTCTTCAGACAAATGTCACGAGAAAGGTCAAACTCCTCTTTTCAATTTGGTACAAATTTGTATAATTATGACACTGTTTTTGTCATTAGTGGATTTTTCAAAATTTATTATTTTTAGATCTTCAAAATTGAACTGTTTATTACCTTTATATAAACAATTCCTTTGGATTAGATAAATAAACCTTTTTGCAAATTTAGAAAAATTTGCTGGCATCTCAGAATTATATTGTAGAAGAAATCCAAATGAACTACTAAGTTTTCGCTCTCCCTTTGGAACCAATTATTATACTAAGTTTTCGCTCTCCCTTTGGAACCAATTAATCTACCAAGTTTTCACTCTCCCTTTGGAAACAATTATTATACTAAGTTTTCGCTCTCCCTTTGGAACCAATTATTATACTAAATTTTCGCTCTCCCTTTGGAACCAATTAATCTACTAAGTTTTCGCTCTCCCTTTGGAACCAATTATTATACTAAGTTTTCGCTCTCCCTTTGGAACCAATTATTATACTAAGTTTTCGCTCTCCCTTTGGAACCAATTATTATACTAAGTTTTCGCTCTCCCTTTGGAACCAATTATTATACTAAGTTTTAGCTCTCCCTTTGGAACCAATTAATCTACTAAGTTTTCGCTCTCCCTTTGGAACCAATTATTATACTAAGTTTTCGCTCTCCCTTTGGAACCAATTTTTACCGATTTGGTAGAAATTCAAAGTTTTACGCACAAACTTCTGAATCATCATCAAAAAAAAATTGTGTTATTACATTCGTTGGATTGACAGTTATTAGGCTTTATGATTACAATCTCCCTCATCTGGTCCTCCCCAATCCCGGTGGAAAATTGATATGTGTCGTCCCTAAAGGGTTTTGGGTTTATGTGACGATGCAGTCATTACTTCGGCAATTATTGGCGTTTTTATGTTGAGCCCATCTCCTAATCATCCCTTCCCATTGGTCGATTGGGGCTAAAAACTAATAGGTGACGTCCTTATCGAGTTCCGAACGACGTGCTCAAGATTTTTTTCACTTCCTAGTCAAAACATCTAAGAACCTCGGCTAGATTTCTAACTCGCGTTCGTCTAACTAAAATAGTAAGAAATATAGAATATAGTTGGGCTGTGTAGTACCGTTTAAAAATGTTTTCTGAAAAAAACATTAAGGCAGCAATTTTGGTGGATAGCTATTGACCAAAAACGACGATAGTTAACCTTAGTTACTTTGATTCATGCCCGGGCTTCAACTACGAAGGATGGCGTGGTGAAGCTTTTTTCACCTCCCAGATAAAAACCCTAAGGGCCTCGGCCGGGTTTCGAACCCCCGATCTCAGTAGACAAGCTCGCTACCTCTGAGCTACTGGCGCTCTTTTGTATATCCCTCTCGATATTTCTGGGTACTTTCGCCCTTGGTTTGGAGGTTGAGTAATGCAGTCCTGTACCAATGCGGTTTGTTTCCATTGGTGGTTTTATGCACAACTTTGTGGTTATGTGGCGTAGTAAGGTGCCCCTTCCCCCTCCTTTCAAATACCCAAGGATTTATTCCATCAGGTCAGACTTTCTCTCTTTAATAAAAGGAAAAAAAGTATACACAAACTTGTAGTTCGGATAAATGACAATTTACCTCTCTTTTGTATCGACAATTTTCGATAATCCCCCCCCCCCCCCCCCCCCCCTCACCCCTTCCTCCAAAAAAGCATTCTGTTTCTTCCTCTATATACTAGACACAATACAAAGACACTTCTTTATGCAGGAACAGAACTTTCTAAATAATCAATTTTTTTTTTTTTTTGTTTGTTTATTTGAACAACTTATTAGAGGATGCACGAGAAAAAAATGAAAGAAAGAATGTTTCTCTTATGTTTTGTTGTTTTAAAGTTGTTTGTGAGGAGTTGTGCTATTTTTGTCAGCTGTGTACATTAGACATTCTTTGTATTGTAAATGTATCCAATGAGATAACATATTGTGCTGAGATTCGGAGCCCTGTTTGGGTGTAATGGGGATGATACGGACTTGATAAGGGTGGCTTGATACGGACTTGATAAGGGTGGCTTGATACGGACTTGATAAGGGTGACTTGATACGGACTTTGATAAGGGTGGCTTGATACGGACTTGATAAGGGTGGCTTGATACGGACTTGATAAGGGTGGCTTGATACGGACTTGATCAGGGTGGCTTGATACGGACTTGATAAGGGTGGCTTGATACGGACTTGATAAGGGTGGCTTGATACGGACTTGATAAGAGTCCCACAGTTGGGCCAAGAACCAGACATTTTTGTTTATGTTTTACTTCCCCAGGTATACGAAGCATAGAGGATGGTTTATAATTGGACAAAAACTCGATGCAGTTTTTTCAACAGAATTTCTTGTTTTCCGATCTCTAAATTTCAAATATTAAAAAAAAATTTCTGTCTGTCTGTGAACACGATAACCCCAGATGGAATGAATGTATCAAACTGTTAGTTAAATTTAGGGTAGGAACAATTTAGGAAGTAGACTTCGTCCTAAATGTTCTAAATTGTGCCTATCCTACATTTTTATTAACTTAGGGGGGAGGGGGGGTCTTTAACGAGTACCTGACATCGTACAGGCTCGGGACCATTGCTTAACATCCTATCCGAAGGACAGTGTGCTTATAAAGTTTTTTTTTTAACTCCCAGATAATATAAACTAAGGGTCTCGGCCGGGTCTTGAACCCGCGACCTTGAGCTCAGTAAGCAAGCACGCAAACCACTGAGCTACCGGCGTCTTCGAATGTATCAACAGGACATTTTATATGTGGATCCAGAACCCTCTATCGTCGACACTTACTGCTAGTTACTGCATTGTTCCTGGTCGACTGCTAGTTACTACATTGCTCCTGATCGACTGCTAGTTACTGCATTGTTCCTGGTCGACTGCTAGTTACTGCATTGTTCCTGGTCGACTGCTAGTTACTGCATTATTTCTGGTCGACTGCTAGTTACTGCATTATTTCTGGCCGACTGCTAGTTACTGCATTGTTCCTGGTCGACTGCTAGATACTGCTCTGCAGCTTGGCAATGGCCCTCTGTCTTTGACAGTTCCCTTCTCATAGAGAATAGTTTCATTCTAGAATAGTTTTATTACGGCTATTGTTTCCCCAATATGGCCAAGGTTGTAGTCAGTTCATCAAGATGATTCGTTTAGCTTCAAGGCAGTCACTATCAAACCTCAACTAATGTTTTCTAAATTAAGTAATATTGAAAAATATTATTATTTTTTTTTTACTATAATTAAAAGTAATTTCGGGGCAATACATTTGAAGGTGGCAACACGACTCGAAATGGAGTCCCCAGGATTTTGATTCATTTTACAAACTTCAAACCAAATTCGTTTTTTTTTTAAGTGCCCCCTTTCCAAACACACTGCACATTGTGTACTGACACAAAATTTCATATAATGAAAAAATAATTCAGAGTCCTTTAAGGATGACACCTATTGATTTTCTGCAGAATCAGTCGAAGGGGAGGGGACTCAATTCAAAAATCCCAATAACTGTCGATGTTATGAATATATATGAAATTTTACATTTAAATTCAAAACCCCGTAAGGATGGTACCCATTAATTTTCCGCAAAAGGGGGAACCGGAGAAAGGGGGCTCGACGGTCGATTGATTTTAGAGTGAGAGCGAAAAATTAATAGATTAATTATTGGTGGGGAAGTACATAGCCAGGGATTTACCGAAAACTTTTCTTTTGTTTCAATAACGGACAGGTTCTTATAAAGTGGAGTTCTTCTAAAACGATGTCTACTGTTTCAAAACAGGTCAGCCTTCTGCAAGTTCCTTCAAGTCGAGATGAACGATCTTCGCGCCTTCCTCAACTCTTTCTTCTCTACTACGAGTATATAACTGAATTATAAACATACCTGGTGTACCCGTTATAATTCTGTTTGGATTTCCCAGTTTTATAATTACCTCATTTTCTATTTTCTTCTTTCTTATCAAGGATCTTATATCTACAGTTTACCTTATTGCAGGTAGCTTATCTCAGAAGTTACCTCTGCATCGTCATTAGATAATACACTTCGTCGTTTGATTTCTTAAAATTTTTGATAATATTAGTTTTTCTATTTCTTTTTTTCACTTCCCGAACTATGCGGTGTATAGGGGAAGTTATGTAATCTGTCAATTATTCGATGTATCGACACGAAGTTTTATTTGTGAATTCAGAACCTACTAAAGACGACACCTATTTACTGATTTCCAGCCAAGATGTGGCTCAACACAAAAACTTCAATAACTGCCAATATAATGAATGTATTGACACGAAATTGTATATGTGCGACCAATAACAACAACATCTATCGATTTTCAGCCAAATCGGTCCATACGAAGTGGGTTTAGGGGAGAGACTTAAATCGACAACAACAATAACTGCCGAAGTAATGAATTTATCGACAGAATATTTAATATGAGAATTTAGGAGCCCCTATGTAAGTCAACTGTTGAATATTAGCGCAATCGGTCGACTAATTTTGGAGAGAGAGCGATAAGATAATTGATTAATTCGGCCTGGGGAAGTACATTTCAAGTATTTCGCAACGATGTTTTAACTGATTATTATTTTTTTTTATAGGTTAGGTTAGGTTTTATGACTCATGCCCGGGCTTTAACTACGAGGTCATATCGCCTACTACCAGTCACTCTACTGTGGGAGTCGTAAATTTTGCCTACCCTAAATTTTTATTCAACTAGGATAGGGGTCTTTAACGAGTACCTGACATCGTACAGGCTCGGGACCATCGCTTAACGTCCCATCCGCAGGACGGCGTGCTTAAGTTTATTTTACCTCCCAGATAAAATAAACTAAGGGCCTCGGTCGGGTTTCGAACCCACGATCTTGAGCTCAGAAGACAAGCACGAATACCACTGAGCTACCGGCGCCGTCAATATTGTTTTTATATTGTGTAAAAAAAATCCGATTCCGAATACTGAATTTCCTCTAACATAAACATTTTTACCTGATTTTTATATTTTTCATTGTATCTATTGTTTTCAAAAAGTGGGTAAGGGCATTCAAAAAGTGGGTAAGGGCATTCAAAAAGTGGGGAAGGGCATTCAAAAAGTGGGAAAGGGCATTCAAAAAGTGGGGAAGGGCATTCAAAAAACTGATTCCTTTATCTTTTTTTTTCAAAAAAGAGGAGCAATGTTTTAGTTATTCGAAAAACTTTTTTCTTCCTGATATCGTAATCAGGGACTAGTATTGTTAAGAGGGAAAATATTTTTATTTTTTCTAATAACCATTAATGTTTCAAATATAAACAACGTTGACAACGGCAGGATTTGAAGTGTTTTTAAATATTTCTCTACAGCATGTTCTTTGATAACTATTATCCATCATTCTTAGTGGTGATATTCCAGTGTATTCATGGAACTGGAACTATATCACCTGTGTCACTGTCACAGTGATTAGTCAGCAGTGATTTCTCAGAAGGGTGTAATGGTTTTTCTCGTCCTCCATATCACCAATTTGTAGAGAAAAAAATATATATATTTATTATTACGGATCTTTTTATTATTTATTTACTTGGGAATCCATAGATCACGGATTTCGCTCCCATCAATACGGAGAACATACGGATTAAAGTGTTAATCACTGAATACGTAGAATAAGTTTTATTTCATGAGATTTAAATAAAACATACTTTGGCAATTGTTTGGCAAGGGTATTTCAGTGAACCGCCTTACTTTTAGCGGGTTTGGCTGAAAATTGATAGGGTCGTCCTTATGAGGATATAATTACACAGGACGCCGATACGTGCTTGCCTTCTGAGCTCAAGAACGTGGGTTCGAAACCCGACCGAGGCCCTTGGTTTATTTTATCTGGGAGGTAAAATAAACTTAAACACGCCGTCCTTCGGATGGGACGTTAAGCGATGATCCCGAGCCTGTACGATGTTAGGTACTCGTTGAAGAACCCTACCCTAGGTGAATAAACATTTAGGGTAGGCAAAATTTAGGACTGTCGTAGTAGAGTCGGGCTCATGTCCACCAGAGCGACGAAAGAGCGCGCTGATAGTAAGCGATATGACCGCAAAGTTATACATGTCACAATAACTAACTTAAACGTTAAACATGAAGAGGGTCCTATCTTTTTTTTACGAACACAGACGAGTGTAGGTCGGCTCCAGTCTCAATTGAAAGTATAGACCTCGTTTCGCCCGGCAATTAGTTGTGAAATAATTTTTTTTAGTTTTTATTTCCATGGTGAGTTCTTGTATTAAATAATTCCCACAATTTAGTTCACCAAAAAAAGAAAAAATTAAGAAATTTAATATGCAAGTTTTTTTAACCTTACTTACTCACTCCTATGCACTCAACTCCAAAACAGCTGTTTTTTTACACCTAAACCTTCGTTATTCAAAATGATAGAAGCGTTTAAATATTAATTTGTAACAATAAAGCATTGTTATAATTGTATATATCAAATCAATATTTAAATAAATATTTAAATGTTTTTACCATTCTAAATGTCTAACAAAACAGCTGTTGTGAGCTTGAGGTTAGGTTAGGTTAAAAATGCTATCATCTTAGGTACTTAATTAATTGTTATTTATGTAAACTAAATTGTGGAAATAAGTTATTTATACATACTAATAAATATAATAGATACTATTTTTATTCAGTTTTACATTTTTATTTGTTTATGAACATTCTTTTTTCATTTCGGGGCGATCCATCCCTTCCCTCACTCAGGACAATGAGCGAAATATAGAAAAAATCTATATTTGTATAAATAAATTGAGATATTTCAATAAAATAAGTAGTAAATAACTAACAAAATTAATGATAATAATAAAAGTATTATACAAAAAGTAATTAGAATATTGGTGTAGCAGCTCTGCCAAGAGAATAAAGGTGAATTGAAGCTTTTATATACGAACCCCAACTTTTATTTTAGGCTTATTTCTTTATGTAAGTATGAATTGAAACTTTTATATACGAATCTCAACTTTTTTTAAATGATTATTTCTTTATGTAAGTATGAATGGAAGCTTTTATTACGAATCTCAACTTTTTTTAAATGATTATTTCTTTATGTAAGTATGAATTGAAACTTTTATATACGAATCTCAACTTTTTTTAAATGATTATTTCTTTATGTAAGTATGAATGGAAGCTTTTATTACGAATCTCAACTTTTTTTAAATGATTATTTCTTTATGTAAGTATGAATGGAAGCTTTTATTACGAATCTCAACTTTTTTTAAATGATTATTTCTTTATGTAAGTATGAATGGAAGCTTTTATTACGAATCTCAACTTTTTTTAAATGATTATTTCTTTATGTAAGTATGAATGGAAGCTTTTATTACGAATCCTAACTTTTATTTTATGGTTATTTCTTTATGTAAGTATGAATTGAATCTTTTAAATAGAAACACGACTTTTATATGATGTTTTTTGTACGAAGGGAGACAGATTCCGTTTCCGAGTGAAAGGAAAGGTTTTCCCTAACATGAACATTTTTAGTTTAATTTTATATCTATTTTTTTATTGTATCTATTGCTTCCAAGTAGTGGGAGAGGGCACTGAAATTTCGAATTAATTTATGAGTTATACTTTTTTTCAAAAATCTTTAATTGTTGTTTTGTGATTTCAGGGTTCAGATAACTGGGTGGCTGTCCATTCGCTGCAGACTCAACGTGATGGTGGGATTCTGGACCCGGATGATCGTCTCTACGATGTAGCTGACGACAGAGAACAGATCATCGCCAACTTTGGGGAGGGCCCCACGCTGGGGGGTCACCATGGCGGCGGGGACGGCGCTTCCAGCGTCGGCACGTCTTCTCCTGATATATTCCAGGTAACAATTATTATTAATTAATCTACTTTTCATCTTTCAACTGATGATTCACCGCCTCTACACTAGGAACGGTTCGATTGGAAACTGTGTAAGAACAATTATCGGTGACTAGCAGCTCTATATCTTATGGTGTACTCACGATCCTGTCTTTATTCGCTATTGTTTTGGCTTTGAGACCAGCAGCGTCCAATATATTCGCTAACATAAAGCTTATCTGGATAATTTTGTTAGAAAGCGTCGCGAAAAGATGAGTGGTGAAGAGTTGGACCTTTTCCACAAGGAATAAAGCTGGATTATGATATGATACACAATTATTTCTTAGCTATACATACTACAGAGGTAGTTGAATCTGCACCGGAATGTTTTTTGACTTTTTGATAATGAGATGATAATAATATTTCATGTATGGTATCTCTGGACTCGATAGAATGTAAATATCGTCATGAAATCTTCTATGATTATCCAGAACTCCGTCAGGATACCTAAATTCAGCTAAATCGGCCAATAATAAGGGAGAGAGTATCTGAATACTTTTAAAACTTCCTATATATAGATATATTTGATGGTAGCTCTACTGATTTTCAGCCAAATCGGGCAGAAGACAGGGGGGGGGGGGGGGGGGGGGTCAAAGGAAGGTGCATCACAAAAGCCTTAATAACTCTCAATGTAATAAATGTTGTTGATCTGTAAAGTTTCTTGTTAGTGATTACTAATAACTTTTTCCCCTAGGCGGTGGATAAAGGAGGAACGGACATCGAAGTGACCAACGAGCAGATAGCCTCTGGAACGCCAGGGCCACTGCAGGTGCGGCGCGGCAGCGAGCCTGCACTCAACCAGATACTTGTCAACGGTAAGTACACTTAGTTAGTTATTGTCACTAATCCCCGGGCTTTAATGATGAGATCATATTGTCTACTACCAGAGCGCTTTTTCGTCGCTCTGGTGCACATGAGCCCGACTCTACTACCCAGGTTTATGGACTGAGGATGTGGATCTCTATGGAGTACCTGACGTTGTACAGGGTCGGGACCATCCCTTAACGTCCTATCCCAAGTATATGAGCGGTGAGGGAGAGCCCGATTGTGCCTTCCCCAATCCCCACCCTTCCCCTCCTCCATGAGGGGCGGCTGGCAACTTCCTAAACTCCATGGCCCCTATTGTTAGCTCAGTTTGAATTGTCCGATGAGCTGCGCAGGCCCAACCTACTCACACTCCCTCCCCCTCTCTGTCTTTTATGAATACAGCGACAGGATATCCTCAATTGTCAATTTTCTATTTACCAACAGTGCTAAGTTCGTCTATAAGTTTGTCCATAACTCCTCTGTGTTCGTAATACCGTCTGGTGAAATAATCATCCCATGCGGTGACACGGCTCGAAGATACCTCGACATAATAACATCTCGTTACTCAATGTCTCTTCGCATGACTTTATACAATTCCGATGCGTTTTAGATTCGGATTTGCTTTGATTTATATAAAATTGAAGAAAATATAGAAAAAATGTTCTAGTTAAAGTTTTTTTTTTTTTTAATCTGAAATAGGACCAGTGTGGAGAAATATACAACATAGCAAAAAGGGAATATATTTCTATGAAAACAGTTCAAATCCGGCCAAGGCCCTTGAGTTTTTATCTGGCACATAAGTTGAGCACGCCGTCCCTTGGATGGGACATTAAGCGGTAGTTCCGAGTCTGTGCGAGGTCAGATACTCGTTACAGATCCCCTTTAGGGTTTAAGAAAACTAAACATGGATAGACAAACTTTAGGAGTCGCGCTATAGAGTCTGGCTCATGTCCAAGAGCGCTCTGGTAGTAGGCGAAATGACCTCGTTGTTAAAGGCCGGACTTCTTTCATCTTTCTATTTAAACCTCAGTATTTTGGCTTATTTCGCATTGATTTTAAATCATGCACGTAGTTTGTGAATCATCGGTAGTGCATTTCCCCAGCTCGGAGTAGAAATTAAATTTTTGCTGAAACTCAATCGATGTCTTATCCAAAAACGATAATTTTTTTTTAGATGGTTGTCTGTTCATTTCAGTATTTTGAAAACTATTTGATATTCATTCGTTTCAGGTTTTATGCAAAGGCTACACAAAACTAATTTCAGTTGTCAATTTATTCCATCAAAATTCAAGACTAAAGTGCATATTTTGATTTTGCTACATGCAGTGGAGTATTGAGTAGGCCTGCATACATGCCAGGTGAAACTGAACCGTGCCGTTCTGCCATGTAATCAGGGTCGGTCCGTCTCTCTATGGTTCGTGTATGCTACTTTCTTTTGTTCATATCGGGATTAACATACTTTTTTTTTTAGGCCTCTTATGGTTTAACAAAATTACCGAAGAGGTGAAACCTCTGTTAACCGGACTGGGAGAACCCTCGGATACATGAAACTGAGGGAAAAAAAGTATTGTACTAATGAATTAATTTTAATATATCTTTATAAATACAACTGTAATTGGGTGACATTGAGTGTTTTTGAAAAACAAATTGAATTTAGGGTGTCCCACATGTAATTACTATCTTACTATATTGAGGGCGCCGGTAGCTCAGTGGTGTGCGTGCTTGACTTCTGAGCTCAAGAACGTGGGTTCGTAACCCGACTGAGGCTCTTAGTTTATTTTATCTGGGAGGTAAAATAAACTTAAGCACGCCGTCCTTCGGATGGGACGTTAAGCGATGGTCCCGAGCCTGTACGATGTCAGGTACTCGTTAAAGACCCCTACCCTAGGTGAATAAAAATTTAGGGTAGGCAAAATTTTAGTACTCCCAAAGTAGAGTCGGGCTCATGTCCACCAGAGTGACGAAAGAGCGCTCTGGTAGTAGGCGATATGACCTAGTAGTTAAAGCCCGGGCATGAGTCATAAAACCTAACCCTATCTTACTATAGGTAAAGTTGATCAGTTTTTCCCCAGTTCGTACAACTTTTGCATTTATGAACTAGTTTTGTTTACCGGTGCAGTCTATAGTTTGACGACCCTTGACGCTGATGGCGATACAAAAACTGCTGACCTGCGCTCTGTTGATATTTATTTACACCAAACATATTGCTAATACAATCATTTTCATTCTCCTTTCATCTACATTGATATTTCGTTTATTTTCACTGTAATTATGATATATGGCGGCACTTTACATACATATTTTTCACCAGTTATATGTAAGTTTTTATTTTTTATTTTCATGCATTGATGACTATTGAATTACATTGGTTTGGGACATGTCGCTATTATAATTTTCAAAAACAAGAAAAGACTATTGGTTTTTCTTCTATTGTATACATTTTTTTTTAGATTTTTAAAATCTTTGAACAGTTTTTTAAAACGATTTTCTATTCAGAATTTTACTTATTACTACGGAATTATCGTGTTCACAGACGCAAACACTCAGATTTTTTTTTTTTTTTAATTTCTGCAATTTCTGACTCATTATATAATCTTAAGCATTGTAGGCTAGCACGCTACTTCACTACCATTCCTGTCTTGAGATACATTTATTCTCTTATATACTTGTCTATTTGAAAACTCTAAAACCAGGTGTCCATTGTCTGTTGTGTGTCCTCGTCTCCCACCCCCTCCACCTTGCTTCATCTTAGTAACAACTAGTCTGGTTATTATTGTGAAGAAAATTGAAGTTGCCAGGGTCGTCTGTAGACAGTCCACTGTTGCCAAGCATCACTTGAAGAAAACCTCAGCTATTGTGAAATGTAAATTTGATGTAAACATGTTCTATTAGAACACATAAGTTAATAACATTACGAGCAAAATGTCGGTCAAGTTAAAATTAATTATAAATTATCTTGCGTACTTACTTGGAATTGCTCATAAATGATGAAAATCAGTACTTTTTCTTGCGTGGAATTGGAGCTTTCAAGTGTTGTCTTCTGCTCAAAACTGAAATTTGACCTTTTTTCACCTGTTACTTGCCAGGTATACGAAATTATGTAATCGGTCACAAATTCGATGTTGAGTTTTCACAGATTATTTTCGGAACCCCTTTTTGCCCAGAATTCTGTAAGGTCACATTGATTTACGGCCAAAGGGGTGGGGGGGGGGGGGGGGGGGGGGGGGTTAGGTTCACACAAAAACTCTAATAAACTGTATGAGGATTCAGAAACCCCAATGTTCGTCAATTATAATTATCGATTTTGAATGGAAAACGAACACTTAATAGAATAACTATTTTGAACAAACTTACGTATCAACTTACAGACGCGCGTACATTTTGAAATAAATACTCTTTTTTTTTTACCTTTTTGTTCAATGCTGAAATTTTAACTTTGTCACTGTTTTTTTTTCTATTAGATCCCTAAAATTGTATATATATTTCCTGGATCCATGGGCACGAGTATTTTTAAATGATGCACCGCTCTACTAATGACTCAGGACTTTAGCCAATGGATGCAAGTTCCAATTCGGAAAAATTACCTAGAAAAAATTAAAATGCATTTATTTAATTACTCTTCAGCTATTAGTGACAGGTTGTCAACGTGATTACTGAAAAAAAAAAAAAAAAAAAATTGCATAGTACTTTGTGTGCAAACTGTCTTGTTTTATTTTTGCTTGCATTCCTTGCCTCTCACCTTTATCTCAAGGCTGCACTTTCACAAGGCTTCAAACGTGAATATGTATGTTATGCACCTCATTACTCAAGATGAATGCTGCAGAAACATTTTCAATATCTGAGAAACAATTGAAATTATATTAATTGAATCTTTGTTCAAAATTATATGGGTAAAAAAATGAAAATGGCAAAAAATAATTTTGTAGAAAGAATATACTAAGCGAAAATTTTGTGCGAAAAAATCTGACTATACTTTTTTACATTTTACGAACTCAGTGGGTCGCAAGATAGAAAATTTTGGTTTGACATCCAAAACTAATTTTTGACCAATTACGTAGCTTCCTCTAAATTGTTGTTATTTCAAAATTTCTTCTCTTGCTTATATGCGGCAATTTTGCAATTTCCTTTAAAATATATCCTTGGTGTTTTTTGTGCAGCCCGGGCGAAAATTGGCATATCCATTGTGCCCCAATCGGAAGTTGCACAACACAGAACTGCATCGTTATCCACTTAGGAGCGCATCTGCAAACAAGATTCAAATGTAAACTGCAAAGTTCAACAAAATGGAAGCACCAACTATTCGGAATGGCAAAAACGTATAGATATTTTAATTATGTATGGATACATCTCCGATTTTTAATATGGTAACGCAAGCGACTCACTCTAAGGTTGAAGAAGTGCTACGGCTGCATGAAGAGGTGGGGGGGGGATAGCGCAGTTACTTCCGTCACCAATTTTATGACACTCTAAAACCCTTATAAGTATTGAACCTATTTATTTTCAGCCTTGTCGGTCGAATAACATAAAATTCCAGTGAAAACTTTGAATCCAATTTTTAACCGATTACATAGCTTCCCCTACACAACGTACAGGTGGGGGTGTAAAGGTGTACTGAGTGTACATTCCGGTCCATCTGCGGAGAATTATTTTAAAAAATGTAACTAATATTCCTTATGAAATATTCTCTCACTTTGAATTCATAATAATCTACTCACGTCTTGACCAAGGCCATATTTACATTATTTATAATTCTAGTTCATTCTGTAATTATGCTTCTCGCGTTTCCATCTCTGCCATACTCTGAGTCAGTTCTGCATACCACCGTCCTCAATATTCCAATTAGATTCCATATTAAAAAAAAAAAATCGATGAATCAGCAGCTAGGTACTTCCCCAGCACGTGTTAATCAATTAGGTTTTCGTTTTCCCACTAAAACCAATCCACTATTAGTGCTAACACTCAATAATTGACTTGCATAATGACTTCTGAGTCATAATAAATTTTGTGTCGATGTATTCATTTCATCAGCTGTTAAAGATTTTTGAGTTGAGGTTTCCTCTTTTCTTCGGCTTATCTCGCTGAAACTCAATAGGTGTCGTCCTTATATCGCTTTGAATTTACATATGAAATTTCGTGTCAATACATTGATAACAACGGTGGTTATTAGCGTTGTTGTGTTAAGTTTCCCCCAATCTCCTCTTCCCTTCAGAAAATAAATAGGTCCCTATAGGGCTTTGAATTTATATATGAAATTTCGTGTCAATACATTGATAACAACGGTGGTTATTATAGTTGTTGTGTTAAGTCTCCCCCAATCTCCTCTTCCCTTCAGAAAATAAATAGGTCCCTATAGGACTTTGAATTTATATATGAAATTTCCAATTTCCCAGAACGAATTAGTCAATTAACTTTTCACTCCTCCTTTCAAAACCAGTCGAACGTTTGCGCTAATAATCAATATTTGACTTACATTAGGGCTTCTAAATCCTCATACTATATTTTGTGTCGATAAATTCATTATATCGGCGGATATTAGGATTTTTGTGTTGAGCCGAGAGGTGTCGTCGAGAGTTATTGTGTTCACAGACAGACACACAGACAGGGAGAATTTTTTTTCTCATATTTAAAATGTAGAAGTCTGAAAACATGAAATTCCGTTGAAAATCCGCATCGAATTATTGACCGATTACATAACTTCTTCTATACTTCATATAGAAAAAGGGGGTTCATTTCTTTTTCTTCAGCCGATTTCACTGAATTTTGACTGGTTATCCTCATTGGGTTTTGAGATTAATTATGAAATTTCCTGTCGATAAATTCATTACATCGGCAGTTATTTGGGTTTAAAAATAATAATAATATAAATAAAAAAATCCATCTATATCAAAAAATGATGATTGGCGCCTCAGTTGAATAGTTGCTTGTTGTGTTGTTACTTGCGTTCATATACTTGTTGACTAACCGTAACGGACATAACTGAGAAAAAATGTATATATCTGCATCATGTTAGCTTAACAAGTCATTTCACGAAAATCCTGGTCATTTCAGGTAACCAGAAGCTGAAGAGAAAAAAATAATGAAAAAGTGGAAATTGTTCGATTAGGTGAATTACAAAAATAAACATAAATAATTCAGTCCTTCAGCATCAAAAAAATACATTTTTATTTAATTATTCCAATGATTGGATGACTGATGATAATGGTGCCATGTTGGTACAGTATAGGCCGGGCAGCTAAAGAGAAGATGGATGTCTTACTGGAGGAAGTCTGAGTGGCAGATCTCCTCAGCAGATTTATATTTTTCAAGTGTTTTCTTTGCTAGTATCCACAAATTACTACAATAGTTAGAGGCGACTAACGACCAACGAGCTAAGAAATTCGGTCTTGAGGTTTCACCGGAATTTCATGTTCTCTAACCCCTATTCCAAAAAAAAAAAAAAAAAAAAATCTGGACACGATAACTCCTGAGGGAATAAATGTATCGACATGAAATTATATGTGTGAATTCAGAACCCCAAAAGGACGACACCTATTGATTTTCAGACAAATCGGCCAAAGAGAAGCGGGGATTAGCGGGAGGCTTAACACAAAAAGTGTAATAATAACCGTTGTAACGAATGTATTGACGAAAAATTTAATATGATGATTCAGAAGCCACTGTGTAAGTCAAATATTGAGTTTTAGCTAAAACGGTTGATAGGTTTTAGAGGAAGAGCGAAAATGCTGAATTTTTTTTAAAGAGAAGGTTTTAAGGCTCTTATACTTCATAATAATAATAATAATAAATTTATTTCCGTTAGACCAATACATGGTAATAGGATACGTCAAAAGAATTAATACATTAAGATAGCGTAGGTAGATTAGATTTATAACTACTTGAGTCGAACATACATATGATTAGTTGTAATAACAAAACTATTAGAAAAAGTAAAATGAAATTAATAAAAACTGAATAAATAAATACTTAAAAATATATGAGTACATAAAAAAAATTAATACATAGATACATTTATAATAAGTAGGTAGACACATTTTTCAATTAAATAAAAATTAAGATAACTATTTTTCAAAAACTCTTCGGAAGTGTCTTTATCCCAACGATGTTTCGGGACGTTCTTACGATATATGATTCATTTCATGTTTAGGATGTAATCTTAGACAAGGACATTATTCGCAAACATTGTAGTATAGAAAGGAGTCAAAAAGGTGTAACGGATAGTTGAACAATGATGATAAAACGATAATACACGGATAGTTGAGCAGTGATGATAAAATCAACTAACCGGAATGTAAAGGAGGAGCACTTTCATATGTTCAACTGGTCCAGAGAAGCTGACAGTACATGCTCTGTATTAGGATATTCCAATTATCTCTTCAGTTATAAAATATTTAAATAATTTCCTTATTTATAACACTTTTGTTTATAACACTTTTCCTTTTACTTTCTACCGTTGTTATGAAGATTAACAGCCGTGTCTTTGTGATGACCAGAGAAAAATTACTAGTGTACGTTTGGGTAGTGTTTCACTTATGATAAGAGTGAATGTTGTTGAAGGCAGCCAAAACTATATTTATCGCTCGTGCAACTTTGCGTTATGCCAATTCGAACAAGAACTGTGAAAGTATTTTTACAATGGTACATTAAATGTGAAGGGGTTGGTGATTGTACAGTTCGCTTGTTGAACTTTATTTGGTTTTTGAAACTAAAAACCGTCAGAGCTAGGGCCAGTCACGATCAATCTACCTTCACAACTTAGCTCGGCTGCCAATTAAGTTGTTTAGGCACTTCTAAATCCTCATACTAAATGTTGTTTCGATAAATTCATTACAACAGCTGTTATTAGAGTTTTTGAGTTAAGCCTCTCCTCTAATCCCTCTTTTCCCTTTGGCCGATTTGGCTGAAAATCGATAAGTTTTGTCCACATGGAAATCTGGACACACATATAAAATTTCTTATCGATATATTCATTCTTTCGGTAATTATCGTGTTCACAGATTTTTTTTTCTCTCATTTTGTAATCAGGAGTTCGGAAAATATGAAATTCATTTAAAAACTCCGCATCGAATTTCTGACCGATTAAAAAAAAAAAAATTAAGAATTCAAAACTTACAGTATCTACGGAACCATTCCTATGGGTCAGTACCAATCCGCGGGACATATAAATTTTATTTCAATAATCATAAAAATCGGGAACATTTTTGGATTCATTGGTGCAAGTAGAGTAACTTCATATTTTTTCCTGAGTTATTTATATTACATTTTCTTGGAGCTACACTCAAAATATTTCGATAAATTCTCTTTGTAATTATTAATGATTTTTTTTTTTTTGCGTAATTTTTTTTAGTAAATATATTAAGTAAATTCATTTTTTATTATTATTAACTTCAAAAATAATTTCAAGTAATTTCATTTTATTTTAATATTTAATTAGTAGTATTATTAATCATCACGTAGATAAACCTTTTTATAACATTTGGCATATCCCTTGTGAGGAAGAATAACTTCATTTTATTTTAATTTAATATTATTATATTCATCATTATAGTTTTTATAATACATAACATCTCCTATACTTCATACAGCTGGGGAAGTATAAACATAACCTCGCGTGATCTCAATGATATTACACGACAACACAGTAAAGACGCCTTCAGAGCTAGAGCCAGTCACGACTACCCTACAGAAAAAATCACATATCACATTCACTACTTGGATGCGCGCGCACTGATTTTAATGTGCATGATGTATACTTATATTTTTTTTACACATGAAATGATGTATATGCGCTCGCACTTTTGGGGAGGGGCGAATGCGAATTAAGTTGTTTAAACATCAAAAAAAGTTGTCAATACATCTCTGACAATGTACTTGCCCAACTAGAATTAGGGAGAAAGTAAGTTTCCATTCTCGCTCTATAGTCTAATTTTTTTTTTTGCCTTCGTATTGAAATCCTACTAATAGACTTCTGAATCCATGTATTAAGTTAAGCCCCTCTCCACTTGACTAAAAACTAAGAATTATCCTAGAAAATGGCGACAATATATCTATGGTTATTTTGTCCACCGATTACATAATAATATTTATTTAGATAATTAGACTCGTCATACAATTTTGTATATGAAAATAGTTTATAAATTATTTACCATCAACAAATCTTGAAATATAAACACAAATGAGATGAATAATAATAATTATAAAAATAAACTAAATAAATAATAGAATATAAAAGTCCTAATATTAATAAATAGAATAGATACTTTTCCTTGATACCTCCTTGGGTATCTTTAGTGGAATAGACAATATTTCAAAAATAAGTTTGTTTTATTTACCTCCTTGGGTCACAAAGAGCGCAGTATGCTGAAAAAAATAATTATAATATATATATAGTATATAAGTATATGTTTTTATATATAAGTATAGGTTAGGTTTTATGACTCATGCCCGGGCTTTAACTACGAGGTCATATCGCCTACTACCAGAGCGCTCTTTCGTCAACTCTGGTGGACATGAGTCAGACTCTACTAAGGAGGAGTCCTAAATTTTGCGTACTCCAAGTTTTTATTTATCTAGGGCAGGGGTCTTCAACGAGTACCTGGCATCGTACAGGCTCGGTACCATTGCTTAACGTCCCATCCGAAGGACGGCGAGCTTAAGTTTATTTTACCTCTCAGATAAAATAAACGAAGGGCCTCGGTCGGGTTACCCACGTTCTTGAGCTCAGAAGACAAGCACGCATACCACTGAGCTACCGGCGCCCTCATTTAAGTATATAAGTTACAAATAACAATAAAACAAATATTTGGTATAAGTTAATTAGGATATTGATGGAAGATCTCTGCTAACTTCTCGTAAACATATACAGCTGGGAAAGTAGAAAAGTAGGGAGGGGGGGGGGGGGGGGGGGGGTGTCATCAGTGTATTACTTACCATCATCATCATCATACCAAGGTGGAAAGTGTGTTTTGTTATTGACACATGAGTCAGTCTCAGACTTCCACAACAACAGGAGTTCGGCAACCTCTTCCTATTTGCGGGCCGCATAATCCATTTGTTTTTCAAGTGCGCATCAAATATCAAAATGAAAAAATGTTGTCGGTGAATCACCCCTGATCAAATTATATCAATTAACTTTTTGCTTCCCTTCCAAAACCAGTCGACCGTTTGCGCTAATATTCAAAAGTTGATTTAACATAGGAGCTTCTAAATCCTTCATCCTAAATGTTTCGATAAATTCACTACATCGGTACATACAGTTATTAGGGTTTTTGAATTGAGCCCCTCCCCTGAACCCGCCCTACCCTTCAGCCGATATCGCTAATATTTGACAGATTATGTCCTCAGTGGGTTTTGACTTTAAATATGAAATTTCATGTCGATATATTCATTACACCGGTAGTTGTTGCGGTTTTTGAGTTGAGCCCTCTGGTCCCTCCTTCCCTTCTCCCAATTCCACTGAAAATTAGTAGATACCTACATATTACCCGTCCTTATGGTTTTTTTTCTTTTTCTCATATAAAATTTCGCGTCGATATATTCATTCTATAGGCAATTATTAGAGTTTTTATGCTAAACATCCTCCCTAATTCTCCCCATCCCTTTGGTCGATTTGGCTGAAAAACTATAGGTGTCGTCGTTTGAGGGTTCTGGATACACATATAAAATATTGTGTCGATACATTCATTCTATCGGGAGGTATCATGTTCACAGACACGTAACTTCTGCTATACTTCACATGGCTGGGGAAGTAATTAGTGTAAGAGGCACAAATGTGTGTACATATTCTACCGGTTTCAGAGGATTATGAGAGCCGCGGTTGGCACTGGAAGGCTATCGATAATGGAGGGTTGATTTAGCTCCCAGGTCGATTAACTTGGTCTCGACTTTAGTAATGGAAAGCTGAGTGAGCTCAGATTTGTCTGGTTAGGTACGTCATGAGCGGACGGGCGGACAGTTCTGAAGCTAATTTTGTCGTCCCTATTAGAATGTGAAAGGTGGGCTACTCCCTGATGATGCCCCCCGCCCGCCCGCTAACGTTTGTTTTCTCTGTCTTTCACTTTGGAAAGTGCATCTCAGAACTGGCTTCCTGCTAGATCTACATCAACACAACATCATCCCATCATCAATTAATTATAATATAGAAATATTGTAAAAAGCTCCGATAATTGTGCTCATATCGTACGTTTCCAGCTATGAGGGGAGTTTATGTAATCTGTCAGAAGTTCGATGTTGCCTTTTCAGATAACACTCGATATATCGACAAGACACTTAATATGTAAATCCTTATTAAAAAGTGAATGGTGGGTTACTCCCTCGAGGTTTCAACGGTTTTTCAACGTCTCCTAAATATGTTTTGACCACTTTCGCGATGATGTCTGCCAGGCGTATATATGTGTTTGTATATGTGATAGGTAATTTGTGAGCGCTCTACCATGAAAACGATTGTAGCTGTGAACTTGAAATTTGGAATGAAGAGATCACCTGTGCTAACTTAGATCTCATTAGATTTTGACCGAAATCGAACGAAAATTGAGACCACCGGGGCCTAAGTACATTTTTCTAGTTTATGACCTAATTTAAAATCTTTTCAAGTAATAGTTGTAGAGAAAACTGAAATACACATTTTTTTTATTTTCTATTCAATATGAAAATTGGATATTTAAGAACATCGTAATATGAGTTAGGTATAATTGAAAAATGTCAGAAATTTATAACTGGTTTGCTTCAAAGCGTAAATTTCATGTTAATGTAAGAGGACAATAGTGACGAGGCGTAAAGGGTTTTTAACCCCCGACGCAAAAGTAGGGGTGTTATAAGTTTGAAGCCTTTGTCTGTGGCACCTTAGCTCCAATACGGCTAAACCAATTTCAAAGCGTTTTTTTTTTTTTTTTTCAAAAGCTGGTATTTGCGAGATGGTTCTTAGCCATGTTTGGTGGAAATCGGGTATGCCGTTTCCAATATATTCAGGTTTCATCTGAGCCTGTGTAAGGATCTCGGCCTCTATTACAGCTAGAGACTTGGAGTTTGAGCACAAATGTTTATAAGGACAAGTCCCTCCCCCTTTTTAAAGGTTTAATTTTTGTTTCGGTTTTTTTTTAAATTTTTAATATAATATTTTTATTATTTGTTTTAGAATATGATTGAGTGGGTGGGGTATCAAATGAAGGAAAATGATGAGTAGAGTCAGAATATGTTTTGGTTTAGTTTTAGTTTTCGAAATCGTGGTGTGAGAGGAGGAATTCGTTGGAATCGAATTTTGATGGCTCAAATTTGGAAAAAAAAATGCCACGAATTGTCTCATAGAGGTAAGTAGCTTTCTGAACTCACCCTGCGATGACAGTTGACCCCATTTTCATGTTTGAGGTTTGGATTCGTAATGGGGCCATTTTCTCAATTTTCGAGAGGAGCATATGAGGGGAAAATGTGTTCTTTAGCAGTTTTTAACTGTTTTAGATTAATAGCGATAAAATGATGCTACTGTTATCCAAAGATACGAAATTTTTCTGTTGGTAAATGACACTCCAGTACAACGCGGTGTGCTACTGCTAGTTTGTTTATAATCAGTGATTTTCTTACATTTTGTTTTTGTTTTGTTATGTTTAGGTGGCTGCAACGGTCACATCCCAGGAGCTCCGTCCTCGGCTGGAGACGCTGCCAAGAGATGGTCAGCAGCTCCCCTCATTACTGAAACTAGGACTTGCAGAAAGGTACGTTCTTTAGCGAGTCTCTACACAGTATTATATAGTTCTTGTAACCCCCCCCAATGGTGTCATTATAGAGCAATGAGAAAAACGTGAGTAAGTTGCAAAAAAAAAAACCTCCTTTATAGAGAAGGAGGACACTCCAGTAACAACAAGTGTGAGGTGCTACAACCCTTGCTGTTTGAATGATTGATAAGGCCTTCTACAGGTAGGTATGTGATGTGTGAGATATTGCGCAGAGTCTGATGACTCAACTGGTTGTCATGCTGAAAGCATCATGTTCACACTCCAAGGCCGATGTCACTACTTGTGTATCTGACCTCTCCCCACTTGTCTGTGAGACATGCGCACTGGGGACGTAGTACGGGTTTAGATGGAGCGTAGAAGCCTCCACGGATATAGGCACGGAAACTC
Organism: Aradus depressus; assembly: GCA_963662175.1. Lineage (NCBI taxonomy): Eukaryota > Metazoa > Arthropoda > Insecta > Hemiptera > Aradidae > Aradus > Aradus depressus. Next base: position 38,209,150 of record OY759222.1, read on the forward strand.
TTTTGTGGGACCTAGTATCTTTTGCAGTGGCGGATCCAAGGGGCGGGCGAGATTTTGTTTTTTAAAATTTGCTCAGTTTACAGATAAGTGTAGCTTCCGCAGAACGGGGTTTCTCTGCTTTACGCAGGATCAAAACTTGGCTAAGAAACCGAATGTCTGAGGAACTTTTGGGTCTTGCCCTTTTTCATTTGCATCAGGATAAGGAGGTGGATCCGGCGAAAGTTTTGACTTGATTTGCATCGTCGAAAAGTCATCGCTTAAATTTCATTATTTAATTATATAAATTATAAAATATATAAAAAATAACCGTAATTATGACGAATGTAAATATAACCACGAATAAAAATAACTTATCAACGTTTCTGCCATTTTTATAATAATCATCCGCTAATTCTTATTTAATTAACCTTAATCATAAGTTTCAGTAACTTCAAAAAAAAAAAAAATCGCCCCCCCCTGAGACATTTTCTGGATCCGCCACTGACCTTTTGTAGGACCTAGTACCTTTTGAAGGACCTAGTCCTTTTTGTAGGACCTAGTCCTTTTTAACGTATTCTACAGTAATCTTATAATTTTGCCCTCCTTTCGACGGTCCTGTTCATTAGTAAGTACTGAGTTGTGCACTTCTCATCTTTGTATCTAGCCAATATATACTAAGTAAGTTCTGTGACTTTAAGCAGCTTTGGCGTGCATGAACAACTTTTTCACTCTTTAAATTGTATTTAAATCTGCAAGATGGAGGTCAGCTTTGATATGGTATGTTGTTCTGCCCTCCAGGAGGATCCCCGGGACGACAGGTGGCTGGCCCTGGAAGAGGAGGACCCCGTCGCCCTGAGACCTCCCTCTGCCTTCGCCAGAGACGGATCCAACAGACTCTCCATACAGTTCTTCGGAGATAAGTATGTATATTTTTTTTCTTTTAATTAGAAGTAGTTCAGAATTAGATCAGATATGACGAAGGATGTTTCTTCCAAGGCCAAACAAAAAAAATCTGATCCTTCTCTTTGCCGAGCTATAGCTCATATCCGGTTTGCAAGGAATCTAACTGAAATTTTTGAAATTCAAAATTTTATTGCCCAAAATTTCTGTAAAAAAAAAAGTTTTATTTCGAAATTTTGAATTGTCTTTTTCATATTACAAAAGGAATCGAGGTGTGATTTGAAATAGCAACTGTTCTAGAGCGATTTCTGTGCAGAAATCCGTATGTTGTCGGTGCGCGCTGTCATTCCCTTTGAACTGGTCCGACCAAGCCACCCCCACATTTCTCTCGCTACCCTCTCAACAACCACAACACACCCGTCTATTTAAAATCAATCGATTCTTTTAGGAATATCAAACACGAAACATACTTAGAAATAAAACAATTTTTTTGAGTATAAAACTATATAATGTGACTTATACCAAAAACACTCCTCTATATGACACTTTATTTAAGTTAACTAGAAGTGGAGTTATTTTGGGAAATGTGGAGAAAATAAAGATTTCCATGCAGACCGGAAATGGGCTACAGCTCGGGAAACAGAATGGAAATGTTTTCCTTTTTTGTATTCTTCAGTTTGACCTTGGTCCAAACGTCCTCATTAAGTTTCATCAAAATCTGATAGGTTCATGTTTTTTGTCTAGATGAATTTACATATTTTTTTGCATATTTACAATCTTACAATCGACTGCAAAAAAACGATATATAAATTTGATTGGGGTATTTATATTAATTTTAAAAAAATTGTAGGAAGTCAAATTTGTTGCTAATTTATCACATATAATGATATTTTTTGCAGAGATATTGTGAAACAATAAAAAATATAGAGAAAAACTTCTTTTTTTTTTAAATATTGTCTATTTCATAAAATATATGGAGGTACTTTCGGTATTTGTACTATGTTCAGCCACGACTTAACAAATACTGTAGTGGAAGTTCATCAAGTTTACATTCCGGGATGTCCCTTCTAATTTCAGAACAGAAAGGCAATATACTTGAAAAAGAGGACTTTCGGGTAGATTTCAGAATAGATAATACACTATACAAACATATCAACAACAGTAAAGGCAAAATAAAACAGAAGAAAAAGTGTAGTTTACCAGCTAGAATATAGTTCTTGGAATTTATGTAGTCAGTTTATGTAGGTCAAACTGGAAGAATATTTAAAAACGAGGTAAAAGATCAGATATCAGAAATAAGGAACGCACTGACACAACATACAACTCAGTTATATAAATAATCAAGTGTCCTGAAAGTGTCTGCAGACGTGTCCAGTTATATAAAGTCCAGAAGTGTCCAGTTATATAAATAAGGAACGCACTGACACAACATACAACTCAGTTATATAAATAATCAAGTGTCCTGAAAGTGTCTGCAGACGAAAGGGACCACCTCATACACTTTTTGTTCAATTGTCCCTCCTTGTGTATCCCCAGGCAAACATTTCTCCACAAATATCTCACTAATAAACCAAAATACGACTCAGAACCAATTGTCCATTTTTTAAATAACTTGTTCAATTATTTATATACATTTTTTTATTTTATTTTATATACTTAACTATAAGAATATGTATTTTGTGAAAAAAAAAACTGCCATAAAGGTTATAGTCTTTAGTGCAATAAAAGTTTATCTATCTATAAACAATGAAGAAAAAAGTATGTTTTTTTTTTAATTTTCCTATTTCACAAATATTTATTTATAATATGGGAGTACTTTCGGTATTGCTACCATCTTCAGCCACGACTTAACAAATACATCAGTATGAAGATGGTAGTAATACCACCCATATTATATAAATATATATTGTGTTATGTACAATATTTTTAAAAAACATACGTTTTTCTCAATTTTTTATTAGGTGTTTCACAATAACTTTGCAAAAATATGTTAAGTAACGTCTACGGATATGGCGAAAGAGAGAGAGAGAGACGTTCTCGCTTCTCTCTCCATTATACTAAATAATACTGTATACTAACTTGATGTTTATTTGTTTAGTGGTTACCGATGGACGGATGCAGCAGAAAAGGCGCAGATGATGCACAACCGACTGCAGTCCCTGTCTCTCCCCAGGGAACACAAGAGGCGAGAACCTCTGGGACAGGCGCATGTCTCCCCTCAGCCTTCCGAGACATCGTAAGTACAAATGAAGTGGATGTGATCCAGAGGGTGGTGCCGCACACAAAAAGAAATACAATTCGAAAGAGTTAATTCGACCAATGTTCGCCTAATAATTCACCGATATCAAACATTAAGAAAAAATGAAAATATAGCTACAGCGAAGTTGTTCCGTTTCGCCAAATGTGCCCAAATCGCAAAAATATATAAAAATACATCGGTGGATCACCGGCGTAGTACTTCCCCAGCACGAAAACCATTTTGGCTAAAAATCAATAGTTGACTTAAGGGCTTATATGAATCCTCATACTAAATATTGTGTTGAATACATTGATTACCTTGGCATTATTAGGGTTGAGTCGAGCCTCCTTCTGACCCTCTTTACCCCTCGGCAGATTTCGCGGCAAATCAATAGGTGTGCTCTTTAGGGGGTTCTGGATACACACATAAAATTTCGTCAACATCGAACTTTTCGACTGATTATATAATTTCCTCTATACTTCGTATAGCTGGTGAAGTAAAACAAAAAAAAAAGGAAGGAAGGATTTATTTATTTATTTTCTATTCAGGGATTAGCATTTAACTTTATTTTTTTATAAATTCATAAAGTAGGTATCTAAAACCCCAACTGCGAGTATCATGATCGGGGATCTACCCTGAAAGCTTTTTTAAGAATGTATTTTATTTGGTTTGTGATGCTCAGACTTCAACTACGAGGTCATAACGCATAACATGAGCCCGACACTACTCTGTGAGTCCTAAGTGTTCCCTATTCAGATTTCGTTAAAGTAGAGGTCTTTAAAGAGTGCTTTTTACCTCCAAAATAATACAATCTAAGTACCCCGAAACCAAACACCAAAGAATCTCATTAAAACTTCCCCATTCTGTTGTCAATATGTTCTATATACTGTTTTCCTGTGCCGTGCAGTCGGATGGAGCGAAGCGAGTACATCTGCCTGGAGACTGGAGGAGGGAGCCTTGGTCTCCACGTGGTCCCTGAGTACGACTGCCAGGGGAAGGAGGCAGGTCTGGTTGTGCAGGGGATAGAACCAGGTGGGAAGGTGGAGCTGGACGGACGTCTGGCTGTTGGAGACCGGCTAGTTCAGATCAACGGAGCCAACCTCCTTGGACAACCTTTCTCTGTGTAAGTCTTTGGCGTCATCACTCTTTGGCAAACAGTGCTTCTGTTATTTTGTTGTTCTATGACTGACGGAGCCGTGCCTTATGAACAACACAACGTTACCTGCACATTGCTGAGTTGGTGGGCTGGCTTATGTGTTAAAAAAATATTAAAACAAGTGTGCGTTCTCGTCGTTTTCCCCACTGCCTAGGGATGTAAAGCTATCGATAGCTATAGTATCAATACTATCGATAGTTTAAGAATTTCGGTATTTTTCTGGGATGTGCTTTGTGAAAATTTACTATTCCTGTAGCGTGCTTCGTTGTTTTGAACTGAAAATGAGTCGTAAACGGAAGTCCAATGTGTGGAGTTACTTCGATAAGGATCTGGGTCCAAAAAAACTGGCTAAATGTCGTTTGTGCAATGCCCGAGTACAGAACTTCCGGGAACACTTCCCATTTGAAGGATCACTTGTTGAGAAAACATCACAGCGATTCCATCGAGAACGCCTTGCGCACACCTACAGATACAGAAGAGAATAGAGGTAGTGGAAGTGGAATTCGTTTTTACTTGAGCTCAACAAAAGATTCTCTTAAAAACCGCATTGTCACATAGCCATTGATTTTCAACCATTCAGCGTAGTCGAATTCGTAAAAGAAATATAGGTACTTACACTGTACATCTTGTTTATTTGTCTTCCTTAAATTACTTACATGGTACATGTGTGCATATCTTCATGTCAACTTCTGCTTAAAAAAATATTTCGATAATTTTCCAAAAAAAACTATCGATACTAACGATATTGCCATCGATAGTTTTACACCCCCACCACTACCCAAAGCTGGCTAGTGATCCTGTATCTAACTCAATGGTTCTCAGACTGTTTTCTGTCACACCTCCTTTGATTCTGCCTAAACATTAGGGTGAGTTTGCTAAGCACCTATAGAAGCACAAGGAATGAAACAGTTTTTTTTGGAAATGAAACCAATATTAATGTCATCAAGGAAGTCAGAATAATACAGTGACATCATTTGAATTGGGTTTTATTTGTTTATTTTTTTGTTATAAGAACATATGATGGCTGCAGTTAAATGTTGACATGTAAACAGTGCCTCAGGCAGAGCTAATGTTTTGTGAAAGGTAGTAAGAGCCGCCCACCGCATTCCAATTCAAACCAAATAGTATAAAGTAATAAAGACCATGAGTTAAACGTTTTAAGCGAACCCCTTCATGGTGAAGTGTGACAGTCGGTTCCACTCGTCCATCTTTACAGTCCTACACAGTCCACTAATTTCACCTGTTGATTCTTGTCACTATTGTATTGTACAGGGTGCAGGAGATCTTCCGAGACTCTTTAAGGTGCCCCGAACTAAGGCTGAAGGTGGTGAAGGTAGGCGGTGGCTCGGTTGGCAAGAAGCAGCCTCCTCCCACTCTCCCCAAGCCGAACATCTCAGGGCTCATCACTCATGAGCGGGCTGAGCCCATCAATATGGTCCATCCTCATGACAGATGTAAGTAAACCGGAAATTAACTTTCCAAAATTTGAACTAATATAGGAAATTTAATTTTGAGGAAAAAAAGTTCCTAAACATTTGCTCTGCAAACGCTTCCCTAATAAGTTATAGTCAAAAAACTATAAAGAAAAAATTGTTTGTGGAAAATGAAACAACTCTTCGAAATATTGATGAAAATCGAAGTTCTGTCATGTAAATGAAAAACTTAGTATTTGGCCGTTTCGGTAATTATTTACTTCCTTCTTCAAGACTGTGGTAAGTGTTTGTGTCTGGTGAGAAGTCTTGAGTCTTGACCAGACACAAACACCTCCACGTTCACCAGTCATTATAAGCCCCTGAAGAAGGAAATAAATAGTTTCTAAAACGTTGGCCAAATACTGAGTTTTAGAAAAGATACTGTATACTCTATCAATCATTATCTCTCCGAAACTTTCACTTAATTTAAAATGTTTTTGAATACAAACTGTCCGGTGAGATGGATCTATCTGGGAGGTCCGGTAGAGTGGCCTGCCATGTCTTCTGATCGCATGGGATACGATGCGATGGAACACAAGGGAAGATTTGTCTGTCCGAATGTGTGGAGAATAATTTTCTTATTATTTGTCCGGATATCGCACGAAAAACAGCTTCAGATAAATAGTAATTAACAGCTATATAATTAGTCCCGGTCAATGTGCTAGTAGAGGAAATAATAATTAATACTTTACTCTTATATATCAGTTTTTTTTTCTATGGATTTGTTGTTTCAGTTGTGGAAGGTGTGGTTGGAAGCAGCAAGGTGGCAATGACTCGGAAGGTGCCTGCAGCTGCAGCCAGCCTCCAGACAGGCAACACAAGGAAGTTGGGCAAAATGGTGGAGATCTGTCTTCGAAAGGGGGAGTTTGGACTGGGGTTCAGTGTCACGACGAGAGATAACCCCGCTGGCGGCAACGCTCCCATCTACATCAAGAATATACTACCTAAGGTAAACTGAAGAAGTTAAGTTGTACAGTTCCAAAACCTGCCTAATTCATAAGAATCGGAAAATGGGTAAGTGGTAGTGTGTAATACATCTGCAATGTACTTCCCCAGAACGAATTACTCAGTTAACTTTTATATCGATACATTTACATCGATAGTTATTAAGATTTTTCAGTTGAGTCCCCTCCCCTTCTCTTCGTCCGATTTTCCTGAACATTGAAAGGTATTGGTACATTCTTGACTTCATACATGAAATTTCATGTCGATACGTACATTACATTACAACGGCAGTTTTTCTGTTAAGCCTCCCCTCTATCTAATCCCCCCTTCCCTTTGACTGAAAATCAATATCGTCCTTAGAGAGTTCTGGATACGCATAAAATTCCGTGTTGATACGTTCATTCTATCGGGAGTTACCGGGTTCACATCACACACTCACACATACACAGACAGAATTTGTTTTCGTTTTTGTATTCAGGAGACCGAAAAACATGAAATTTCGTTCCCATACACTTCGTGTAGCTGGGGTGAATAAGAAAGCCAGAACCTTTAGCGTTAGCTATCAACAACAATTCAACTTGTGGGACATATAGTCAATTCTTACTAAGCTAACGATTTGTGTTTTCGTTGTAGAAAATTTCCGTCTGTCAATAGTATTTTATTATGTGTTGGTTGTGAAACTGAGTATTATATGTATTTTTTAGGGAGCAGCGGTAGAAGACGGACGACTGCGACCTGGGGACCGACTTCTGGCCGTCGACGGAGTTGACCTGACCGGGAAGACCCAGGCTGATGTGGTGGGCATGTTGAGGCAGGTGGCTCCCGGCTCTGCGGTCAGTCTCACCGTGTCCCGGCAGCATAGCCCCACCGCCTCCGTAAATATATTCTACCAATAAATATAAACTTTAATACAAAAACATCCTAGCCCGGTCTTGGATTGTTCAAAATACAAAATTGTTGTTAGAAGTCTCCAAGGAGAAATAACATCGTTGAATATTAACCAGATTAGTCTTCCTTAAAAATCATTTTCCCAGATTTGAATTAACAAATTATTGAAAAGTTTGTATATAATAAAGATGAAAAAGCTACAACCCAGCTCAGATATAATGATAAATATTATATAGAATAGTTGATATACTGATTTCATTATAATAATAAAACTTTTGATGTCGAAACGTCAAAATATATTGAATAAAACTGCAGAATGAGTCCTATCACAGCTATTCTTATCAACCACATTCTTATCACTATTAGAGTCAACCAATTGATAATTTTGTTTCTTTTATTTCCACAGCAGGACGGGATGGTGACTCCGGAGACGACCTCCTCCACTCCTTCTCCCAACAATATCAAGACTCCTGAGAAGGACCCTCACAATAATAAAAACTATCAGGTAATTAACCACTCAGAAGAATTCTCCTGGAACTGACCGATGTATTGGGAAACTGGAATACTAGGAAAAGAAACATATAGTTCTGAGCCAAGCTGGTTCGAAACCCGGCCGAGGCCCTTAGGTTTTTTTTATCTGGAAGGTGAAAATACCTTGAGCAGGCCGTCCTTCGGATGGGACGTGAAGTGATGGTCCCGAGCCTGTACGATGTCAGGTACTCGTTAAACACCCCTATTCTAGGTAAATTAAAATTTAGGGTTAGGATTCCCCTAGTAGAGTCGGGCTCATGTTCACCAGAGCGACGAAAGAGCACTCTAGTAGCAGGCGATATGACCTCGTAGTTAAAGCCCGGGCATGAGCCACAATATCTAACTTCAGTAATATTGGTTTTCTGTTATATTTACATAGACTATTTTAAAAAATCCTATTATTTATTAATAATTAAATTATTTAACATAATTCTCAACAATATATATATATTTATAAGCGTCTTATTCTTTGGCAAATAATCAGCTCCAGGTAAAGTAATATGAAGCAAAATGACTGCCGGGCAACGTCGGTTACCCTGCTAGTATTCAATAAATGCACATAATAAATTATTTTATTTCCTTATAATCAGGAGAAGAGTGTGGAGGAGTCCGACAATACGGTGTATCCATGGCGACAGAGAGAGATCATCAAATTGGACATCCCAGTCCATGACAGTGAGAAGGCAGGTCTGGGAGTGTCTGTCAAAGGGAAGACATCTTCAGGAGTGCAGGCCGGCTCTGGAGCCTCTCCTCTGGATCTGGGCATCTTTGTCAAGAATGTAATCCACGGTGGAGCAGCCTCCAGGTCAGTTGGACATTAGTATCATAGGCTTATTTATAAAATGAAATTAATCAGAGTCGACTATAATAATAGTATTTTTTTCCGTTAAACCATAACATGGCATTGATAATTAAAAATACTAAACTGTTTGTAAGTGACTCTTGATAATGCCTTAACATGGCGATACTAGTCGAGTATTTAAGAATATAGTGAAGTTTGACGAACAAAATGTGTATTTTTAATTATCTATTCCTAGAATGGAGCTTCACAAAGTAAATTGGAAGCCATAAATCATAACATGGCAATTGGATACCTCAAACAATTTCGGACATTAAAATAGCTTACAAATTATTTACATCAATCTAAATATTTAAAATTTTATTTACAAACACATAAATAAAATAAATAAATATAGAATCACTAATAATAAATTCAATAAATACTGTTTTTATTATATTTTCAGTTATAAATATATTTCATCTGGGGAGAGCAATAACACAGACTGACTGCCCACTACCGGCTAACTTACAAACAATACTGTCACATAACGAACACGACTTGTACATTAAGACAAACATTACTCTGTGAACACACATACGTACAGACACAAACAAGAACACACACTACTGACTTATAAGACACACTGCTGACTTATAACGTATTACTTAATAATGGCCAATGTGCGCGTACAATAAGGCCAAAAAAAATAGAGAAAAAAATATATATATTTCATAAAATTTTAAATATAAATATCTTATATTTATATTTCTTTAAGATAAGCTTCTTTCAAGACGATATTTCGAAGTGATTAAATGCCCCTTCCTCAGATCACAATGAGCGAAATATATAATATATAAATTATTTAATAAATAACAATAAAATATTAAATAATTAATAAAAATAAATTATAAGGAAATGGCGGAAGATATTTGAAATGAAACATCCCTTCCGGAGTTGCATCTAACAACATATAAGTTTTAACTTAAATATTTTTTTTTCTTTATTCTAATTACTACAGACCAAAAATATCTCAATAATTATTATTTTATTGAAATATTGCATGAAAACAAAGGTAGAGCTCCGACTATCCAGGCTGATTGGTTGGGAAGATAACCCCGCGTAATCTAAAGCCGAGACTGACATTTAAAACGCATTGATTGAAAAAATATTTATTAAACATTAGTAATAGACATAAAAATTAATAGAAGTTCTCACATTTTACACAAATCTACCTGAATATTGATTATTTTGAGCTCAAAAATATATATTCATGTATAAAATGAAACTATTGTTTGTTATTTCATTTTGCTTTTCAGAAATGAAAAAGAAAAATTATAAAAAAAAAAAACGGGAAATGTAAAAACCCCTCTGTTAATCCCGGATAATCGGCGCTTTACTGTACATTTGTTCTACATGATTTTATACATTTTCTATGATTTTTTTGCGTGTGTGTCGAGAAAGAAAACAACTCTACATAATAGACATAAACCATCCTAGAAGTGAAAATGCTTTTTTTTTAATGATAAAATTGGCGCTATAGTATAATATTATTATTATTATTTTAACGTTTCCTAATTGTTTTATTCTTTTTTTGAAGGGATGGACGCCTCAAGACAAACGATCAGCTGTTGTCAGTAAATGGTATCTCCCTGGTTGGTGAACCAAATTCGGTTGCCATGGAGACCCTAAGGAGAGCCCTGCTCAAAACGGACGGTCCCGTGCCTGGACACATCTCACTGACGGTGGCCAGGAAGCTTCATCGAAGTGACTCCATCTCGAGTCTTCTCACCGACTCGTCCGGTAAGTTAGATCTGATTTTGTACACCTTTCTTATTGTATGTACTGTTGGTCCGAGTGGTTGGTGGGAAAGGGTGGAAGAAATGTCAATATGTCTGTTCATAAAGCATTCCGGGTCAGCTGATTCAACGTTTCGGTGGGATCTCTGAATTCATATCGATACATTCATTCCATCAATCGTTATTAAAGTTATGTTATGCCCTCTCTAATCCCTTCGTCCGATTTGGCTAAAAATCAATATATGTCTTTTCCAACAAGTAAAATTGCATGTCTGTAAATTCACTCTTTTAGGGGTTATTGTCTGTAAATTCACTCTTTTAGGGGTTATTGTCTGTAAATTCACTCTTTTAGGGGTTATTAGGTTTTGGAGTTAAGCCCCTCTGCCTTTCGGCCGATTTGTCTCAAAAGCATTCGTTGTTTTTTGTCTTTACGAACAGGCATTATACGACTCCGCACCCACTCATACATCCCTTTACTTACGTACTTCTATACACATTATGTATATATCCGAATATTGTATGGTTGATGGAATCCCACATTGCTTATGTTGCATTTGTGACAGGGGCAGCTGGTCTGTGCAAACAAATATAAAACTGAAGTAAATATAAGTTTCCATTTAAAGTATTTGTAAATGTTATTTTATCTTCGTGTGTTTCTAAATTAAAGCGCTGAAAACGCCCGGATATTCGACGTTAGGGTACAATAAAAAACTGACAAAACATATAAGCTTTCTTTAAAAAGCATATCATATCCTTCTTTCGGAGGACGAGATTTTTTTTAAATTGTGAAAAAAAATATCGAAATATCTGAAGATTCGAACTCCCAACCTTCACCTGTCTGTACATTGGCCAAACCTCTGAAAAATAACAAAATAGCCAGTTACTCGATAGGGATGATGTGAAATACGATCTTCTCTGTTTCTTTGGTTGTAATGCCGGCTAGTCTTTATTTTATTATTCTATTTTTCACGAGGGCGCCGGTAGCTCAGTGGTATGCGTGCTTGACTTCTGAGCTCAAAATCGTGGGTTCGAAACCTAACCGAGGCCCTTAGTTTATTTTATCTGGGAAGTAAAATGAACTTAAGCACACCGTCCTTCGGATGGGTCCCGAGCCTGTACGATGTCAGGTACTCGTTAAAGATCCCTGGCCTAAGTGAATAAAAATTTATGGTAGGTAACATTTAGGATCCCATAGTAGAGTCGGGCTCATTTCCACCAGAATGACGAAAGAGCGCTCTGTTAGTAGGCGATATGACTTCGTAGTTAAAGCCCGGGCATGAGTCATAAAACCTAACCTTATATTTTTCATAAAGTAACAATAAAAAATGGGGGCTATTATTGTAGGGAATTTTTGTTTAAATCTTTGTTTTTTATCAAAATATTTCTGATGTATATGGACCATCGAGGCAGAAATTCGTTTGAAATGTTCAAATCGGACCTCGGACATCGGAGACATCGGTGTTACGCCATTGCACCACGTTTGCTATTCACTTCACTGGACGAGCGCTGCCACAATGATATGAGCAGCTATACTTTGTGTCAATAAAATCAAACGTTTATCAGAGGAGCATCGTTTCTTTAAAAATAATTGTTTTCTAGAAACACCAAAAAATATATATAAAACCCCAACAAAATAATGCAGCCACCAGCCGCCTCTCCTTTGTGATGTGTCTCTGCTTATATATACGCTTCTCCTTGTATTTATAGCCAATACAGAAACATTTGGATGTCGCATTGATGATAGTCAGTGTTCAACAACTGCGCAGCCTTCCAATAATGACAATTCTGGAACCAGTGAAAACTCGGACAACACAGTCATATTTATACCACCTTTTAGTAAAAATCATACTGGTGAGTTGTTACTTTATCTTATCCAATTGTAGGTATCTTTCAGGTTTGGGGCGAACGTAACAGTCAGAGTTATGTGTTGTTTTAGTTCCCCAGATATACGAAGTATAGGGGAAGTTATGTAATATGTTAACAATTCTAGGAGGAGTTTTCAACGGAATGTTTTCCGACCTCTAGATTCCAAATTATATTATATCTATATATTATGAAAAAACAATTTCTGTGTATCTGTGAACACGATAACTCCCGATAGAATGAATGTAGCAACACGAAATTGCATACAGTAGACTCTCACTTATCCGGCGTTCTGTTAACCGGCGCCCTCCCTTATCCGGTGCTCGCAAAATAATATCAAATTTGTTAAACTAAAATTAACATTAAATTATTAGATTATCAATTATATGAGCCACGTGTATTTACGAGCACATAATAATTCCGTAACTTATGAATCTTTTATGTATTTTTATTGTACATACATATGTACATTGTATTTATAATGACGGGAACGCTAATACAATATTTTATTACTTCACTAATATCCTATAAATAAATTATAATAAATACATAGTTGAAAATCAAACATTTATAAAAAATGTTTCCTAGAATAGAAAAACAAAGGTACCGTCCCGTCCGTGGCACAACAATATGGTCTTATCGGGAAATGAACACTTAAGTAGTAAAGTATGTACATATTTGTCAATTTAATAAATGTTATCGACAAAATACATACGTGCTTTATTCCTTAGCTCACCTAAAAATACTTTTTTATGCTTTAATTGGTATATTTTTTCTCATTACTTGATGATTTCCGTTATCCGGCGTTTTCTGTTATCCGGCGTTTTCTGTTATCCGGCGTCACGTCGGTCCCGGCAACGCCGGATAAGGGAGAGTCTACTGTATGTGAATTCAAAACGCCATAAGGACGACACATATAATTTACATTCAATATTTCTATGTATCCAACTGAGTCGTTCTTGTTCAGAGCGGTTTTTTAAATAAAAAATCTAGTTTGAGAATTCGCCAAAAAAAAAAAAAAAATGTGATCCCATTTGAAATAAGAAAGTTGAGTTCGAGATTCCATATAGATTTATAGATTCCATAAAAAAATAGACAATTAACATGAATATATTTGTAATTTGCATATTTTCAGAGAAAAACCGCTCTAATAACATTGCGACACACTGTATTATATCTAAAAGTCAAATTTCGAAATATTGAGTTCAAGCATTTTTAGTTTTATATATACATATATATATATATATTATTTGCTATATTAATTTACTATTTTCCCTTAATTCTTTCGAAAGTATGTAAAAAAAACGCAGATACCTTTTTCCCAAAATTACAGAAAACATTTTGAGATTATATTCTTTTACACAGATGTTAAAAACTATTTTGTGGTTGAGTTAAATCAAATTTGCCATTTTTCAATTTGTCAATTGCAATAGAAAAAAAAAAATGAAACCTGGTTTTCTTACTAAAATGAGAGTTCAATTAAATCTTTGTATAACTTGGTTTTTTCTTCTCCCAAAAATTTGGAGTTTTGTCAGCTACAAGGTCTAAGAGTTTCGATGTAATTACGTACAATAATTGTTCACATGCTTTGTAAAATAATTGAGCAATATTATATTTATTATTTTTTGGATTATGTCAGGAGATTCTTAATTCATATCTAATACATTATTACAGCGTCACTTCTCTCATCCTGTAATAATGTATTATATATTATATGTACTATAAGTTATTATTTTTTGGATTATGTCAGGAGATTCTTAATTCATATCTAATACATTATTACAGCGTCACTTCTCTCATCCTGTAATAATGTATTATATATTATATGTACTATAAGTTATTATTTGTCTATAAGGGCCCGGTGAAGGAAAGGAAATATAATATATAACTTTTTCCTTTGCATCAAACGAAAAGTGCATGAGAGTTAAGTTTTATTTTAATTTTGAGATTTCTCTGTTGTAAAAATGTATTTATTTTTGCCAGTTATATCGGATTTCTGTAGATATTAGCTTGTGCATTCCTCCGATTGGTAAGATCTATAGGAACTAATATAATTTATTCGTCGAAAATGTTCCTCTGTACACAATTTTGGGAGTTGTTAATGCTTACTGCATAAAATATGCATTTTCCATTTTTTTAAACTGCACACAATTCGTTCTTGTAAAAAGGAAGGTCAAGGTCTTCACCGTACCTGTGTTATTATGTTTAAACCCATATATTTTCTCAGTATGATGTTTCGTTAAGACATTTGGACTTCTCTGTGAGGTTTCACCTGTTTGTTCTGTTAATCCTTGAAATTAAGACAGTTTGACTTCTCTGAACAACTCATTTAAATAAAATTGTGTCAGATCAAATCAGTCGATCAAGCTAGGATGGAGTTGATTCATGGGACGAGATCGTATTTGGGACTGAATCTACGGCAGATGGTGACGGAAATAGACTACCCGACGTTTTGCCGATTCGTCGGCTCCTGGCGGGAGCAGAAGCAGGCAATGTAAGCTGTATGGTGGGCTGGGGACGATGGCCGCAATTGTTCCACCGATGGGTAATCCCAGTCCTTCAGTAACCCCTTGATCCCCGGGCCCTTCTTACGTTGACTGGGAGATATTGCTACAATGCAAGGCGCACCCTCCTTTGAAACCTAATAAAAAAAAAAAAAAATCAAATCAGAACAGTAGAAATCAAATCAGAAAAAAATAGTAGAAATCAAATCAGAAAAAAAAAAAAAATCAGAACAGTATTTTTATTTAAAAATGCAATATAAGTTTGAATCGTGAGGTCGGTGAAGGTTTTTGTAACTTCTGAACTACACCAACTTCACATACGAAACTCTTCAGTCGTGATCAGGTCACATTTCCTTGTAATGTCTTAAATTTATTGACGTTAGTTTTATACATACATATATATATATTTATAATATACAATGTTCTATCTTTCAGATGTGCCGAACCTGGCCCTAAAGAACGCCGTTGTAGACAGGGTACTTGGACAATCGAACAACACAAGCAGTCATCTGGCCAACCAGCTGAGGAACGAGAGCTATTACAGGGTTCGTGTTTTGTCCTATTATAGGTTAGGTTAGATGACTCATGCCCGGGCTTCAACTACGAGGTCATATCGCCTACTACCAGAGCGCTCTTTCGTATCTCTGGTGGACATGAGCCCGACTCTACTGTGGGAGTCCTAAATTTTGCCTACCCTAAGTTTTTATTCACCTAGGTTAGGGGTCTTTAACGAGTACATGACATCGTACAGGCTCGGGACCATCGCTTAACGTCCCATCCGAAGGACGGCGTGCTTAAGTTTATTTTACCTCCCAGATAAAATAAACTAAGGGTCTCGGTCGGGTTACGAACCCACGTTCTTTAGCTCAGAAGTCAAGCACGCATACCACTGAGCTACCGGCGCCCTCTGTCCTATTATATGAAATGATCCTAGATGATTTTTCACTCCCTCCGTTATACGTAGTATAGAGGAAGTTATGTAATCGGTCAGAAATTCGATGTTTTGACATTTTATCCGATCCCCCGAATCAAAAATAAAAGATGTTCATATCTGTGGATAGTTTTGTATGTGTATCCAGAAGTGTAAGGGCGATACATACCGAGGAGGGGGAGGTTCAACTTAAAAACCCTTATAACATAATATTTATCGACACGAAATTTATATGAGGATTGAGAGTTCCCTGAGAGTTCCCTTTCTTTTCGACCTTTTCACAATGCAAATGAAAATGTGTCCTGACAGGGCTATCCACAGACGGACACACATTTTTATTTTTATTCTTAGATTTAAGATGTCATAAAACGTCAAGTTCTAGAGAAAACTTAACATCGAATTTCTGCCCGATTCCCCCTACACTACGTATAGCTAAAATAAAAATAGTATCAGTATTTTGAAAACCTTTTTTAGAAATTAGTAAATCCAACATCAAACGAATTGAGGCGTTTCAGTCAAACTCAGACTGATAACACAGTGCCTCCCCATACATAAACAACAGAACACTTCATAGCGATCTTATCATACACACAGTACCCGACACAATACAAACTACTTACATACGTTTCTTTAGAAACCTTACTCACATACAAACCCAGAAATACGTACTTTATCTTCACAACAGTTACCACATAACTCCCCAAGAAGGTTGAAGAGAAGATGGAACCGCGACTTATTGCCACCTTGAATCATATTCGTTCTTAAATTTTTTTTTTTACATCATTTCCCTTTACTTTTATCATCTCTCTTACCCATCCATCAAAATTGTCTTTCAATTCCTTTTTATTCATTTATTTATTTTATTATATATATATTTTTTTCTGTTCTTGTCCTAATAATTGAGATAAATTTTCGCCCCGAGGACCTACCCCTGGGTGGCCTTCCTCTCACATGCCCTTCACGCCAACATATCAATACCTACCATCATAGATGCTGGTTGTTGCACCTTAGCAACAGTTGTATCTTTATAAATAAAATAAAAAGAAAAAAATAAATTAATAAACTTTTTTTTTTTTATTGTTTCTGTTTATAATTGATTGCTATTGTTTCAGGCGACGCATCAGACGTCTCTGATGTTGAACCCCAGTAAGCTGGTGAGTCCTACAGTCAATATGCCTCCTTCTGAGACTGTCATTATAGAGGACGATCCCAGCCCGGCCTACATCATCAACAATACCACTTCCATCCTCACCTGTCAGTAAGTATCTTCAGACAGACTTTCAACAATTCATGTTTTCCGATCTTTTGAATGTACAAATATGGAAAACAAAAGAATTGAAGAGAAAAATTCATGTTTTTGTGTGTGTCTGTAGACACTATAACTCCCGACGGGATGGATTTATCCACTTAAAACGTTATATTCGGATCGAGAAGCCCAAAATGACCTTCAGATTGCTGATAAAGTTATATTCTTTAGTTACAGTTTTTTTTTTTTTTTGTTTTTTTGTTTTTTTCCAGCTATACGAAATATAGGGGAAGTTATGTAATCGGTCAAAAATTCGATGCGGAGTTTTCAAATTTTCCTTCCTCTAGATTCCAAATATGAAAAAAATAATGCTGTCTCTCTGTGAACACGATAACTCACGATAAAATGAATGTATCGTCACGAAATTTTATATGTAAATCCAGATCTCTCTAACAACGACACGTCTAAAATCGACCAAAGGGGGGAGGGGGGGATTAGAGGGAAGGCTTAACTCTAATAAGGACGACACATTATTTTCAGCGGAATCGGCATAAGGGAGGGGGGGGGGATTGGAGGGGCCTCAACTCAAAACCCCAATAACTGCCGATGTAATGAATGTATCGACATGAAATTTCATATTTAAAGTCAAAACCCAATGAGGACATAACCTTTCAAATTTCAGCGATATCGGCCGAAGGGAAGGGGGGCTCAATTCAAAAACTTCAATAACTGCCGCTGTAATGAATTTTATCGACGCAAAATTTAATATGAGGTTTAGGAGTCTCAATGGAAGTCAACTGTTGAATATTAGCGCAAACGGTCGACTGGTTTTGGAGAGGAAGCGAAAAGTTAATTGATTAATTCGTTCTGGGGAAGTTCATTTCCGTCGATGATGCTTTGTTCGTCTATTTCTTATATATATACACGTAAAGTTTTTCTCGTTTCACCATATTTTCATCACTTCTCAACGAGACTTTATTTTATTTCGATAGAAAAAAAAAAAAAAATGCAACAAAAGAATACCAGAGGAAAATAGGAATTAGGAGCGAAGCGGGGTTAACTCCCAACCTTAATAAGTACAGATGGAATGAGTTTCAAAGTCCATAAGTATGCCACTTAATGATTATCAGCCAAATTGCTCGAAGAGAAGAAGGGTTTCATGTCATAGCTGGGTCTGAGTCCCTATTAGAGGTAGCTCGCCTACTGAACTCAGGACCGCGGGTTCGAATCCCACCTCAGGCCCTTTCTATCTGGGAGGTGTCCTTCAGATGGGACGTTGAGTGATAGTCCCAAGCCATGTCTGGTACTAGTTAAAGCCTCTTATCCCCAGTTGAATAAACTTGGATAAGCAAAATTTAGGACTCCCACAGATGAGTTGGTGTCGACAAAAGAGCGCTTTAGTAGTTTGTTATATGGCCTCGTAGTTAAAGCCCAAGGGAGCATGAGTCACAATGGCTAACTAGCTCATACTGTATTATTTAAATAATGTTCATTTGTTGACTCCACCTCTTATAGTTTATATTAAATACAAACTTTCTCATGTTCTTTTTTTTTTTTTTTTTTTTTTTTTTTTTTCAGAAATCGGATGACGGACCAAGAAAAATTAAGTAATGGCCAGCAGAGGAACAGTACGAGCAGTTGCCAGACCAACAACGACATCACATACGCCAGCCAGTGAGTCGTCACTAAATTAGTGTTTTATTTAATAATATATTAGAGAAGCTTTTTTCACTCTGATTGGTTCAAAAATATCCAATCACAAAACAGATCATTTCTGATTGGCCACGTCTTTCTAATGCAGCCACTCATTCTTACCGGTATGGGAGAACTATTGTCAAATTGATCAAGCGACTTGTCAAAACAAAATTGTGTGTCCTTCTGCCCTTGGACACGGTTCATCTCAAAAACCCGAATAACTGCCGATGTATCGATACACAATTACCACAAACGGTCGATTATTTTTGGAGGGAGAGCGGAAACTTAGTTGATAATCTCAAGCTGGGGAAGTACATTGCCTGTGATTCACCAACTTTTTCTTTAAACTCTTCTTTATAATATCTATATAATATTTCAGGCTGTCTTTGGACGAGGGAGGAGGCTTCGCTCGGGATGCTTTCGGCCGACAAAGTATGTCGGAGAAGCGACACGCAGCTCTGGACGCTAAAGCGACCGACACCTACCAGCGAAACAAGCGAGCTCGTGAAGAAAGAGAACGGGCCATTCGAGAAGGAAGTAAGTCATATATCGGATTTGTATAAGAATTACCGATACCTCTTTGCATTTAACTAATCGAAATTAGTATTATGTTAATCTAATGCTACAAAATTACTACAGTCGTAAAAGGCATTTTATATAAAATTACCGCTCTTAGTGAGTTAAGGTTTAGCTTCTCACGAAACTATAGGGTCAACAAGTTGTCGCAAATAATAACAATTGTTCTACATAAGTATCAAATTTTCTAAGCAACAAGAGGATTTAGTTACGAAAAACACAATTATTTTTATAATATATTCATAATATTAAACAAATGTTCAATATCTCAACAGCCATTATTATACTTCTAGTTCTGGGTCTTTCAAAGAACTTTAAAAATACGAGTTGTGTTCAAAAAGTAACGGGAATTTTGTAATTTCGTGGATTGTATTAGTCTGATTCGCGAGATTTTTTCGTTGTTGCGTTGGTAAACTGAAAAGTATCTGTACATTGTTAGCCAAACCGAATGTTTAGTCTGCTGTCATCTGTCAAAGAGTTTACATGTGTTTTGGTATGATCGGCGTTTATTTATTTGTTTACAAAATGGATCAGAGAATTTGCATTAAATTTTGCTATAAGAATGGAATAAAGTGCAGCAAAGTTTTAGAAATGTTAAATATTGCTTTTGGTGAGTCTGTTATGAGTAAAATTAGGGTTTACGAGTGGTGTAAGAAATCGAAAAAACTTGACAAGTGCGGTCGAATGTGAAGGTCATCATGCTCATTGTGTTTTTCAATTTTAACGGCATAGTGCTCCATGAGTTCTTGCCACAAGGTCAAACGATCAATAAGGAGTACTACCTACAAGAGCACCGCATTTTGCGTTAAGCAATCCGAAAAAAACGTCCGGATTTGTGGCGAAACAATTCTTGGCTTTTGTACCACGATAATGCACCTCCTCACACTCCATTGCTTGTTCGTGAATTTTTGGCCAAAAACAACACTGAAATGAAGCCCCAGTCTCTATATTCGCCAAACATGCCTCCGTGTGACTTTTTTCTGTTCCCAACAATAAAGAGAACCTTAAAGGACCGTCGTTTCACAAGCATAGATGAGATTAAAAGCGCATCGCTGAGAGAGCGATCCCAAAGATCGAGTTCCAGAAGTATTTCGGGGATTGGAAGAAGCGCTGGCATAAGTGTAAAATATCTATTGGGGACTATTTTGAAGAGGATAACATTGATGTAGACGAATAAATAAAATTCTTTTAAAAAACCGAAAATTCCCGTTATTTTTTGAACACATCTCGTATGCGTGTACTATTGAAGTATTGTTCAATTGTTATTATGCATTCTGATATCATTTATTAATTTAGAATCCATAAAATGTCATAAATTATTAATTATAACAAAATAACATCACTTTCAAAATATCCAGTAAAAATAGCACATTAATATTACTATAATAAAGCACGATGATTGAAATTCTAAGTAAACAAAAATAATAAAGTACCTAACTGCATTTGTTATAATATATATTTTTTTAAATAACAAATAATGGTATTGATTTGTATATAATTTAAAAATGTCTGTTTGTTTCTTGTTGATGGCATGTGTTGTTTGTTTGTTTGCAATGTGTTGTATAACCACTGAACTAACCTCTGCTTCTTGTGTTTCTCACGTTGCTTTGTTCAGGACTTTACCGGGTCAACTCTGCTGAATCTGTTGCCAAGTCTGAAAGTAGGTCATTTTATATTTTATTATTTATTTAATTGACTTATTTGAATTTAAAATGCAAAAATTTATTCAAATTGTTATTGTTGTTCCTTATGAACTTTTGTATTTTGAAGTGATCAGATGAATCGTATGTCAATTTGGGCGCTATTAAAAAGATACCTCGGCTGTTTGCGGGACAGAACACTGGGTACTGAAGTCCCTTGGCCCATGCCAATCTCACCAATTTCGCTGGACAATATTCCGAGCCATCCGCTCCCCAGCATTATTTACAAAATTGTATCAAAATATGTAATTTTTCTGTCCTTCTTTGCTTACCCCATTAAGGTGGAGTTGATACAACTGAAATTCACTTCTGTATTCTGAGTTCTGGGGTACTCAGATATCAATTTGGAATCTGTTTGCTATTTATTTTAATTTAGAAAGAAAAACAATACTTTTTTGTTCTTTCTTTATTCTACAAAAATGTTTAGTATTAATTATTTTAATTTATTTTGTGTTGCTTTTTAAAATACTAATTTGAATATAACAAGAGCTTAAATATATAGTTTAAAAAATAATTGACCCTGGGATGTACCATTAAGTTTTTAATTTGTTTATTTTTTATATTACAATACCTAATTTATAGTTTATTTATATTATAGAATAAACAAGTTTATTTACTATGTAAGTTGAAGGGGATGTTGAAGTTGACTAACCTCGTAACTCTCATTTTTGCACATTCATAATCCTCTTTCCTCACAGTAATGGGCATCGGAGGAGTCTCCAAGTCTCCTCTTTTCAAATTTGTCTCCAAAAATGTATCCTTCCCCAACTCGTATCAAGTGCAGGGTAAGTTGTGTAATCGGTCAAAGATTCGAACGGAGTTTTCAGTGGAATTTCATGTTTTCCGATCTGATTCCAAAAGTGAAAAAAAAAAAAAATGTGTCTGTGAACACGTTAACTCCCGATAGAATGAATGTATATACACGAATTTTTGTATGTTTATCCAGAATCCTCTAAAGATGACACCTATTGATTTTCAGTCAAATCGGCAAAAGGGAACGGGGTTAGGGGGGAGGCTTAACACAAAAACTCTAATAACTGCTGTTGTAATGAATGTATTGACACAAAATTTCATAAGTGAATTCAAAACCCTATAAAGATAACACTCATTAATTTTCCGGAATTGGTGGAAGGGGAGGAGCTCAACTTGAAATCTCTAATAACTGCCGATGTAATGAATTTATCGATACAAAATATAGTATGATGATATGTAGTAGCAGCCCCTATGTAAGTCAAATATTGACTGACTGGATTTAGGGTTTTAGGAACTTCAAGTATAGTATAGAAGGAATTCGATTTTCTGTGTTGTAAATAAAAAAACTCAGTATTTGGCCAACGTTTCGGAAACTATTTATTTCCTTCTTTAGGGCCTTATAATGACTTGAGTATATGTGTGTTGTGAAGGTGGTAAGGTTTTTGTGGGCAAACCTCACACACACATCCACTCGAGTCATTATAAGTCCCTGAAGAAGGAAATAAATAGTTTCCGAAAAGTTGACCAAATACTGAATTTTTTATTTACACGACAGAACCACGAATTCCTTCTGTATAAAGAAGAAACTGTCGATTCGTATCAATTTTAAGTAGTTTTATTGTTTATTTTATTAATTTTTAAATTTGTATGTTTAGATAATAATAACCAAGAAGTGAGTGGAAGTAAACAGCAGCTGGGTCCTTCTCTAGGCATGAAGAAGTCTTCCAGTTTGGAGTCTCTGCAGACGATGGTTCAGGAGGTGAGTTAGGTTGGGTCTGCGTCATGGTCAACTTCTCAAACTAATATTTCCCTTGTTTAATTTGCAACGGACGTTATTCATTTTGACTTCCCAAATGTGAATCTTTTTTTTTTTAATCGTCAAAAGTTAACCTACCATCTATTTTTTTTTTCTTGCATAATTTTAAACTAGAAGCATTGAATTTTAATAAAATAATTGTAAAAAGGGGGGGTTATCCTGTAGAAATTCACTGAAGTGTTTCTTCATAGCACCCCAATTACAAAAATTGTATTTGAAAATCTGAAGATGTGACCCTCAAATTGAGAGAGAGGCTGGTTAGGACCCACCTATTATATATACTTGTTTTTGTCAAAATATTTTTTTTGAAAAAGGGAACTATCCGATTGTCTGTTCTTCACTGTAAGGGATTGGGAAGGCTCCATCTTTTAGGGCTCGACGAGGCCAAATTAGGTTTCATTTTTATACCGATCCGAGTCATGGTTCTTAAAACAAATTTTAAAATGAATTTTTTCATTGTCATTGATGACGTAAACAAATATATATATATTCGAGCGCCGGTAGCTCAGTGGTATGCGCGCTTGCTTAATGAGCCCAAGATCGTGGATTCGAAACGCGGCCGAGGCTCGATGTGACAAAACCTTGAGCACGCCTCCTTCGGATGGAACGTTAGGTGATGGTTTCTCTCACAAGGGCCTCTGCCGGGTTGTGAAACCGGGATCTTGAGCTCAGAAGGCAAGCACGCTATTTCTGAGCACCAAATTGATAACTTTGTATACCACCATAAATGTTTTTGTTTTTTTCATTTCCTCCCCAATTTAACCTCATATGTATGTATTCAGATGCAGCTGGCTGAGGAGGAAGGTCAGTACCGGACGATGCAGTCTGGGGTGAGGATAGTGAGGGGTCGAGGTTGCAACGAGAGCTTCAGAGCAGCCGTAGACCGACTGGACCCCTGTAAGTATGCACTTCTCTATGCATTTAGTGCAATAATAATAATGTTTATTTTCGTTAAACTATAACGTATACCTCATAAGAATGTATACATTAAGATATAATTTAGATATATAAACAGATATTGACTCTTAGAGTCTGACAAATATGGATAAGAATTAACAATACTTCTAAAAAATAAAATGAAATCAATAAATACATACTTGAAAATATGAGTACAAAAATAATACCTATTTAGTAGTATACAGTAGATATTTTTTTAAATTAAATTTAAATTAAGATAATAATTTATGATAACTTTTCCGGAAGTGTCTTTTCATTCCGTTCCATGTCTTTTTATATCAGGACGTTGTTATGTCCCTTCCAGGTCGCAATGGGCGAAATATAGAAAAGAAAAAGAAAACACAATAACAATTAAAATAATGAATAAAAATTAAATCATAAATATAAAAGCTTTTTTTTTATATTTATTTTATTATTTTTGAACAATGAAAACAAAATTTCCGTTTCCGAATAGAGGGTTTCCTCTAACATAAACGTATTTAGTTGAAGTTTAAATTTTCTTATTGTTTCTATTGACTTCAAGAAGTGGGGAAGGACATTAAATAAATGAATTCCTTTATGAGTTAAACTTTTTTCAAAAAGAGAGGAGCAATGTTTAGTTATTCGAAAATCATCTTTCTTCTTGGTAACGTAATCATGACTAGAATTGTTAACAGGGAAAATGTTTGTATTTATTTAGTACATTTAAGGTTCAGGTTATTTGTACTCAGCACTTTTTCAATCGTAATGTCAATTGATAACAGTAAAAAATGTGATATGGCGAATCAAAACACACGACCTCATAATTGACATTTTGACACATTTCTGCTCTTTGATTTATTCAACAATGGAATTTCATGTTTTCCGACCTCCTAATTCGTGTGTGTGTTAAATACGATAATTCTCAATACAATGAATGGTTTTCACTTTGCGCCCTCATTTTATATTGTGTCTTGAGTATAATAAACCATCTTGTGTTCCGTTAATAACTAGTAATTATTTATATAAAAATAGTAATATTACTTCCTACTGGTCTAGACGAATCTCCATGAAATTTTATATATCTAAGGTTTTTTAAATCATGAGATGCTTATTGGCTTTCTGAAAAAAAACATTTGCCGAAATAAGTTTTGCCTTTAACTAGTGACGTATGAAGAGTTATTATAAAGAAAAAAAGTGGTCGGTGAATCACCGGCTATGTACTACCCCAGAACGAATTAATTATTAACATTTTCCTCCTCCTCCAGCACTAGTCGTCAGTTTGCGAAAATATTTAACAGTTGACTTACATTGGGCCTCCTAAATCCTCCTACTAACATTAGTATCGATACATTCATTACATCGGCAGTTATGTTTTTTGAGTTGAGCCCCTCTTCTGAAACCTTCTTCCCTTCGGCCAATATCGCTCTAATTTGACAGATTATGTCCTCATTGGGTTTTGGCTTTTAAATATGAAATTTCATGTCGATACATTCATTACAACGAGAGTTATTATAGTTTTTGAGTTAAGCCTCTCCTCTAATCCCCCTCTCCTTTGACCGATTTGGCTGAAAATGATAGGTGTTGGCCTTATGGGGTTTTGGTAACACATATAAAAGTTCGCTTCGACTGAATCGAATTATCTTTTTCCCTTTGATCGATTTGGCTGAAAAACTATAGGTGTCGTCTTTAGAAGGTTCTAGATTCACATATAAAATTTCGTGTCGGCGGAAATTTTTTTTTTCATTTGTAATCTGGAGGTCGGAAAACATGAAATTCCGTTGAAAATTCCGCATGGAATTGTTGGCCGATTACATAACTTCCTCTATACTTCGTATAGCTGGGGAAGTAATATTTTTTATAATATAGCTACAATATGGTAATAGTTATTATGACTCATGCCCAGGCTTTTACTACGAGGTCATATCGCCTACTACCAGAGCGCTCTTTCATCACTCTGGTGGACATGAACCCGACTCTACTGTGGGAGTCCTAAATTTTGCCTACCCTAACCTTTTATTCATCTAGGGTAAGGGTCTTTAACGAATACCTGACATTGTACAGGCTCGGGATCATCGCTTAACGTCCCTTACGAAGGACGTCATGCTTAAGTTTATTTTACCTCCCAGATAAAATAAACTAATGGCCTCGGCCGGGTTTCGAACCCTCGACCTTAAGCTCAGAAGGCAAGTACGCATACCACTGAGCTACCGGCGCGCCGGCTATATACAAGTTGTACAGAGGAGAGTATGGCAAGTGCACTGGAGAAGAGTTAAAGTTTCCTGAGTGTCTTAGGTTCAGTTTCAGAGTTCAGATAGTTAGGAAACAGAAGAAAATTGTCTATAGACGGTGATCTCAAAGAGGATCCAGGGGTATAAAAGGGATTGTCCCGACTTTGATGTTCTTGTCGAAGGAAATGAACAGCGTATTTACTGGAGATTGAAGGCATAAGAAGATCCTGATAGACTGGAGTTACGCCCCAAGGGCGTATCTACATTTTTGAGGGCCCTGAGGCTCTTCCTTTGAAAGAGGTCCCCCTCCAGAAATGCGTTATGTTAATATTAAAACATATGAAGGAGGAGAGATGAAGACAACATATTTGTAGAATTTCTGTCAAGCTTTCGGCACTCATTGTTCCTTCTTCAGGGCCGCGGCGCCCCTAATATATGGTAATATATTAATCTAAGCCTATCTGTATATTGACTGTTCTTCCTGTCGGTAATATCGATACTATTATTTTGTTTAATGTATATTTTTGTATTTGTTTAAAGTGGCTGAGGATGAGGACAGTCCATTGGGTCGCCAACCCTCTCTCAACACCTCTCTAGAAAGCAAGTCGAGTAAAGGGAAGAAGAGAGCCAGCCTTCTTCGGGGAATCGGATCTATGTTCAGGTGAGATACTTTTATATTTAACTAGCGGACTACCCGGCGTTGCCCGGCAGTAAGCAGATTACGTATCATATCCGGACAAAAAATAAATCTTCAAGTGAACCCACCCTTGTATAATTTTCAAATTATATATTATATCATATTCTAAATGTTATTCTTGAGGTGATATCCCTCTGATCTGCTCCTTGCTTCGGCCGATTCTGCTGAAAATGAAGTTTGTGCTCATGGAGTTTTGAATTTATATATGAAATTGTGTCAGTACATTCATTATAACGGCAGTTATTAGAGTTTTTGTGTTAAGCCCCTCCTTCCCTTTGGCCGATTTGTCTGAAAAACAATAAGTGTCGTCGCTACGGGGTTCTGGACCCACATATAAAATTTCATGTCGATATATTCATTCTATCGGGAGTTATCGTGTTCAGAGACACAATCAGACAAGAATTATATTTTCATTTTTTTGAATTAAGGGGTCGGAAAACATGAAATTTCATGGAAAACTACAGCTTCCAATTCTTCGTCACTTATTTCTACAGGAATATTAGTATTTCCCTCTTTTCAATAGGAAAGCAATATATTCTGTAACGAGGGAGGAATATTTAGAAATTATAATCGGTAAACATTTGTTCACAAACATGGTGGACATTTACCATACATTTGGACACGGAGCAAACTGCAACAAGCTATATGCGATGTTCGTCCATTCGGACGATCTAAATAGGACCAAGGGTCTCACATCGAATATAATGTGATATCGACTGTAGCAAAGGGTTGCCAACTTTGTGTAGCGATAAGACCTGCAAATCGATATTTATGAATCGAATCGATCATGTTTCTGTGTCAATGGATATAATAACTCTAGAGGGTGCCGGTAGCTCAGTGGTATGCATGCTTGCCTTCTGAGCTGAAGATCGTGGGTTCGAAACCCGACCGAGGCCCTTAGTTTATTTTATCTGGGAGGTAAAATAAACTTAAGCACACCGTCCTTCGGATGGGACGTTAAGCGATGGTCCCGAGCCTGTACGATGTCAGGTACTCGTTAAAGACCCCTACCATAGGTGAATAAATATTTAAGGTAGGCAAAATTTAGGACTCCCATGGTAGAGTTGGGCTCATGTCCACCAGTGACGAAAGAGCTCTCTGGTAGTAGGCGATATGACCTCGTAGTTGAAGCCCGGGCATGAGTCATAATAACTAACTTATCACAGCATCACCTATTTATCCCATTAATTTGCTTGCTTTTTGAAAAATAGCAGCAATTACAGACGTTTCGGGTAGCACTCCCATCATCAGTATCTATATTTCATCTGTTCTTTATGTCAACTATTCCTTCTATTCATCGAAGTTTTTGTCGTATAGAACATATTTATTGAGTCGGCCTCTATATTCTTAAGTTTTGACTTGGTGTTTAATATAGAGGATGGACTCAATAAATCTCTATGAATGGAAGATTCTGATTGACAGAAGGAATAGTTGACATAAAGAAGAGATTAAATATAAATACTGATGACGGGAGTGAAGCCCGAAACATTTGTAATTGCTAATTTTTAAAAAGGAAAAAAATAAATAGTAGTGATGCTGTGATAAGTATATGGTATCAGAACCTCTTACACAACCAAAAATAAGTTAACTACAATAATAACTGCCGATATAATGAAAGTATCGTCACAAAATATTATATGTGGGGTCCAGAACTCCGTAATAACGACAACTATTGATTTGCAGCCAAATCGGTCGAAGGGAATGAAGTGATTAGTGGGACAAACACTGAAGAGAGGACTCTGTCAATATAGAGTGTGAGCACTGTTTGATCTCTTGATTCACTAAATGTCTGTTGTGTTGTCCTAGGTTCGGGAACAAGAGGAAGGAGACAGGAGGTGGTCCTGGGAGCAGTGAGGATGAGAGAGAGGCTGCCAGGAGGGCTGCGCGGGAGGAGCAGGAGCGGATACAGGAGCAGTACCGCAGACTCATGATGAAGCAACACGAGTACCAGGTCACCAGACAGATCCTCATTGTTTTTTTTTTTGTTTTTTTAAATTTTGTTTTCGTTCTTCAACTGGTGACATCATCTATTAGATGCCAGTAAATTTTGAAGTTCTTAGTTTAAAATCAAAGCAATAATAATGAGGGCGCCAGTAGCTCAGTGGTGTGCGTGCTTGCTTATTGAGCTCAAGATCGCGGGCTAGAATAGGCTACCAGGTAAAAAAAACCAGGACACCCTACCCTAGATTAATAAAAATTTAGGGTAGGCAAAATTTAAGAGTCCCACGCTCTGGTAGTTGACGTAGTAGTTAAAACCCGAGCATGAGTCATAATAACTAACTAATAATAATAAAGATGAAGTGGGTGAAGATGATGACGTGTTATGTTCGGATGAATTACGTTTGGGCCCAGTTCCACTAATATTTATTAAAATATTAAGTGATCTTGATAAAAGATTCGATCGAGAATTTAATCGATGTTAATTGTCAAGTGTTCCACCGTCAAGTGTACACTTCTGTAGATAACTTAGTTGACATCATACAGGCTCGGGACCATCCGAAGGACCTTGAGCATTCCGTCCTTTGGATGGGACGTTAAGTGATGTATAATAACTAACTAACGTTGTTAACCTCAAAGTTTCTGCCATGAAATGAACATAACCCATATATGAATTTTAGAAAATATGAAACATAAACATTAATAATTAAAAATTCACAATTGTTAGTATATTTTCAAATGTAGAATGTATAAAAAAACTATAGATTTTTTTTAAATGGAATCAGTTGGAAAAATTAAGGTGAACGTATTCATCATAATACTCAGGTCGGTAGTTTTATCTCGTGGTCTTCTTAATCTACCTATTAAATTAAAAATATCTTCATCTGCTGATGATCGTAAATTATCGTAAAACGTGTTCACAGCTCTATAGTCACCTGCCTTAGAACTTCTCTCATTGCGTTAATAATATTTAGTAATGTATTTTCTGTTTGCCTCCATAGCAGCAACAACAACAACAGCAGCAGCAACAACAACAGCAGCAGCAGCAGCAACAACAACAACAGCAGCAGCATCAACAGCAGCATCAGCAACAACAACAATCGCAGCAGGTGCGACTGGAGGATGAAAAGTACTCCTCTCTCCCAATGGTGGAGCCCTCTAGGACAGAGAGGATCAACCAGCTCCGACTGGAACACCAGAGGCGACACTCGGAGAGGCGAGGACATTACCCACTGGAGGACCGCGAGGAGATATACGAACATCACATTAAACAGGTAGCTTTCCCATTCTTAGTATGTTGTAGCGTCCACGGCTAGCAAGGGGGGCTCCCTCATGTAGAGATTCCACATTATCGGATAAGAGAGATATGATGATAGAGGACGATTTTAGAAGATTAGAACACGGGAGTATTCTTAGACTTGCTATGGAGACTGGGAGATTAGTCCTTCATGAAGTACTTGGTGTCTTTAGATCCAGGGAAGGGATAAGAACTTTGGATGCTTAGATCCTTAGATAATATATATATATATATATATATGATTAAATATTCAAACATTACTTTGAGCTATTTACTCTACATTTTATTGTACATTCTTTGTTCATATTCGCTTCATCTCTAATTTGAGGAAACTTAGAGGATTGCTAATTTTACAAGAGAAATTTTTGTAAAGACCAATTTTTCGATAAGACTATCTGATCAAACATTTAAAAAATTGGTAATTTTAGGGCGGTTTTTGATTTAATTAAAAATGTGTCTCAGTTTTTTCTACAGTCTTTATTTGGAGAGAGTTTTGATTTATCATCACTTTATGCGGCACTTTGGTCGGCATTCGCTCATAACTCCCGATAGATATTGATAATACCACATGGAATTTTATATGTGGAATCAGGAGTCCACAATTAAGATTTGCTGGTTCTCAGTCAAACAGTCAAATCAGGCAGAAAAAAATGTGAGTTTAAGAATAGAGCTAAAACTTAGTTTATAAAAAATAGCTCGAGTTAAGGAAGCAAATAGCCGGTGAATCACCAACGAGTTTTTTTCTAATATATTTTTTTTTTGCACTAATGTCCTTTTTAGAGATTAGAAAATGGTGATTTGGAGAAAGCGATCAACAGGCCGGGCAGCAGGGTTGGTATCACAGACCCGTCCCGGTTCAGCCACTACGTCAACTATCACGAGATACAGCAGCATCTCAAGTAAGTCGTCAACATTCGCGGAACCTAATTCGGTCCGAAATGGAAAGCCTGGAGTTAAGTTGATATAAGGGTTCATACACTGGTCAAAATTCAAAATGTAACTCAAAAAAGAAATCATCGGTTAGGATTCACACTCCATCAAAACAGATATACGAGTATACTGAACTATAATTATTGTTTTGAAACTTTTGAGTATTAAGAGGGATTATGCGTCCCTCTCTGTCTGTTGTCACAAGTGGTAGGATTTTGTGCACTATTCACATCTTTTATTGACAGTTGTTCTAATGCCTCGAAAGAAAGGATCATTTGATAGACAAGCCTGAAGCAGGATGTTCCTTCCGTCATATTGCTGAGAGAGAGTAGGCCGAACGCTCGAAATGGCAACGGGAAGATATGTCGAAGAGCTGGAAGATTGTTGGGTAGTAAGAGCGGCTATCAGGGACAGGTGTCCCATAGGTCACCCTCAGGATGTCATACTGCACAATGCACCACAGAGTTGCTGCATATATCCATGTACCTAGCGGATGCACCACATACTAAGTCATAGTGTTTCAGTGATACGTGAAGCGTACCTCTCTTAATACCCGAACTTTAAAGAGGTCCATGTCATACTTTAAACGTTTCTTGAGTACCTAACTAATATTTCTGTATAGTTGTGTACTAAACCGACGATTCCTGGAAGACAATAACCCATAATTCATCTTAATACTCAATTAAAAATATTAAAACATACATTTCTTAGTATAGCTAATGTTTTGATTGAGTTTGAACCCGAACAGATGTTTTTATCTCAATGTTGCATTTTGAATTTCCACCAGAGTATTTTTCCGGCGAATTTTTCCGGAGATGTGTTCTTTCATGGCGATAGTTCGGGACATACTCGACTAACTTCAGACTGCTCTACATATTACTTAATAGAAAATCAAAGCTTTGTACTTAAAACAAACAGACGATCTACAAACCCATACGACCACTCACTCTGGAGATACGACATAGAATTGTTGGGTTCAGCCGGCTGCTTCCAGTCCTTTCAGACCAAGGTCTTACGAATGACAATCGATGCTCCCATTCGAGCATTCCCCGTTTTTTATATTATTTATTTATCCTTCTTTATTTATTTATTGATTTATTATGAATGTATCATATTGTTAGTCACATTTCCTTTTGTTCATTCACAGCCAAAAAATTTGCTTATCGGTTGTTATTGACTTTGAATATACATATTTTGGGGCAATTATTCATTCTTCCGCAGCTCGCATCGCGAACCAATTGCCCCGAATATCGTCGTAAGCACTTCTGGTAGAATAGCCGGAACAATATGAGCTTGCAATCATCCCAGAGTAGTCTGTCTAAGAGAAACACAAGAAAAGTGAAGCTATTATAACTATTAAAAATATAAAGAAAAATTTATGTTTTAAAAAAAAATGTTGTCTATTTCACAAAATATATAAATTATATGGGAGTACTTTGGGTATTGCTACCATCTTTAGCCACAATTTAAAAAATACTAAATGGAAGTTCAACCAGTTTCCAATCCAAACTGTCCATTTTTCCGCACCCCAGAGGTTTTTCCCAATCCCTCCTGTACAGTTAGGTCTTACAATATGGAAAACATGAAAATAGAATTTCGTCTCAAATTGAAATCTTAATAATAAAAGAAAAATATTGAAATAGTATAGTATGTGCTCATTAAGATGGTAGCAATACCGAAATAAAGTTATGGAAGTGAACAGAGATATTAATTTTTAGGATTTATTTTTTGGTAAAAGCTAGTGGTTCAAGTACCTTACCATAATAATATGACGTCCCATCTTAAACAGCTAATCAACTTACTATATAATAATATTATGAAATATGTTTGCTGATTGGTTCTTCATGTTGTGATATCACATTATTCCTGCGATATTTTTTTGTCACCACATCTGATCGATGACGACATCATCTATTAAATAAAAGCAAATTTTGAAGTTCATAATTTTAAAATGAA
Source organism: Aradus depressus (assembly GCA_963662175.1). NCBI lineage: Eukaryota > Metazoa > Arthropoda > Insecta > Hemiptera > Aradidae > Aradus > Aradus depressus. The sequence goes on from OY759222.1 coordinate 38,242,105, forward strand.
ACAAATAATAACAATTATTATTATTATTATTCAGAAAGAATATTGTAAATAATATGTAAAAATAGTGGGGAAAAATAAAAATAATTTAAATTTTTCAAAAAAAAACAAAAAGTTTTAAAATTGAAACACATTTATGTTTTTAGGTTCATAAACATACACTGTACAAAAATATACATGTAGCAACTGTTTATTAACATATTCACATCCTAAATTCACAGTACATTAGTGACACATCATTTTGTAAATATTTATTTATATATACATATATATATATATATCTTTTATTTTTATTACACCATAATATTTTTCATATCTCATAAAGGTATATGGTGTCAAAATAATTAAAAATATATGTAACACGCATGATACAAGCATAAAAAAGATGTTGACGATTTGAAAAAAAAAAAGTTTAAGGATAGTTCAAAGATTTTCTTTTCTTTTATAGATATTAAATATAAATTAGATTTAAAGTATATTTATTAAATTAATTAAATATCTTACTGAGCTCAAGATGGCGGGTTCAAAACTCGGCCGAGGCCCTTCGTTTATTTTATCTTTTCTATCTAATAAACATCCTGTACGTCAGGTACACATTACCCATGTCCAGCAGAGTGATTTAATAACTGTCTAGTCCATTTTTGATCGATTTTTTACATTAAAAACAATATATATATATATATTTGTTTGAACTATGAGATTTATAATCAAAAATTATTTATTAATTGTTTTAAATAAAAAAATGTTATATTTGCAGTTTTATTTCTAAAATTGTCATATTTAGAGTAGGTAGTGGTTTCTTTGAACTGTCTATTTATTATTTATTATCCATATTGACACTAATTTTGCATGAATTCACCAGCAAGCACATATATTTTTAATTAAAAACATCACATTTTATTTTATAAATTTTTCACATTATGTATAAATATTGCACTTTTTTTTCTAAAACGCACTTTTGGTGTCAGTTTCTTTTTTTTTCTTTTTTTTTATTTTATGTAAAATAAATGTTAATTTCAATTATATTACAGATACCTAAAATAGAAATACAAAATAATGTCACAATTTCAATAATGACTTCGCAACGGTGCCTCTTTTTATGTCCGTCATTAACAATCTCTAATTTTCGTTAGAGTGATTGTTGGTCGAATACATTTTTTATGTAAAATTTATATGTAGAAGGAATTCGAGGTTGTGTCGTGTAAATGAAAATTCAAAATTTGGCCAACGTTTCGGAAACTATTTATTTCCTTCTTCAGGGCCTTATAATGACTTGAGTGGATCTGTGTGGTGAAGGTGTTGAGAGTGTTTGAACACAACACACACCTCTCAAGTCATTATAAGGCCCTGAAGAAGAAAATAAATAGTTTCCGAAACGGCCAAATTTTGAATTTTCATTTACACGACAGAACCTCGAATTCCTTCTACATTGAAAAAATACTATCGACTCTATTAATCATTAAAATGTATATATTTTCCTTGACTTTTTTATTGAACTCAAATTGAGCGAATCGGAGGACATTAATGTCAGAAGTTCTCACTGATCGACAAATTTTAGCAACATAAAAATCAAGAAGAAATGTATAGACTTTTGGTTGCGCAATCTTGAAGGAATTCATGGACGGTTTACATCTATGAATTTTTCTCATTTCGCACGAAACCTCCGCTGATAATAATACCAAAATTTGAGGATATCTGTAATATGATGTATGTGTGTTTATTATTGCTATTATTAATTGCATGCTCTCAGGGAAGAAATAGCCGCCGTCAAATTGCGAAGACCTAAGCCCCAGAAAGAGACCTCACCCACCGATGAAAGGTAAGTTGGACAAATTCCATTTTATATTTTCAAGATTGTAAACTGTATATATTTTTTAAAACTTATATAATTATACGAGCCGATGAGAAGCCACATGAGCAAGTTGTGTCACTTTTGATAGACTTTTACTACTAACTTCAATTGTAGTTCTATTGCTCTGCATGCGGGGGCGTAACTATGAAATTGGACGGGAGGGAGAGAGGAGCCGATCATTGAAGACAAAATTGTTTTTTCCGTCAGTCAAATTTTCTTGGTCTTAATTTTTTTATTCAAATATCTAATGAATCCTGATTGCTTTTCAGGCTTGATATCTAAGTGTAGAGATAAGAAGAGGATCGATGCGCAGTCAAGGTTTAAATAGTAGAGAATGTAGGCAGCCACATGCGCATGCGCAGGCTTCAGTGCTCTTGTTTCCTTTTCTTAGCTCTACCTCGGTTGTCTGGGGAGGGGCGCCAAAATTTGAAGTTGTTAATTTTAAGGCTGCCTTCGCATCTCTCCTCCCTCCATTTATGACAGATATCCTCCGTTATCATGAAACGTTGCTCATCAGCTCGCCCAATCGTTAATTTCTCGAAATAAGAACACTGTCCATTTGGCCTTCTCAACGACTCGTATATTTGCACATATTATTAAAACGTTTCAACGCACGCTTGCATTAACAGCTACGCTTTTGAATGGCTTTTTTTTCCCTTATCTTTTTTAATCTTCTTTTCATTTATTAATTACCAATAACATATTAATATATAAAGTAGAACACGTAGACAATTAACAGAAACAAATTCATTGAGAATTACACAAATAATACAAGTAAAATGACTAAATTAAGTAAAAATAATACATAAAATATTTATAAATAAATAATTAAACAAAAATTGATAGACAGCTTTTTGGGCTTTTAATAACTAGGAAAGAAAAAGCTGTAGATGCTGTAATTTTATTATTATTTGATCATTAGTTATAATAAACAAATAATATTTTTATTATAAATTTTTACTGCAGAAAGTAGTTTATTATTTATTATTGTTATTATATAAATTATTCCCTTTTTATTTTTTATTATTATATTTTTATATATTGTCCATAAATTGTGAAATGCTTCATTTTTTTGCTTTACAATATGAAATTTTTGTCCACTGTAAGTTCCTTCTACTTACAAATTTCATTTTATTCGAATAAATGCAAGTTCAAAATTGCATTTAAGCGGATTCATTAAACATGATTCAGGTTGAGATTGCATTGTAGAACCTTCGTTGGGACCAGGTAAACTTATTTGAAAAAATAAAAATGCATAGCGAATGGGATTGTATCTTGTTTTTTGTTTTTTTATGGTAAATTGTTGCTTTGAGCTAGCTTAGGGCAAATATTTAGATGTTTAACTTTTGCTTTTCAAGTTTTTTTATTATTCATGCTATGGAGTTATTTTTATTTATTATTTATTATGACTCATGCCCGGGCTTTAACTACGAGGTTATATCGCCTACTAGCAAAGCGCTCTTTTGTGATCCCGACTCTACTATGGGAGTCCTAAAATGTTGCCTACCCTAAATTTTTATTCACCTAGGGTAGGGGTCTTTAACGAGTACCTGACATCCGACCCCCACCCCGCCGTGACACCACACCCTCCAGTCCAGTCAAATAATATAACCTTTCAATGTATTAGATAGCTTGAAATAATTTAAAAGAATTGTTAGTTTAACAAATCTATCTAATTCCTGGTATTTATCAACGGTATTATCGTTAATTTTTATCTGGGAGGTAAAATAAACTTAAGCACGCAATGTATCAGATAGCTTGAAATAAATTAAAAGAAACAGTTTAACAAAAACTTTCTAATTCCTTGTATTTATGAACAGGATTATTGTTAATTATACTTAATAAACAGAGAGCGCCAGTAGCTCAGTGGTATGCGTGCTTGCCTTCTGAGCTCAAGAACGTGGGTTCGAAACCCGACCGAGGCCCTTAGTTTATTTTATCTGGGAGGTGAAATAAACTTAAGCACGCCGTCCTTCGGATGGGACTTTAAGCGATGGTCCCGAGCCTGGACTATATCAAGTATTCGTTAAAGACCTCTACCCGAAACCTAGATAGGCAAGATTTAGGTCTCCCACTGTAGTCAGGCTTATGTCCACCAGAGCGACGAATGAGCACTCTTGCAGAAGGCAATATGGCCTCACAGTTAAAGCCCGGGCATGAGTCATAATGACTAATTAGATAAGTTGTTTCAATCATCTTCCGAGTCTGTTTAGAAAAATTAATACAATTATTTGCTAAACTAAACAATGAAGTGTTTATTATATTGAATACTGTTATCAGAGAGAGGCGAATACTATCCTCTAGAAACGACTAGAAAGTATTCGAAATTACGAATATGTCAATTAAAAAAATTCATTCTTCAGTTACTTGCCGTGTTGATGAACTACATTCACAGTACAGCTTCTTTGTTTGTTTAGTATAATCTCACTTTTTGTTTTTATATCACGATGTTAATGTATTTAATATTCGAATTAGAGAAAATTTGTATTTATTTCATCTCTATTTTTCATGATTTTATTATTTGAAAAAAAAAATAAAATAAATAAATATTGATACATTTGATATCTTTATTATTAACAGTAGTAAAGTGTTATTATTATATTTTAATAAATCTCCGGCCGGGGTGTAAAAGCACATAAGTCAAAACTAGTTTAATTTTATTTTGACTTTAACGTCATAAGTCATATTAGCGGTGCTTCTGAGATAAACGAGAGGTCTGCCCGATAACCAAGTAAAAATGTTATATTTTCTTGTTCTTGTGTAACCTATTTCCTTCTATTCTGAAAAATGATAAAAGTTGACTTATGTGTTTTTACACCCTTGCCAGAGAATTATAATATTGTTATTATTGTATTTAAAAACTTTCCAATGACTGAAATCAGTCCTATGGGAAAGTTGCCGTGAAACTCCAACCTGCACATATTTTGTTTTTAAATATGTTCCCGGCCAACCTATGTGATACTTTATGTTTATATGTACTACTCAATAAACATAAAGTATCACATAGGATGGCCGGGAACATATATATATGTATATATAATGTATTATATATATATAATGTATAGTGTATACTAATCTGGATGGTGTTGTGTTAAACAGCCGTCGACAGCAGCACTACCACTCCCAACGGCAGCCGACCAGAGAGCCGGTTCACAGGCCAGTCTCCAACTTCTACGAGTATGAGTCTGTACAGGCGGTTCTTAGAGGACAACCAGTGTCTAGCTCTCTGCCCAGGCGGCCTCCGGACCTACAAGGTTTGTTTTCTTCTCTTCTTAGTCTACTTCAAATATATATGAGCCTCAGAGCGCTCTTTCTTCACTCTGGTGGACATTGCTAAGAGTGTTAAGAGGGTATTCGATAATTTAGCCTATCTGGGTTTATTCACTTAGGGTAGGGGTCTTTAACGAATAACTAACATCGCACAGGCTCGGGACTATTGCTTAACGTCTCATCCGAAGGACGGCATGCTCAAGGTTTTTTCACCTCCCAGAAAAAAAAACCTAAGGGCCTCGGTACGCTAGCACGTTACCTCTGAACTACCGGCAGGCGCCATTGCAAAGCTTGTTGCTAGAGGAACAGCCATATGTTCTGGTTTCTAAGGTCAGACAGACAGACACCTGACTATTATATATCCTCTATCTATTGAGTTGTATCGTATGTATTCACTAATTTGTCATATTGTCGACAGGTACTACAGTGAACGGTGGCTATAACCCAATGGCTGGCCGCTATTCGCAGATCGGGTACCCGAGTCAGGCCAATGGACTGCCCTACTCGCACTACCAGCAGACCCGACCCTACAAGCCAGGACCCTTCGTCACCCATGTCACCATACGGGAGACGCAGCCCAAAGTATAACTATAGAGTCACACATAGTAAGTAGAAGCGACGACTGAAGCGTGCCCCAGTGGCGGCTCTGTTAACTTAGTAGTTAAACTTAGTAGTATAAAATCTTGCGATAGTCCTCTACTCTCATCTTTAAACTGATTTTTTTTTTTTTTTTTTTTCGCAAGATTTTATATCGCTTCTTCTAGGATTCTTTTTTTCAGTCTTCTCAGACCTCACTAGTACACGCTTAGATAGAGAGGTGAAGGTTCGGGATCCGAATCCGGGATAACAGATTCCGTTAGCAATTACCAGTAACAAATATTATTGCTAGTTCATTTCACCCCAGGAGCCCCATCACCATGACGCAGAGCATGCTAACCTCCCTTCTTGGTTATCCATGTCAGGTTGTGTTATCTGCACCCCGCAGGACTCCAATTGTTGTTATATATGTGATCACGAATGCGATATAAAATCTTACCCTCCAGGGTCGTTACGACCCTCTTTAACCTTTATTAATCACTGCGAAATAATATCTCTAAAATGTCCGTAAGAATGTGGTGTCTGTTTGTAATTGCTACTCTGAAAAAAACCGCCACTGCTGTTTTCCCAACAATAACGCTATACGTCACACGTTTTATAATGGAGTCCCGATAATCCGAACCAATGATTGAAAATAGTTGTTCGAATTAATGGGAAATTTAAAATAGTATATCCTGCATCAATGAAAATTTAATAACCTGAGCTGGCTTTAGTAATTTATTTATTAAAATTTTCTTAGAAAGCCGAACACTTTTCCACAATTCCCCTGATGTCGGTGTTCTATCGGAGCTCTCTTGAGGAGCGCCAGCTAATCAGAGCCAACATTTTAACATTTTCCTGTTAGCTGAGGATTTTTTGTGGACAAAGCTTAGAATTGCCTTCCCATTATGTTTAATATTGGATTAGCAAGTGTTTAGATTATCGGGACTTGACTCAATGCATATTGGGATGGATTCCAGATCTATTTTGTGAAACTTAGAGGTGCGGAGTCGACCCTCTGGACTGACGAATGACATGCGTCGGAATGTGTTTCAAGAATGAACGGAAGAGAGTCCCCTCTTCTCTGGTGGATGATAAGACAAAAGTGTAAGGAGACGGGGGCACGATGCAATGCAAGTTTGCCAGCCCTTGTCGCCATTTCGGGGCTTTTTTTCTCCGACTTGATCAAAATCTGCTTCCCTCCAGTTTACAACATACTCTTCAGAACCACTCTTGCATACGTCCAACCCCCAGAGGGTCTTCTTGTGTTCACTTCCTCTTATTCCTCAAACACAGTCGCATCTCTCTTCCAGTATCGTTTCCAGACCCTGAAGATATCTCGAGGTTGCCATCCAACTCCGCACAAGACTACTCCCCTCCAATCTCCGTCAGACCGAGCCGTGGCCCCCCTTTATTCCTGGCGCTCATGTCGCTGCACACCTTAGAAGATCTAATGAATGTCTCATTTAGCGTTGTTTTTTTTTCGGGGGCACGCTTCAGTTATTGAAAAAAATGCACTAAGCAACACGACAAGCGAGATATCAGAAAAATTATTTAAAGAATACTAAATGTAAACGTGACATTCCAGTAATCGAATGTGATGTATTGAATTTGTAAATGTGTGTTTTATATATGAATGTTCCATATATATCTTATGAATGTGACAAAAAATCCAATATTATTTTGTATATATTTGTTTTAAGTTGAAATGCCTCTCTATTTGATAAAAACATTTACTATTTAACAAAAAAAAATATAAATAAATAATATATAATGGCTGATTGTGAGACTAAGTTCATAGATCAGTTGAATAATTTTATGACAAAAAGTTTCAAAATTGCAAGATTTGTCCACTTTCAGAAACAGGAATTGTACTTTTTAATACTTATTTTTCATGACATTTTTTAACTTTAAAAATGTATCAGATTTCTGCTCTTTCTGAGGACTTGTGTGAATTTCTATTTTTGTTCAGCTTTCGAAATGGCTGACTCTTTGATAACTTGGAGTGAAGTCTAGTTGGGGTGGAGGTATTGAATTGTGTGAAGCATGTCTTGCTCAAGAAAAATATATATATATATATAACAATAATTGATAAAGTTAATTTTGAAAAAAGTAAATGAAAAGTTAGAAATAGTTACCAAAGTTTTTTTCTTTGTATACTTATTTTTTGACACAATAAAAACAACGTCAAATTTATTTCTTCCCATTCCAAATAGAAAAAAATAAATATCTTCCATTTATTTTTTTTTTAATATTAATTTTGTAAATCATCGCGACAATATTAACTATAATGAAGTATATTTTTTCTATGAATTGTTAAATTAAAATTAAATTATGTTATATTTCATTAATTTTTAAAAATGTATTCGATATTTATGTGTACAAAATTATTTTATGTACTTTGGTATTTTGAATTATGTATGTTTTACTGTTGAAACTTAGCTACTTAATTTTTCAAGTATTTTATGATATTGTACAGTTTGTATATTTACCTATTTTTTATTTTATTTTTCATTTTTTTTTTTAAATGTATGAAAATGTTTTTATTTTGATAGTATTAATAAAACATTTATATTTTTTTTATGTAAATACATATTGGAAAGCTATTTAGGAAATTTTCAATGTATGATAGATTTGTATTTTTTGTTTCTTTCTAATTTTTGTAAAGTTAAAAAGCTGCCATTATTAAGATTTATTGTTTATTTTTGACCGATGAATTTTCTTACGCTGTATTAAATAATGTTTAGAAATTTGAGATTAATTAAATAGAAAAATATATATATATTAAACCAATATTTAATTAAGGTATAGTAATTTTGTAATTATTCTCTATTCAAATCAATTACATATCTTTTTAATTTTTTTAAAATGTATTTTATGATAACAAAAAGAAACTATTTTGTGATATATGTCATTCCAAATAGTATATTATATATTTCCCTTTTATATTGTATGTACTTAATTATATTCATATCATATATCATTCCATTGCTATAAATTTAAAAATATATATATGTATGTTTTCATATTATTGTAAATAAAAAAAATAAACATGAATTTATGTGATAATTTTTTGGTTTTTTTTTATTTATATTTATTCATGGGCACATGATTAACCTTTTTTTTTTACTTTCGCTGGGGAAGTTAAATCTGCTACATAACTTTCCCTATAACTAAATTTTACCTCCCCAGAATTTATTCTATATTTATTAATTAGGCTGTGGGGACTTTGATGTGTGTGTGAAATTTTTTTTTTTCGTTCAAAGAATATTTGCCTTAATAAAGGACGCAAGGACTATATATTTTGTACCTATAACAATATCGTCTAAGCATGTTAGAAACGCTTTTTGGTAAATTTCACTGAAAAATAATCAGATGAACATATTTGACAATAAAAAATAAAGAAAAACGTATGTTTTCAAAATATTGTCTATTTCACAAAAAAAATATATATTATATATATGGGAGTACTTTCGGTATTGCCTGCCATCTTTAGCCACGACTCAAAAGTGTGTATGTAGATCAACAAGATCACATTCCGCACTGTCCCGTCTCCAGGCCCCCTCCTTGGGGTTTTTCCTATACAGTCGTCTTAAAAACTTGAAATAGAAGATCGTAAATGAAAAATTTGAAATAGTATCAGTGCTGATTAAAATACAAATAAATGCATATGAAAAATATCAAAGATGACATTAATAAATATATGGATAAAAAACATCGATATTTGTATTTTAATTATCATCTTCATTTGAGAAAAAGGAGCTTTGCAGAGGTAAGTTGACCCCAAAAAAAAAAAGAGCAGTGCAGGTCAAGTATGGATACTTTCAAAAACAAATGGAAACAAGGAACGGGTTTAACATTTTTATTGTCTAATTCCACAAAAATGTGTAGCAAAAAGTCTCTAATATACATATAATTGAATATATATATTCATCTATTTTTAATTACAATGTATCAATCAACATTTTCTAAGATATAGTCTTTTTGTGGACATGTTAACCCCTGGTTAATAATCGACATGGAATATTATATGTTTGTCCAGAACCTCACGACCACGACCACGAGGATGACACCTATTGATTTACGATATGTGTATATGTTGAGTAACATTCAAGTTGGCTAGGTTGACATATTTATACTATTCTGAGGTTGTCACCTCTTCACCTATGCCTAGATAAGCCCAACTGTTGACGTTTTTACAGAAAATATATTTTCACATTTAGAATTTTCAGTTAAGACAAATAAGGCTTCCCTCGGGAAAGCGGGAGTCACAGCCTGGGAATTGTATAAATATGCCCATCTGTGATATAAATGTCACTTTTGTACTTTGTGCTGACGATGACGCAAGCCGAAACAGATATATGTATATATTTTTAAGGAATTAGACAATACTTACTGAGCTCTCGTTTCGATGGACACGAGCTCGACTCAACAGAGAGAATCCTAAATTTTTATTCACGTAGGGGGCTTTAACGAGTACCTGTCATCGTAGAGACTCGGGACCATTGTTTAACGTCCCATCCGAAGGATGGCGTGCTCAAGGTTTTTTCACCTTCCAGATAAAAAACCCAAAGTCTTCGGCCGGGTTGAGAACCCGCGATCTTGAACTCAGTAGGCAACCTCTGAGCTACCGGCTTCCTCGTATTAGACAATATAAATTAACTCTCCACTTCATGTAAACCTATAATAATTAATTCTACTGAATTTTGCATCGCACATTCATTCAATTTTTTGATGTTATCAATATCAATGTTTACTGACTTTTCGGTTCCAAGAACTCTGTAGAATATGCCAAAAGTTTCATGATATTCAGAATAATTAATTTTTTTTTTTGTAGATTGACAATGTTTTATCTTATTTCACTAAAAAAAAAATAAGACGTTTAATTGAATATATAATATTTACCTATTTTTAATTAACTTAAAATTAATGAAGAAAAAACTGAAGCTATCTTGATTACAAAAAGACGCCCACAGAAAGTAGAAAATTTGGACTGGACCGATACAGTAAAATACCTTGGTGTTCTTCTGGACAGACGACTGGACCTTCAGGCAACATATCAGAAAGAAATACTGTGAGCGGACTTGTGTTCTCCTTATTGCCGTTACTCCACAGAAAGGCAGTCCTTAATCTGACCAATAGACTCCTCATATACAAGCTTCTGTTGCGACCAGTGATAACGTATGCATGCCCAGTGTGTGCCGGTCTTGCAAGCAATATCAACTTGAGAACTCTTCAAATGGCCCAAAACAAATGCCTTAGATTGGTTGGTAGCTACTCGAGGGACACCTCCATCCTCCAAATCCATGAACACCTAAATGTTGAGCTCCTTCTGGACTACATAATAAATTTCAGTAAAAACTTTCTACTATTTAGTGACACAAATCAAAACGTTTTGGTAAAGAAAATAGGGAAAACTCTGGGAGAGATTTCTCTTCCTTCTTCTTTTCCTCATTTCAGTTACTTTGTATTTTTTTCTTTAGGAGTTTTTTAAAATTTACTCTTAAGCAGTAGCATTGTTTTTAATTTAACTGATTATTTTTAATTTGTATTCAGTGTATAAGGGTAATGTAAGGAACCTTATTGTATAATTGTTTCTGTAAATGCGACTGTTATATAAACTCTTCTTCTTCTATTTTTAATTACAATGTATCAATATTTGGCTAAGATGTAGTCTGTCTGTGGACATGTTAACTCCTGATCAATAATCGACATGGAATATTGTATGTTTATCAAGAACCCCACGACCACGACGACGACACCTATTGATTTACGATATGTTTATGTATACTTTTGTGGAATTACACAATACAAACTGTTTTTTTGCTTTTAGTCATTTTTTTCGCAATATTGACACAGATCGCAAAAATGTATTTGACATGGATACTATTCTTCATGAAGAGTACAAGAATTATTTTCATAGACTCCTCCACTTCAGGAGCACTTGTCCTAAAAATGGAAGAGATTTTTGTTGAAATTGTTTCAGAATGACATAAAATCGTGAAATGTGTTCACGTTCATCCTTGATCGGTGAATCAACTTCCAATTCTCGAAATCTTTGAATTTCGAAAGATTTCGAGATAATCGGGAATCGAATTAAATTTTTCCGTCCCAAAATGAATTTCAAGAATGCATTAAAATCAGTGCCAGAAACTTAAATTTTGCATTACTCCCGACTCATATTCACAAGTTTGAGCTTTAATCCCGGAATTATCGGGAATTTGGTTGACAGATCCAGGTCGAGTTTACTTTACATATAGCCACATTTTTGATAAAAAAATCGGTTTTATTACATAATTGTGTTATTATATATTTATTTATATTATATTTAATTTCCTGCGGTAATTAGAATTTTCGGGTTTGTCCTAAGGTTTGTTTTAGTTTCTTCTAGAATTTCCTCACCTGCTCTGGCAATTCTCAATATGTCCAAAAAAAAAAAAAAAATCGCGAAACTCCTGCGGTCATTACATGTTTTCTTTAGACACTTCGCAAATTTCCTTAATTCGGCTTTTGACTGGTAACATACATATATTATATAGATACATATATTATATAGATACTTACATATATTATATAGATACTTACATATATTATATAGATACTTACATATTAACTTAGTAACAAAAAGTAACTGCATGCTAGTAAAAAATATTAATTTTGCAACAAAATAACTTTTCCATTGGTGACGTTGGTAATGATTTGGTGAGTGAAAAGACAGGTACAAAGTGGGAGGCGGGAATTAAGGGAAATTTAAACTTGTGCCACTCACTGTTGAGAATATTTCCTAATTATAATCCCGAAATACATCTCAGAATTGGAAAAATTAAATTCTGAGTACAAAAAAGGAAAGAGAGTTTAGTTTTATATTTGAAGTTTCATTTTAGTATTTTTCTCCAAAGTGTTTCAGAGCTTTCAATAAATGAAAACTGATAATAATAATAGCAAAAATCTACTTTAGGATGTAACATGATTTATTAACCAAAAATTAATTTTTAACAAAAATGTTGCTATATATTAAGTAATCCCGATCATGAGATCGGAATTTTCATCTAAAATCTCGTTACCAGGAGTGAAGCTCGAGGCATTCGTTACTAAAGCGGGTATGAGCTTGCGCGCTCAGAACATTCCGTGCGGAGAGCGAGGGACCCACTGGGGAGGTAAGGGAGGAATCCGGATGTCCGACTGCCGGAAGTTGATTTTGCGAAATAAAATAAGAGGCGGGGGTGGGTGGAGAGGGGCGGCAGAAGGAGGGGTGTAGGGAGTGAGGGGGGGGGGGGGGGAGGCGGTGTAGAGAAATCGATGGAGGGAAGCAGGGTGGGAGGAGAGGAGAGGAAGGGAGGTCGGTGCGGTGTGACGGCTCAGTGGTAGCAGCGCGACTCCACTCGGCTCGCTCGCTCGCCTGCCCCCCCTGGAGTGTCCTGTCCAGCCGGCGGCATGTGATGGCAAGGGAGGTGAGTAATGCTCCTTCATTGCGACAGACAGACCATCCTTGCAGTACACAGTTAAGTCCCTCGCCCGCCTCCTAACCTACATCCCGCCTCCACAGACCGACCCAACCTCCTCCCTCCTCAATCAATAACCCAACTTAACCTATCACTTTTTCATTTTACTAGCTTTTTATTTCTTTATTCTCCTCAAAGAGTATCTACTCTTAAAGTTTTGTATTTTTTCGCCAAAAATTGTAAAAAAATACTTTCCTTTTTATTCTCCAAATCATCCAAAAACTAACCTATTTCCTATATGCACCCATAGATGCATACAGTAGTTCAGAGTACAACAAATCCGGGGATATTTACTTTTAAAATAGGAGATAAACTATCAAAAATATTATAAAAATCAGCTTTAGCCACTATAACATTTAATTAAGTAATAAAAATAACCATAAACAATTTATTTATTGAGAGAAAATTGCCATTATCGTTTCAATTATGCAAAACTGAGTATTAAATATACTTTGTTTAATAAAAATATAAACAGAAAATTCCACATGTAAAAAATTTAATTTCGCTACAGGCTTTTTGACTTTTAAGACACATTTTTAGTTTTTCTTTCTAGTCATAAAGCCAAAGATGGAGAAGGCTGAGCATAAATAATCAAATTCAAATTGTTTCTTTTTTTCTCTCCAATTCAAGGTTTCTTGTTTACCCCGTCCTTCTTTTTTTTTTTTTTAATTTTTTTATTTTTTATAGCAAAATAAAAAAACATAAAACGGTTTCATAAATTTGTCCGAAATGGCCTAAATTTATTGTTCATTCAATTGTCAAATGTAAAGAAAAAGTCATTCAAAAACAGATTTTTGGGCATGCGTACAATGTACCTATAGGTCCTCTCTAGGACGAGTAATGACAGTTTAAACCTGCCTCCTTTAGGGGTCTCAAAAATAGTTAAACATGGTTTTTTGTTACTTTTCAAAGTGTATCAAGTAATATTCCTTACTTACGAGATATGTCTAAAGAATTTTTTTTTTTTTTTTTTTTTCGCTTTATACATTTAGATAACTTCATAATAAAAATGGTTAATCTACGTGTCTTTCAATCTTATATGTGTTTTAAAATATGTATAATTATTTATTCATATAGATAATAAATATTACATTTAAATATTTATGGTAAATAAGCTAGAATATTAACAAATGTACCTATGAATTAAATAAACATAAATATTTTTTATTTAGCTAATATTTACTAATTTTCTAATAAATCTCATAGGCTAGAGAACAAAAAAGTATAAAATCGAACTACGTTTTCAAGAAACTGTAAAAAGGAATTCTTAAAAATGCACTAGCTTCTTCCAAATAATTGCTATAAAGGAATACAATAACATTTAATTGGCAGATTTTTTATACACTCAACTGTGTGTGGAAATCTTTATTTTTATTTTTTCAAATTAAAAATTAAGTATTTATTTCGGGACGATTTTCGCAATGGAGCTGTGCTTTTCCCTAAAAAAAACAGAAAAAACAACGAATAGATCCATTACAATAATGAAAAAAAAAGTAAACTTCATAATTGAAAAATCCACCAGGATAAAAACATTTTTGAAAAATGAAATGATTGTGTACAGGCACAGATCGCCCATCACCAGTTGAGGAGAGCACCATTTATTAGCCCTATTTTCTCATTAATATTTTGCCCAAACGATTCAAAATAATATTACAAATTTAAAATTTAATTACTAACAAAATCCTGTTTAAGCAATTATTTTTAAAATAAACCTAATGTAGGAAGGTAAGATTTACAAAAAAAAACACTCAGCAATGCCTTATTTTTAGTTAAGAATTAATAATAACAAAATAATAGGCATATTATTGTAGTATTGGATAATTTCAAGTTCATTATATAATCAAACTGCCTGTTTCCAATATGGTTTGCAATTGAAGAGTGACAATATATTATTCATAGTATTTATGAAAATCAAAGTAAATAACCTTAGAATTTTTTGTGACTGAAGGTTGCCTTCAACTGACATGAGTAAAAACAAACAGACCTTAAACTAGATTGTAAACACTGAATATCTTAATATAGATTGTAATACACAAAGTCAATTGGACAAATGGCTGACAGCAGAGTTGCCAGGTTAACTTTTGTTTTGTTGTTTTTTATTATATTATCCAAATTGTGTATTTTGCTATGAATTATATTCTGAAAATTATTTTTATATTGATAAATGATTTTTTTTCATTGTTAACAATTTAAGTTTTTACTCGTTCAGAGAAAACATGTGTAAAGCAACGTAATTTGTTTGGATAAGATTATTTATTGTGGCAACTCTGTCAGAAGAATTTTTTTTTTTTTTTTTTGTCTATAATGTTGGTCGCAACTGTTACCATGACGCAACAACCAGCTTCCAAGAGGACTTCATTGAATGTGGATGACTTGATTGGCGTGAGAGAGGAAGGCCACCCAGCGGTAGCTCCTCAGGGCGAAATTTAAAATAATGAATATTATGGTTATTATCAATGAATAGCGATATTATGATTTTGTTACAAGAAGTGGGGGTTTGTAATTTCGGATTATATTAAGTCACGATTCCACCTCCTCTTCAATCTCCTGGGAGGACTGTGTGGCAAGTGTGGTGAAGAAAGTGAGTGGATGTATGGATTTGGGTGTTAGTGCAATTTGCTGTGGAAACGTCTGTAAAGGTCCTGAATTGTGTCGTGTACTGTGTTTATCATGAGGTCATTGTGAAGTGTTCTGTTACTTACGTATGGTGGGCATTGTGTAATGAGTCTGAGTGCTTTGACTGGAAAACCTGGATACGTTTCAGGTTAGATATTTTAGCCGAACCGTAGATTTGTGAGCCATACATCCAGAGTGGCTTTAGTAGAAATGTGTAGCAGTTACGCTTTTGTGTTAAGGGTAATTTTGAATGTCTGTGCAGAAGAGAATAAAGCATTTTAAATCGTTTGTTTAGTGTATTACGTATGAGGCTTGTATGTGGGTTCCATGTCAGTCGTCTGTCCAGAGTAAGTCCCAAATATCTTACTGTGTTAGTCTGAGGGAGGGGCTTGTTGTAGATAAAAACGGCGGGACATGTATCTCGTCTTAATGTAAATGTGATATGTTGTGATTTGTTCGTGTTGAGTTTAATTTTCCAAATGTTGCACCAGTTCTCAATTTGAGTAACATGGTGTTGTAATGTGAACGAGGCATGTATGGAAGATTCAGCAGCAGCTAAGATGGCAGTGTCATCGGCGTATGTAGTTGTCAAAGTATGTGGTGACGTGGGCATGTCTGAGGTGTAAAGTGTATATAACAAAGGAGATAAAATAGACCCTTGAGGCACGCCTGCCAAGATGGGCTGCAACGAAGAGACAGCAGAGCCCTGTCGGACGACGAAGTATCTGTGTGCTAAATATGATTGTAGGATGAGGTAGTATGTGTGTGGAAGTAAAGGCCTCAATTTGTAAAGAAGTCCCGGGTGCCAAACTCGGTCAAAAGCCTGACTTACATCAAGAAAGGCCCCTGCTGCATACAACTTTCTCTCTAAGGCAGAAGCTATGAAATCCACAACCCTGTGTAACTGATGTGTTGTTGAATGTTGTGAACGAAAGCCGAACTGATGATCTGGGAGTACTTGCTGGGATGTTATGATAGTTATGAGTCTTTTATAGAGTAATTTTTCAAAAAGTTTTGAGCAAAGAGGAAGAAGACTGATAGGGCGATATGACGAAGGGCAGTGTGATGGTTTGTTTGGTTTTAAGATCATGATAATATGTGAGTGTTTCCATTGTATGGGGAAAAATGTTGTGCGAAGTATGCAGTTATACAGGGTTGTGAGAAAAACTATAGCCTTTCGGGGCAATTCTTTGAGAATTTCAGCCGTAATGAAGTCGTATCCCGGGGACTTCTTTCTGGGCAGTAGTTGAATTTCGTAGGTCACTTCGGCCGGGGTGAATGATTTAGGAGGGAGTGAAAGTGGGAGTGGAATGTGTAATGCATTTAACACAGTGTCGTCATGTGGAGTGTGGGGTGAGTCTTGATGTGGAGTGAAAGTATGTGCGAGATATCTACCGAAGAGCTCTGCCTTTTCATCATCCGTTATTACCCATGCGTCATCATAATTACGAAGCGGTGATGACACTACTGGTTGACGCAGAACTCGACGAGTTTTTCGCCAGAGACTGCCATTTTCAGCATCTAGGTTAGAGAAGTAGTCATCTTGTTTGTCCTGTCTGAATAATTTAATTTCTGTCTTAAGTTTATTATTTAGCTGGTTGTAGGTTCGTTTGTCAAATTGAAGTCTAGAGGTTTGCCATCTCTGTCGTGCTCTCTGTTTCTCCCTGATCAGTCTCCGGATGTACTCCGGGTACGATGGTTGATCTTGTTTACGGCCAATTATTTTTGGAGTTGTAGAGGTCCATGTAGCTTCTTGGACGCTTCGTATGAAGTGTTCCACAGAATTTTCAAGTTCCTCCTGCGTTTTTAAAGCATAAGGAATGGAGAGCTTAATGTTGACTGGAATAACTGCCAGTCTGTGATTCCTGGGGTTAGCGTTGGTTTCTTCTCTTTCTCACACGGTTCTGCCCAGAGGTTTAGAATCACGGACGAGTGATCAGAAGAGAGGTCGGGTGGGCAACTGACAGTATAAGGCAAACCTCGTAGTCCCTTATGGATGAAAAAGTCCAATAAGTCAGGTAATTTCCGTCTTGAAGTTGGCCAGTAAGTCGGTGAGATAGGCGAAATTATGTGTAAATGGTCCCTATTAAGTGTGGTGTTAAGACTCCTTCCCCTCGGAGTACAGAGTCGCGAGCCCCATTGCTGGTGTTTCGCGTTGTAGTCACCTCCAGCAAGGAAGCAAGGACCCCATTTCCGAAAAAATGCTGAAAATGTACCAGGTGCTATGGCGAACCTCGGAGGACAGTAAACGGCCACAAGGGCTATTTTTTTGTGTTTTGTGTGTAATGATACAGCTGCTGCCTGTATATGAGGTGTTGTTTCATTGGGAAGTGGGTAGTGTGTGAGTGAAGACTTGATGAGAACAGCGGCCCCGCCGTGACTGGTGTCGTCAGGATGGTCAGCTCTGTGCATTGTATAGTCACGTATGTAAAGCCTGGATTTAGATGTCAAGTGAGTCTCAAAGATCAGTGCTACGTCTATCCGTCTGTCATGTAAAAATATGTCCAGTTCGTTTCTGTGTTGTAGAAGTCCATTAGCGTTCCACAGAAGAACTGACAAGGAACCAGCGGTGAGTAAATTAGTTGACATTTTGTGTGAAAAGTTGTGTCATTTGTGAAAGTTGTGTGAGGAGAGTGACGAGGGGTTGGATAATGTTTTGAAGGCTTGAAATGAAATTTGAAAAGTTGGGAGGGATATCTTGACTCGGAGGAGACCACTGGGGAGGCCCTTCCACCCCCACGCCATTTGGAAGGCAGTATGCTGGGTATTGGTTGGACGTCCCAGGTGAGCCTCTCTGAAGACCTGCTGCCTCTGCGTAGTTGGAGAAGTTCCTTCTTGGCTGCGGTATGGTTGAGAGTGTAGCAGCGGGAGGTCCGTTTACTTCCTGAGCTGGGTGTGCGGATCTTGCTGCCGTTGGAGCGTAATGCATCTGTGCACCATGCATTTGCGCCTTGTCTCCTCTGCTTTCGGTAGTCCTTCCCTTTTGAATGCGCAATTGTTGATACGTGGCGCACCCTTTGTAGTTCACAGCATGTGAACCATTGCAGTTTGCACATGTAGCGGGGCTAGCCCTAGGCTTCTGGCATGTTCCAGAAACATGTTCCTAGCCACAGCGCACGCATTTGTGCATTAATCTGCAATATGAATGCGTGTGCCCGTAACCTTGACAACGTTTACACTGGACGATAGAGTGCCTTCTGTAGGGTTCTTCAATGGTTACTTTTGAGTAAAGTAAACTCCGGATATCGAAGATTTTTTCGTTGTAGTGTTTTGGGTCCACGTCAACAAAAAAGATAGGCAGAGGTACTTTAACAGGCTCTGAATGTGTAGCACTGGGTTCCTGAACCCATGTTTTTTTGAATACTTTCATAACAGCTCGAGCCGGATATCCCTTCTCCTGAAGAGCTGTTTTCAGATCTGCATGATCTGTGGATGAATGTAGGCCGCGGATCACTACCCTCGGTACTCTGTCAGACTTGAGTTGGTACGTGTGGAACATGACCTTCTCTTTGTCTAGTAAATGTACAAATGATCTATAATGGGCCAGTGTGGTAGGGTACGAGTAGAGTGTGATTCCATTAGCTGTAGATTTTAAAATAAATGAATTTTGACCACAAGTATTTTCTAATAAAGATAAAACGTTTTTATAACTACTAATGTTTTCTTTGATGAAAATGGGAGGTGGTTTTTCATTTACTATTTGTTGACTATTTGATGATGACTCCATTGCTTCATCTTGCGACAATGGTGTAAGTGGTTATTAAGGGGTACCTGCTGAATGTTGCTGTTCAGCCGCGCAGCCTTTCTGGGGTCTCTGGAGTCTGCAGCTGGTCGCTTCCGGTCCCTGACAAACACTTCCTGCCATACAGAGGTGGAGGGAGTAGCCTCAGGAGTCGTGGTTTCTGCTTTTTTACCTTCGTCACCCATGACTGATTGTAAGTTAAAACTTACTCATCAGAAAAGTAAAAAAGAAAAAAAGGAAAACACACAAACGAAACAATAACATCAAATTAAAACATAAAACGAACAAAAGAAAGTAAAGATAAAATAAAGTAAAAGGAATAAACTGAATTAAATTGAAATATTTTATGTAAGGTTATGTTTTCAAGTTTCTAATGAACACATAAAGTTTCAAGTTTCGAATGAACACATAACATAAAATTCAAAAAGAAATTAACCACAGTTCCTTTAAAAAAAAAAAGAATCGAAAATATTTTAAACAATAAGTTTAAATAGCCTTCAAAGAAAACGAATATTGAGGAGCACAAAAACGTGTTGTTCACCATACGGTAGTTGGCCACGTCATCGTCAGAAGAATTGACGGCCAAGTCATTACACAAAACTTCTCGCATCTTCCACCCATCTCTAATTACTGTTCGGTTGATTATTACAATTATTTGTATTTTGTTGAGTGGAATATTATTTGTAATTGCAAATTTTGTACCTAATGAAATTTACCATTTCGACAAAAAAAAAAAATTGTTTCTGGGTAACTACCTTTACTTATTACCCAATTTTGCAAAACTTTAGATGGGACCATCTATATGCCGAACCGAATTTATATACCAAGTTTCATACAAATCCGTTCGCGGTTCTGGCGTTTCAGATCAAGACACTTTGTACCATGTCTATCCTTGTCACACGTCGAACGTAAGAACCACTCAACGGATTTTTATGAAACTTGATATCGATAAAGTAGTTGAAAAGTGGGACATCTCAGAATTATTGATTTTTGAGAAAACGCATTTAAAAGTTTCGCAACTACATTTATGAAACAACATCAGATTCATAGATCAGTAGGTACTAAGAAATTTCAAATTATCATGTTTCTGAAACTAAACATTCAGAAACAAATTAAAATTTTATAACAGGTTATGTACATTTTAGGCCCTCAATTTTGTATTTTCAGGTGTCCGAGTTCAGAATATGAAAGAGGGTGGAAACGTTTATAAGAAAATGATAACTCAAAAATTAGTTTTTTTGAGTTGTCCCACTTCTGAACTACTATATCGATATACAATCAGTAACAAAAATTTTCGGACAATTTATAATTTTGTTTTTCTTTTGCAGTTACACATAGTTATATGGCAAAATATTTAATTCAAGCAAAGTTTTAAATTTCGAGATCATCAATCATTTCAAAACGCCGTAAAACAATTAATTAAACATTTACAGCTAATAGGAAATTTTGCATTAATAATTGAAGACAAGAAATTCACGTAACAAAATTTTCTGGACACCTGTTGTTTGTTTTGTAAACAAATGCGACTCTGATCATGATCTTTAATCCCTTCTCAACCAACCGCTAATACCGAACAAATGAAATGTGTTTACATCCTTCTATTACTGCATTCAGTAGTTATTTGTATTTCCTGCTGTCAAGATGGGTCGAACATCTTTTGAAGTTCAACAGATAATAATTTTTAATTATGAAAAAGGATTAAGTGTCCGCAAAATCGGTGGTATGGTAGGCCGAAGTAAAAGCACCGTAGCCGATGTAATTCGAAGGTATAAGCATGAGGATCGGATAGATTTGAAATCTTCCTCTGGCCGTCCAAGAGTATTAAACGACCGAGAAAGGTGTAGCGTTGTCCGGAAAATTAAAAACAAGCCCTCGAGGAGTGCACCTCAGATCGTCGCCGAGGTATACAGAGAAACGGGAAAGAAAGTTCACCCACAAAATGTTCGAAGAATTCTAAAAGAAGCAGGATATAATGGGAGAGTACCAAAAACCGTTTGTGAGTGAAAAAAATATAAAAAAAGATTGAGCTTCGCAAAAGAGTTCCAGAATCATTCAGAAATTTTTTGGAGTAATGTCATTCATCTGCGAGGTAAAATAAACTTAAGCACTCCGTCCTTCGGATGGGATGTTAAGCGATGGTCATGAGCCTGTACGATGTCAGGTCAAAGCGTTTGAGCTCTCACATAAACACACGCATGCAATTGATCTCTGATGTTCACACGATTACAAAATTTTTAGTACATATTATTATGTATACATATATTATATGTATAGGGAAGTAAACAAAAGTAAAGTAATAGTATATGTATACATATATTACATGGAAGTAAACGGACATGATCTGGAAACATTTATTTGTCGAAATATCGGAGAAAAAACGTTTAAATTAGAAAAATTGGGTACTTAGTTTCTTTAGAGGGAAGGTGGAGGGGATGGAGTAGGGGGAAGGGACGGTTTCTGCCGAGGGTCAGCGCTGCTGTCGCTCTCTTCCAACGTCATATCACAAAAATCTAGTTTTCTGACATTACATGACCTGAGATTTCTTTTTATGTTGTGAAGAGTTACAAGATACAAGAATATTTTATTATTGCGGTTTGTTCTATTGCAAGCAAATACTTTTGAATGTAAGTTTAATATATTTAGTCCCGACAGTCGCGACAAAATTTGGAGAAAGCGTAATGAAGAGCTGAATCCAAAAAATTTTAAACCAATAGTAAAACATGGGGGTGGCTCAGTGATGGTGTGGGGGTGTATGGCGTCTAGTGGAATTGGTGAACTGGTTTTCATTGAAACCACCATGACTGGAAAAGTTTATGCCGAATTACTAAGGAGCAATTTGAAAAAGAGTGCTGAAAAACTTGGGATTTTACGGACTTTTCATTTTTACCAAGACAACGATCCGAAACACACCTGTGAATTGGTACGTACTTGGCTTTTGTATAACTGCCCTAAAGTTATGAAACCCCCCCCCAATCGCCCGATCTCAACCCAATTGAACACGTATGGGGTGAGCTCGACAGGAAAATTCGATTAACACCCATTGCTTCAAAAAACGAATTGAAACAAAAGTTATTAGAAGAGTGGGGTAAAATATCTCCAAATTTCACCAAAAAATTAGTTTCATCATCAATGCCGAATCGAATGAAAGATGTTATTACACAAAAAGGGTACCCAACCAAATATTAATTAACATTATGGTTTATGAATTTGTGAAATCGTAAAAAAAACATTGAATTTATTTATAGTTGTTTACATTTTTGTCCGAAAAATTTTGTTACCTACATTACTTGTTATAAAATTTATTAAATTAAAATATTTATTTGTTCTAATCAAAGCTGTTTTTCCTTTATCCTAACCCACTTTTGAATTCTTATTCTTGATTGAAAAATGGCTTTAATTATTTTTTTAAATTATTTTTTATTACTTGTGCATTTAATTTTTTATTGAAAAATCAAACCGTCCGAACATTTTTGTTACTGACTGTATAAGTTCAGTTTAGCATGTAGTTGGTCCCATTCAAAATTTTGCAAAATCATAACTAACTGTTGTTAACCTGCATCCAGTTCCAAAATCATAACTAACTGTTGTTAACCTGCATCTAGTTCCAAAAAAGTAAACTTATATCGAAAGGATACATTTTATGACAACATTTATAATGACAAATACATTTTCTCGCCACAAAATACAGATAATGGTAATAATCAGCTGGAGAATAATTAAAAGTTCCTAGGTTTGAGCTTTTTACAAGTACTTTTTTTTAGACTTCCTTTCGTTGGATCATTACCATAAACTTTATGGTTTTCTCGGAGTCCTAAATAACAACATGGGTGGTGTTTACCCAAATATGGTTGTCAATATCTCAGTTAAACGCCGTCACTGTTGTCATGTTTTTACAGGATGCAAAAATCAGTTATTTCACATTGAATTTAATATCTTTCGGATATGAAACCTCTCTTATTATTTTGTAGTAAATTCTCATTTTTTAACAATTACAATATTTCCATTACAGAATTCGTAATAATACTGATAAATGAAACTGCTGAGATGAAACAAGACAAGAAGATTATTATACTCAACAGGTTTTCGGTAGGACTCAAGTTTGAATATCTGAATTTCGTGTCAGACGTACCTGAATTATTTATGAAAATAAGGATATTTTCATAAAAATATATTTTTTAGGATCGGTTATTGTTGATTAAATTGTAGAAATTAATTATTATTTATATTATAGATAAGTGAAATAAAGAAGGGCTGCGAAAATAATATAATCTCTGGCAACTATCTGTTATTGTTCCTAATTTGTTATCTGCGTTTGTCTGTCTTTTTTTAATATCAATCTCCAATTTCTGTTAATTTTATCTTCCCCAGCTGTACGGAGTATAGGGGAATTTATGTAATCGCTCAAAAATTTGATGGGGAGTTTTCAACGGAATTTTATGACTCGGCCTCAATATTTCAAATATGAAAACAATATTTATGGAAAACTCTAATAACTGCCATTGTATTGGATGTATCGACATGAAATTTCATATTTGAAAACAATACTTAATGAGGACATGACTGTAAAATTTCAGCTATATCGGCTGAAGGGAAGGGGAGAGGTGCCTCAATTCAAATACCCTTATTACTGCCGATATAATGAATTTATTGAGACAAATTTTAGTGTGAGAATTTAGGAGTCCCTGTGTAAATCAACTTGCCAGTGATTCACCGATGTCCTACTTCTTTTCAGACCCAGATAGCCCCAAAATACATCTATAGATTGAATTCTGTTGTCAGGAGCTCACCGAATCGCATGGACAATATATTTTTGAAGAATACATTATGACAGCAATGTCAGTAGAGATGCTTCACTTCATCGTTGGATAAACTTTCAAATAAAATTGTTTCGAATGGAGTCGAAACTTTATTTTGAAAATGAAAATTATTTCATTCAGTCTCAATCATTTTGAATATATCATCATAATAAATGTGAACGTGGTGTTGGGAGTGGGGGTCCTCAAACTTTGAGGTACAAAGAATCCGGTATAGTTTTCAACCAACGCTGCTTGGCGGCTATGTGGTGTACTAATCGATTCTTCAAGAAGTCTGCTTCTTTAAATAAATAAATTCATTTTTCTTTTGTTGTTGGAGTTGACAAACTTTAATAGGCCTCATCTTATATATATATATATATATATATATATATATATATATATATATATATTCAATGTTTGTCTATAATCATATAATTTAAATACTGGCAATAAAAATGAATGCAACCCTTCACTTGCCTGTAATGTGTTTTTTCTTTGTGGGGGTTTTTTCTCACTTTTGTGTCGGCAATACTAAACTAAATCTCAAAAAACAAAATCTAAATGTTATTTAAAACCGATACCATGATATAACTATATATTTTTGTATAATTTAAATAATTCCATTTAACAAACTCAGGTTCGACACAGGTATCTTGATTGAGGTTTATAAGGCAGGTCTTTTTGGATAGAAATTTCATGTTTTCCTATCTTGTGAATTCTGAATGTGTGTGTGATATAAAACTCGTTAAAATGAATTTTGTTTGTGGATCCAAAACCCAATGGATATGTATTAATTTTCAGCCAAATTGGCCAAGTGGAAGGGGGAGATGAGAGAGAGGGCTCAAATTGAAAACCATAATTACTGCTGATATAATAATTGTATTGACACGAATTTTTGAATTTACCTTTGAAATATTATAAGAGTGACATCTATTGATTTTAAGCCAAATCGGTCTATTGGTATTAGGGGTAGGTTGGAAACTTAGTTGTTCAATTTGTGTTTTTTTTTGGTCCGTTGTGCCACTGAAACACCTTACTCGATATCCCATGGGGAGGGGGGAGGGTTATGAAAAGTGGTTGAGTTGACAATTAATGTCATTGTGTGAGGGTGCTGAAGGGCGGAGGGCTATCGACCCCCCCCCAGGAAGGGCCCAGTCAGCAGGAGATGTCGAGATGACACCCTCCTCTTCTTGAGGAGAGACCTGGAGGTGGGAGGCCTATCTATGGGTCCTCTCCCTCAGGGTGTCAGTCTGTGTTGTCATGTTGTCAGGACGGCTGTCTCAGAGGATCTCCGCATCCCCCGGGACAGTTCTCGGGTAGGCATTATGGATTTTGGATTTTCCTGTTCAAAAAGTATACGAATAGCTCCAGCTGCGAATTTAGAAGAACCGACTTTTACTTGAATAATTTTAATGAATGTATGTATTTCTCAGTTGTTATTTATGCAATGTGAAAAAGTTACTGAATTAATATGAACGAAATTTTGTTTTTAAACATTTTTTGATCTGTACATTGTTTTGCTAAAGTAGATAAATAACATTTTCTAGTAGCAAAGAGGGCGTGAGGTGGCGTAGTTGGGAGGGAGAGCAGTGAAGTGGTGGGGGCGAAGGGGAAGTATCTTCTTGCTCACCTGTTCAACTCTGTCTACTTAACTGTCCATCTTCCTTATATTTACTGGTATAATTCAAATAATATTCAATTAAAATTCAAGAGTTCACGCAATCCATATCTTTAATGAAACAACTATATCTGTGATAATTAAAAAAATGAAATGTTAAATAAAAAAAAATATTCAAATAATTGAAATAATAAATTTCCTGTAGAAATTATAACTGGCCTCTACTAAATTTTGATTTTTACAGTAATTTCCGAAAAGGGCTTTTAAAAAATATCGAAAGTTCAAGACGTGCAATTTTGAAGAAAGGACACTTATTTTAAAAAAAATTCAATTAACAAACATTTCATTTGGATTTCTTCTAAATTTACTAAAGAGATGCCATATTGTTTTTCTAAGTTTTGCAAAAATGTTAAATCTAATCCAAAGGTATAAATAAATTATCTTACTGGGTTAACAGGGAAAATGAATAGCATAGAAGACCAGAACAAATATTGGGTTTATTGAGCTTAGTTTACGAAGCTCTTCCTTCGTACTCCTAAGCCCCTTTACCGATCACATTGAAATTTACCACGATGGTAGTGAAGACGGTGACGATAGTTTACTACTAAAAAAATTTGAAATCGAACATACCACGGAGGAATAATCACCGAAAAACAAAATCCCCATTGAAATCAATTGAGAGACAAAATTCTCGCGCAAAATAGAATTTTTCGAATTTCAAATGTAAAAATCCGGGCGAAGAAAAAAAAAACCCCCTACGGTTCCATCCAGTGATCACAAACTGGTTCATATGCCCCATTTCAAATGCACTACTTGTATGTTAACCGACCACATTAACAGTATGATTCAATAAATTTAGACTGACTCAGCTCAGTTTTTGCAAACAGTAGAATGTATTGCACACCTAGTTTAATTAAATCTACATTATAAATTTCTTAACTAAATATTGAAAAAACAAAAAACATTAAATTAATTTTAAAAAAGAAATCTTATATACTAATTACTTAACTATATCAAATGTTATTTTGGGCATATATATATTATGTACATATAAATAAATAAAAGTACCTCCTTTGCGCATTTTAAATCTCCAATTAAAAACTCCAATTAATCACAATCAATTCACAACCTTTTGGTTCACCACACCTTAAGCCTAAAAACGTTTCTCACTCCTAGCCTGTCCACATTCACATCTCACCTCACCTCAAACTTAGAATCGCCCATTCTAATTAGAACAGCTGATGGTCGTCTTTTGTTTTCCAATCATTTGTTCGTTTTAAAACAAAATGCGACTTCATATATTTATTTACTAATATAGTTACTTCACTATTTTTATTTTATACCAATAAATATAATTAATTTTATAATATTAATAATTTGAATGTGTATGATTTTATACATCACAATATCATACATAAATTAACCTTAACTTAGTACGTACATCATTCTACCTTGCCAAAATCGTCAACTGTGAATTAACATAAAGTCTTTAAAGACTTCGCGACATTGTACAGGCTTGAGACCATCGCTTTACGTCTCATCCAACGGCGTGTTCAAGGTATTTCACTTCCTAGTTAAAAACCAAAGGATCTCGGCCGGGTTTAGAATCCTCAATCTTGAGCACAGTAGGCAACCACGCTACCTCTGAGCTACTGTTTTTTTAAAATTCTAATAAAGTTTATTAATAATTAATATAATTATAATTATTAACATGATTATTAACATGATATGATCATCTTATAATCCATAACTTCCTATATACCTACTTCGTATAGCTGGTGTGGTAAAAAAGGATTGTGTTGTTAATGTTAAATAAAAATAAATAAATAAACAATAAAACTATTAATTTAAACAAAACAATAAATTAACACATTTCCTGTAGAAATTTTATCTCTTTTCTTTTACTAAATTTTGATTTCTACAGTAATTTCCGAAAAGGGCCCTAAATAAATATCAAAATTTCAAGAAGTGCATTTATTAAGAAAGTTCACGTAATTTTTTTTAAAAAAATTTCAATTAACAAAGTTTTTATTTTCCATCTTCTCTTCTAAATTTTGCAAAAATATTAAATCTAATCCAAAGGTTTTCAAATTATCTTATTGGGCCAACAGGGAAAATGGATAGAATAGCATTTACGAGAACAAATAGTTTGGGTTTATTATTTTTAAATCGTCTACATTATAAAATAAAAAAAACTAAACATTGAAACAAACAAAAATCAAAAGAAAAATCTTAAAAACTAAATTCTTAACACTAATACAATCTTTTTTTGTTTTATATTTTGGCCATTTTTTAAAATTTAAGTTATATATTTCTGGGTACATATCCTGTACATATAAACAAACAACAGTACCTTCTTTGCGGATCAATTTCACCGTCAATTCACTCCTATTTAGTTCATCACAACTTAAGCCTAAACACCACTCTCTATCTTTACTCAGACCGTCGCCATTCTACCCAGCCTCGTCTCTACACACACTAAAAAACAGCTGATGATCGTGTTTTGCTTTTTTTTACTCATTTGTTTTAAAAGAAAATTGATTTTTTATTGAAAAATAAATATAATTGATATTTTTATATTAATAATTTAATCATTTTAATGTGTGTATTTTTTTTTTATAAATCACACTGGGGAAGTATAAAATAATGATACATTAAGTAATGATATACCATATATATGTTTGAGATGCATTTAACATTAACTCATTGATGAGAAGCCATTCGTTTAATGTTTCAAGATTTCAATCAAAGAGGTTGGGTTTTTAGTCGTTCTATTAATATTAGTGTGTTCCGCGAAAAGAACTGACGTAAACGGTTCCATCGTTATATATCTATGTTTATAGATCTATATCTATATCTACGAGGAATATCAAAGGTCTTAAGATTGATTCTTCGGGAGCACATCATGTAAATTCTTTCCATTCTGATGTATACATAGCACCAGCTGTATTAATATAATTTTATTATAATTATTATAATTCGACTATATTTTGTTTATGTTGAATATACTTAGTTATTGTAAATGTTGAGGGCGCCGGTAGCTAAGTGGTGTGCGTGCTTGCCTTCTGAGCTCAAGAACGTGGGTTCGAAACTCGACCGAGGCCCTTAGTTTATTTTATGTGGGAGGTAAAATTAACTTAAGCACGCCGTTCATTTGGATAGGACGTTAAGCGATGGTCCTGAGCCTGTACGATGTCAGGTATTCGTTGAAGACCCTTGCCCTAGATGAATAAAAGGTTAGGGTAGGCAAAATTTAGGACTCCCACAGTAGAGTCGGGCTCATGTCCATCAGAGTGACGAAAGAGCGCTCTGGTAGTATGCGATATGACCTCATAGTTAAAGCCCGGGCATGAGTCATAAAACCTAAACCTAACCTTGTAAATGTTATTTGAATCGAGACTACTTGAAAATTTATTCATTCTTTAATATTTACTATTCATTTTATTATATTTTCCCCCAGACAGACATTCGCTAATAGATTTTAATATAATATACTAAGAATTATTAAGACCATATTATGGTTTTCAATCAGTTACGAAATGTCACTTATACATACGAGTGTACTATAATAATGGATTAGATACAGTTGGTCGGTTCCAGAACAAACGGTTTAGAAGTCGGGCTGTAAAGGAACACGCTTGAGTACCCCACTGAAGCCGCCTACTCAACCGAAATAATACATTGACCTTGTGAATATATAGTAAAATCATTAGTCTAAGGACAGGGTTAAAATATGAATTTAATGACTACCTGATCATAGGTCTGCGGATAAATATTTGCTAATTAATGTGGAGATTTTGTGTTCAAGTCCCCAGACAAATAATTAATTTGTATTACTTAAATAAATTACTTAAAATAATATTTTATAGTAGGATTGTCGTTCCAGAGGCTCATTAAATATATTTGTATGAACATGGAGGATGACGACCACATTTAGGGTAGACTAAATGGGGGAGGGGAGGCCCTGAGAACTGGGTCATAGCCCAGGCTGAATGTTGCTCCAGGCCTGGCTACACCATGCTCCCTGTCTCCTCCACGTAACCATGTCGTCTGAAGGCTCATTACCTATGTTTATATGGTCTCGTGAACATGGAGGATGACGACCACATTTAGGGTAGACTAAATGGGGTAGGGGAGGCCCTGAGAACTGGGTCATAGCCCAGGCTGAATGTTGTTCCAGGCCTGGCTACACCATGTTCCCTGTCTCCTCCACGTAACCATGTCGTCTAAAGGCTCATTACCTATGTTTATATGGTCTCGTGGACCATGGAGGATGAAGACCACATTTAGGGTAGACTAAATGGGGGAGGGGAGACCCTGAGAACTGGGTCATAGCCCAGGCTGAATGTTGCTCCCTGTCTGTCCTCACCTTCCCGTGACTTACCTGTTCTTGAGAACAGTATTCCAGTTTTCATTATTGATAACTACCTGTTACTCTTCCTATCAAACATTTTCATTCTATTTATTTTCTTCTTTTTCTTCGTATCTTTCTTTTATTATTATTTTTTCTTTTTCAGAGGTTTGACTTATTGCGACTCCTGTTTCTCCATTTCCATAAGAAATATGGAGTTTTATGAATGACCGCATACAAACCATCCAATGACTCCTCTCAAGTAAGACTTCCTTTTAATTCTTTTATTTTTTTTCTTTCTTCTTACTCCCCTCTTCTTAGTTTGTAAAATTTTCTCTTTTTTGTTTATTTATTCGTTGCATCTAATATTGTTATTGTTGATAGTCAATAAATAGTTTATTATAAATATAATAGTTTATAATTTCAAAATTTGCAAATATCCAAAAACTGATAAAGTTGATTCTAAGTGCCTTCGGGGAGTTAGAAAATTTTTGGTGAATGACTAACTATTTACTTCATCAGCACAAATTGGGTTTTTGCACTCCCTTCAAAACCAATCGAGCGTTTGGGCAAAAAACCAGTCGTTGACTTACATAGGAGCTCCTAAATCCTGTCTATATATTCATTACTTCGGCAGTTATTCGGGTTTTATAAACTCTAGCATGCCGTCCTTCAGATGGGACGTTAACCTTTGGTCCCGAGCCCTAACCTAGGAGAATAAACCTAGATAGGCAAAATATAGGACTCCCACTGTCGGGCTCATGTCCACCAGACTGAAGAAAGAGCGACTTCGTATTTAAAGCCTGGGGATGAATCATAATAACTAACTATATGTGGCATATCAACACATTGCTGTCAGAAGTCTTAAGCACATTTTGAAGAAATAATTGCTGCCCCAATGCATCCCTTAGTCTCCGCTATAGTTCAACACAAGGGCGGATCCAGAACAGTGGCGGATCCAGAGAACCTCTCAGGGAGGGCGATTTTCTTTTTTTTTTTAAGTTACTGAAACTTATGATTAAGGTGAATTAAATAAGAACTAGAGGATGATTATTATAAAAACAACAAAAACGGCAGAAACGTTGATAAGTTATTTTTATTCGTTGTTATATTTACATTCGTCATAATTACGGTTATAATTACGTTATTTTTTATATATTTTATAATTTATATAATTACATAATGAAATTTAAGCGATGACTTTTCGACGATACAAATCGAGTCAAAACTTTTGCCGGATCCACCTCCTTATCCTGGTGCAAATGCAAAAGGGTAAGACCCAAAACAATATCGTATGCAACATGGTTAGAATCGTTACAAGTTTCAATCTAGTATATTTTATAGAACCAAATATGTCATACTTACTTTTTTGATGATAGAGAATATTTATCTCATCTACATAACATATGTAAAATACTACTTTGAAATATTTTGTTATGACGCCACGTGAATTTTTTGCTTAACTGTAGCGACTGTAGCTGTAGACTCATCGACCCACAACTTACTTCATGCCACGTGAGTGGCAAAACGTTATCAAATTTCGTAAAAAATCCGACAGATGTTACTCATTATGGCGCCAAAACGTAATTTTATTTAAATATATATTTTTTTATACGATAAAACGAAATATTAAATTTTTATTTATTCATCTGTAATTTGACAAGAAATGTTATCTTAAAATTTTAAGATATTTCTGGGGCGATCGCCCCCCCCCCCCCCTTGGATCCGCCACTGATCCAGGATGTTCATCAGGTAAAATTTCGTTGACAGGTTGAGTAACAGTCTGAGTCTAATGGCCAATGTGCAAGTTCAATAAAGCCAAAAAGAGAGAAAAAAAAAAAAAAAAACTGTCTGAGTCTGTAAACGAATGAGATCATTCAAGTCTGTGCACAAGACTGCAAGAGGTCCTTCGTGCATCACTAGGACGTCATTCCCAATTTAACGTCCATATTTCTTTATATCCTTAACGAAACTGACTTATGAGCCTCTGCGCTAAGGGGTGGGGTGGGGGGATGGGGGGGTAGTTCTGCTTTTACCCCCCCCCCCCCCCCCCCCCCCCCCCTTGTATCCGCCCTGGTTTGGTTCAACAGCTCCCCACCCCCGGTACCCAGTTCAATATTTTAGTTAGAAATGGTTTAGTCAGTCACTGTGTAAAGGTTATGTTTCCTGAGCTCGTATCATACATGTAAGTTAATACAGTCGACACAAAGCTCTCAACTTGCATGAAATTATCAAAATATAAGTTTAAAGTTCATTGTTTCTAATTCCCTAGCTATACGAAGTATGGGGGAAGAAATTCTTTCAGAAACTCGTTGAAATTTCACATCCAGATTCCAAAAATGAAAAAAAAGTATGTCTGTGAACATGTTGACTTCCAATAGAAATCTATCAACACGAAAGATTATATTTGTATCCAGATTGTAGCAATGAATGCAAGTCAAGAAAGCAAATGTCATATGCATATTCAAAACCGTAAGGACGACACCTATTGATTTTCAGCGGAATCAGCCGAAGGAGATCAGAGGGACTCAACTCAAAAAGCCCAACAACTGCCGATTTAATGAATATATCTGCTACGGGTAAAGTTAGATTAACGGTTAAACCTAGGATTACCCGGGTAAACCTAGTAGTACCCGCTGCCGCTTGGTTAAAGTCCGAAATATAATTGAAATAGTTCACGTTTCGGGCTTTACACGGGTAAAGTATATGTTAAAGCTAGAACCTGTACTACTTCAAATATAGGAACGACGGGAGGGGCAGATATATCGTCCCGCCGGCAAATACGCCCCCAAATTTTGTAATATTTCGATTTATGTTTGTTCTAGGAATTTATGTACCCAGATGAATGATTATCGCTGTTAGACAGCTTACAACAATGGAAATTGAGGTGTGGTCGAGCTAATTAATAAGTACCTAATCTTTATAGTGGAACATACGTCCACTAATGGCCTTGTCATTATTAGTATACCCAACTTTAAACAAGCGGCAGCGGGTACTACGCAGTTTACCCGGGTAATCCTAGGTTTAACCGTTAATCTAACTTTACCCGTAACATATCTATCGTTCAGTTATTATTTTTTCGCTATTTCCCGAAACTCAAATTTATGTCAAAAGAAAGGTTTTGCCTCGCCTCCAAAAATATTTTTTTAGTATTGACATCCTTTTTTCAGTTTTTTAGACAAGAAAAAGAAGCAAAAGTATCGGGAGTCTATTTTCAGTCTAATTTCCTTCAGTTACAGACCCAGGCTCTTCTCTAGACTGGTTCAAATCAAACATAGAACTAGACTGACCCCTCTCAGGTCAGGTTGTGTCTCCTTCCAGTTCTTGGGAGATTTGAACGGATATTTTCAGTCTAATTTCCTTCAGTTACAGACCCAGGCTCTTCTCTAGTTCTCTAGGCTGGTTCCCATCAAACTTCACCCAACACACTTTCACACACACACACACACACACACACACACACACACACACACACACACACACACACACACAGACACTCTATTGGATATTGGGGGGGAGGGGGGGGGGGGGGCGAGTTTCTAAACTTTCCTCCCCCCCTTCCTTTTTTTTACTTTTTCCAATGTGTAGCCTTTATTGGTTTTTATTCTGAGATGTTGACTGCTACGAATTTACAACTAAAACAGAAATTGTTTAAATTAGACTGTTCCCTGTTGAAACATGACAACAGCTGAAGGTCTTCTAATGACTGTTATGGAAAGTAGTCTTTTGTGTTCAGTTTGTGTACCCTTCAGATAGTAGGTACATTATAACTGAACTGTGGTAACTCAAAAAAAAAAGTTTGTTAACCGGTCGTCTAGACCATTGGAAAAGATTAAGAACACGAATAATGTTTTCGTTTAACCTCATTTCGTTCTCGTAGCACAATAAACTGAACATTCGTATAGGTGACGAATTTGTTAGTCGCTAAGTACTTGTTACACACCCATAGCCATGGAAGGTAACAACATTGAGCACGCTGTAGTTGAAGCCCGGGCACGGTTGAAAATAACTAACTAACTTATGGTTAACTGTCATCGTTTTTGGTCGATACCTATACTACCAACATTACTGCCTCAATTCAGAAAATATTTCGAAACGGTACCACAAAGCCAACCTATTTTCTATATTTCTTCCTCGACAATTTTTATAAATCCAACAACCAGAATCTTCATTTTATCTTTACATATGGAGTCCAATGAGCTCAGTATTGCGAGTACGAAATCTAATCGAGGCTTTTAGGTATTTAATCAGAGGGGTAAAAACCTTGAGGACGCCGTCTTTCGGATGGGAACTTAGGCGGCGATCCAGGGCCATTTCGAATGTCAGGTACTCGTAATGAGTCGTATCTTATGTAACTAAACCTGGATAGGTAAAATTTTGGTCTCCCGCTGTAGAGCTAACAAGGATGGGTAAGAGCGTTCGATGCTTAGGTCCCTAGATGCACGCAACAAATCTCCCAATATATCTAAATCTGTCTATGGTTGACCATCATCGTTTCTGGTTGCTGCCTATCTGCCGACATTGCTATCCTAATGTGTTTTCAGAAATTATGTGAAAACGGTACAGAACTTCGGACCGGACTCTAACTGATTGTGACGAACTTGTTAGACGTTAGGTACTTATTTGTTAAAGACCCTTACCCAACGGAAGGGCAAAAACGTTGAGGACGCTGTCCCTTGTAGTTGAAACCTGAGCATGGGTCAAAATAACTAACTAACCAACTTATGGTTAACTATCATCGTTTTTGGTCGATACCTACGTACCAACTTTGCTGCCTTAACTTAAATAGATCTGATTTTTAGGCCTAAGTACATTTTACAAAATACCGCTCATTAATGGACTATAATGGATTACTTACTATAGGAAGTATAGGGGAAGTTGTGTAATCGGTCAAATATTCGATGCAGATATTTAAACAGAATTTTGTACTTTCCGACCTCCTGATTGCAAAAGTGAAAAAAAAAAAAAATGTCTTTCTGTCTGTGTGCGTCTGTGAACACTATAACTCCCGATAGAATGAATGTAACGACACGAAATTTTATATGTATATCCAGAACCCTCTAAAGACGACATGTAATGATTTTCAGCCAAATCAGTAAAAGGGGAGGAGGGGATTAAAGGGGAGGAATTGGTCGAAAGGATGGGAGAAAATAAGAGGAGTGAGGCAAGACGAATATTGAGTTTTAGTCCAAACAGTCGATTGGATTTGGAGGGAGAGCGAAAACGTAATTGATTAATTCGTGCTGGGGAAGTACAGTAGACTCTCCCTTATCCGGCGCGCTCCCTTACCGGCGCTCGCAAAATAATATCAAATTTTTTAAACTAAAATTGACATTCAATTATTAGATTGTCAATTATATGAGCCACGTGTATTTACGAGCACATCATGATTCTGTAACTCACGATTTTTTTTTTGTATTTTTATTGTACATACATATGTACATTGTATTTATAATGAAGGGAACGCTAATACAATATTTTATTACTTCACTTAATTGAACGCATATTTCAAAATATATTTTTAATGCTTGGATATGATGATTTCCGTTATCCGGCGTCACGTCGGTCCCGGCACTGCCGGATAAGGGAGAGTCTACTGTACATAGTTGGTGATACGCCGACAATTTTTTTTTCTATTTTTTCACATCACATTTCAAATAGCGCCGTGTCACAGTGCATCAACATTGGTTTATTTTAATGTAGATAATGGATGGCTATCGGTAGCTCATCATAAATTAATGTAAAATCTCTCCAAATAAAAGTATTGTAGAAACCTAAGTTGACTAGCAGTAATACCCGGCGTTGCCCGGGGAACTTTGACTTTTCTCCCAATATCTCCTATAAGGCTGTTCAGTTCCTCGACAGTACATTCATGATGTTATAATTTTCAATTATTCATACGGAATAAGGCTTATAGTCCTTCAACTGTAGTAACGCTAGCTTTGGAGCTAAAACTAATTTATTCAAAAAGATTACTCATTAATCGTTGCAATGGTTTTCGAGTTACAAAGATTGCGTGAGAGAATGCTGGGATGGACCAGGGGTTGATTAAAAAATAGACCTTAACCTTCCGGTAGATAAAACTTATCTATTCAAAAAGATTCCTCATTTATCATTGCAGTGGTTTTTGAATTACAAAGATTGCGTGGGTGGATGCTGGGATGGACCAGATATTGAGGTACTAATACGCCTATAACCTTTCACCGACGATGACGAACAAATTAATTAAAAAAATTAATCAAACCCATGAAGCCGTTCGTGAGTTATAGCGGTACAACGCACAGACATTTTCAGCTTTATATATATGACTAGCAGGAATACCCGGCGTTGCCCGGGGAACTTTGATTTTTCTCCTAATCTCTCATTCGAATTCTATTCAATTCTTCGAAAGTACATTCATGATGTTATAATTTTTAATTATTCAAATGGAACAAGGCTTATAGTCCTTCAACGGAAGACACCACAGCTAGTATGTGTCAAATTGCAGCGATATCGGCCGAGGGGAGGGGAAATTCCGGGGTAGGGGCTCAATTCAAAAATCCTAATAACTGCCGATGTAATGAATGTATCGACATCAAATTTCGTATTTAAAACTAAAATCCACTTAGGACATAACCAGTCAAATTTCAGCGATATCAGCCGAGGGGAGGGGGGAGTTCCAGGGAGGGGGCTCAGTTCAAATATTCACAACCCCCCTCCCGTTCACAATTCTGTGACGTCGCACACATTTCTTTTCTATTTGGCCTTCAAAAATACTACATATGAAATTTCATGACAATCCGACCATTAATCAATGAGTTAGCACTATTTTTATGCTAAGCCCCCCCTTACAACCCCCCCTCCCGTTCGAAATTTTGGGACGCCACATAGCCTATTATTCAATCTATCTAGAAAGGATGCCACATGTGAAGTTTCATGAATATCCGTCCAGCCGTTTGGGCGTGATGCAGGAACCAACATACAAACAAACACCGTTACAGCTATAGAAGCCGGTGGAAGAGAATGGGCAGATAAGCGAATCTGAATTTAAAAATCCCAATAACTGGCGATGTAAGGAATGTATCAACATCAAATTTCGTATTTAAAATTAACATTCACGGAGGACATAACCAGTCAAATTTCAGCGATATCGGCCGAGGGGAGGGGGGAGTTCCGGGGTGGGGGCTCAATTCAAAAATCCCAATAACTGCCCATGTAATGAATGTATCGACATCAAATTACGTATTTCAAACTAAAATCCACTTAGGACAAAACCAGTCAAATTGCAGCGATATCGGCCGAGGGGAGGGGGGAGTTCTGAGGTGGGGGCTCAATTCAAGAAGCCCAATAACTGCCGATGTAATGAATGTATCGACATCACATTTCGTATCTATAACTAAAATCCCCTTAGGGCACAACCAGTCAAATTTCAGCGATCTCGGCTGATGGGTGGGGGGAGTTCCGGGGAGAGGGCTCAGTTCAAAAATTCACAACCCCCCTACCGTTCACAATTGTGTGACCTCGCACACTTTTCCTTTCTATTTGGCCTTCAAGAATACTACATATGAAATTTCATGACAATCCGACCATTAATCAATGAGTTAGCACTATTTTTATGCTAACCCCCCCTTACAACCCCCTCTCCCGTTCGAAATTTTGGGACGCCACATAGCCTATTATTCAATCGGTCTTGAAAGGATGCTACATGTGAAGTTTTATGAATATCCGTCCAGCCGTTTGGGCGTGATGCTGGAACAAACATACAAACAAACCCCGTTTCAGTATAGAAGTATAGAAGCCGTTGGAAGAGAATGGGTATATAAGCGAATCTGAATTTAAAAATCCCAATAACTGGCGATGTAATGAATGTATCAACATCAAATTTCGTTATTAAAATTAACATTCACGGAGGACATAACCAGTCAAATTTCAGCGATATCGGCCGAGGGGAGGGGGGAGTTCCGGGGTGGGGGCTCAATTTAAAAATCCCAATAACTGCCGATGTAATGAATGTATCGACATCAAATTCCGTATTTAAAACTAAAATCCACTTAGGACATAACCAGTCAAATTGCAGCGATATCGGCCGGGGGGAGGGGGGAGTTCCGGGGTGGGGGCTCAATTCAAAAAGCCCAATAACTGCCGATGTAATGAATGTATCGACATCAAATTTCGTATCTAAAACTAAAATCCACTTAGGACACAACCAGTCAAATTTCAGCGATCTTGGCTGAGGAGTGGGGGGAGTTCAGGGGAGGGGGCTCAGTTCAAAAATTCACAACCCCCCTACCGTTCACAATTTTGTGACGTCGCACACTTTTCTTTTCTATTTGGCCTTCAAAAATACTACATATGAAATTTCATGACAATCCGACCATTAATCAATGAGTTAGCACTATTTTTATGCTAACCCCCCCTTACAACCCCCTCTCCCGTTCGAAATTTTGGGACGCCACATAGCCTATTATTCAATCGGTCTTGAAAGGATGCTACATGTGAAGTTTTATGAATATCCGTCCAGCCGTTTGGGCGTGATGCTGGAACAAACATACAAACAAACCCCGTTTCAGTATAGAAGTATAGAAGCCGTTGGAAGAGAATGGGTATATAAGCGAATCTGAATTTAAAAATCCCAATAACTGGCGATGTAATGAATGTATCAACATCAAATTTCGTTATTAAAATTAACATTCACGGAGGACATAACCAGTCAAATTTCAGCGATATCGGCCGAGGGGAGGGGGGAGTTCCGGGGTGGGGGCTCAATTTAAAAATCCCAATAACTGCCGATGTAATGAATGTATCGACATCAAATTCCGTATTTAAAACTAAAATCCACTTAGGACATAACCAGTCAAATTGCAGCGATATCGGCCGGGGGGAGGGGGGAGTTCTGGGGTGGGGGCTCAATTCAAAAAGCCCAATAACTGCCGATGAAATGAATGTATCGACATCAAATTTCGTATCTAAAACTAAAATCCACTTAGGACACAACCAGTCAAATTTCAGCGATCTTGGCTGAGGAGTGGGGGGAGTTCAGGGGAGGGGGCTCAGTTCAAAAATTCACAACCCCCCTACCGTTCACAATTTTGTGACGTCGCACACTTTTCTTTTCTATTTGGCCTTCAAGAATACTACATATGAAATTTCATGACAATCCGACCATTAATCAATGAGTTAGCACTATTTTTATGCTAAGCCCCCCGTTACAACCCCCCCTCCCTTTCGAAATTATGGGGCGCCACATAGCCTATTATTCAATCTATCTTGAAAGGATGCCACATGTGAAGTTTTATGAATATCCGTCCAGCCGTTTGGGCGTGATGCTGGAACAAACATACAAACAAACACCGTTACAGCATAGAAGTATAGAAGCCGGTGGAAGAGAATGGGTAGATAAGCGAAACTGAATTTAAAAATCCCAATAACTGCCGATGTAATGAATGTATCAACATCAAATTTCGTATTTAAAGTTAACATTCACGGAGGACATAACCAGTCAAATTTCAGCGATATCGGCCGAGGGGAGGGGGGAGTTCCGGGGTGGGGGCTCAATTCAAAAACCCCAATAACTGCCCATGTAATCAATGTATCGACATCAAATTACGTATTTCAAACTAAAATCCACTTAGGACAAAACCAGTCAAATTGTAGCGATATCGGCCGAGGGGAGGGGGGAGTTCCGGGGTGGGGGCTCAATTCAAAAAGCCCAATAACTGCCAATGTAATGAATGTATCGACATCACATTTCGTATCTAAAACTAAAATCCACTTAGGGCACAACCAGTCAAATTGCAGCGATCTCGGCTGAGGGAAGGGGGGAGTTCCGGGGTGGGGGCTCAATTCAAAAACCCCAATAACTGCCCATGTAATGAATGTATCGACATCAAATTACGTATTTCAAACTAAAATCCACTTAGGACAAAACCAGTCAAATTGCAGCGATATCGGCCGAGGGGAGGGGGGAGTTCCGGGGTGGGGGCTCAATTCAAAAAGCCCAATAACTGCCAATGTAATGAATGTATCGACATCACATTTCGTATCTAAAACTAAAATCCACTTAGGGCACAACCAGTCAAATTGCAGCGATCTCGGCTGAGGTGTGGGGGGAGTTCCGGGGAGGGGGCTTAATTCAAAAAGCCCAATAACTGCCGATGTAATGAATGTATCAACATCAAATTTCGTATTTAAAATTAACATTCACGGAGGACATAACCAGTAAAATTGCAGCGATATCGGCCGAGGGGAGGGGGGAGTTCCGGGGTGGGGGCTCAATTCAAAAATCCCAATAACTGCCGATGTAATGAATGTATCGACATTCAAATTGTAACAAATGAATAGATCCTCAATTTCGATATACAAGCTTACACAACGTGATAATATCAGTTTATAGATAATTTACACGGTGTACATGATATAAGTTATTTAAATTATTTAATAAGTATATATTATCGTTATCATGTATCTTTTAGTTATCATAAGCTGAATGAATCAATTTTGTCAAATAATATATTGAACAAAAATATTGTTACATTGTTTTATAAAAATGTTGCTACTGAAATTTCATTCCTTCCTTGTTTTCCAATAAACACACAAACACGATGTTTACATAGAACTATACACAAATGTTAATTGAGGCACTTTTTTTTTTTTATTATTAAAAATGGTTGTTCAGACTGGCAGTACAGGGATGGTTAATATTTTTATATTTCAAAACTTATTTTGACTGAAAATTGAAAATAAATTGATACTAATATAAACTCATGGATCTTATAAATCAAAAACTAAATGAATTAACTACATTTTGAAAATTATTAATACTCTTGTAATTTATAAACCTAATATTAAAGTACGAGTTATTGATCTCTAAAGTACTAGTGGTAACACTGAATTGAGAGAAGAGCAAGTGACTGACTATAATCGTTTTCCAATAATAAACCGACTTGTCAACCAGTAGGATTAAAATATCGGATTATAAAGTATGAGTGGCAACACTGGATGAAGGGAATCATTTTGAGAGGGATTCAGTGAATCGCTTTACAATTGCAGACCGACCTTCCATATTGGACGGACTGTCCGTTTGTAGTTCAACAAGTCTCCGTTAGTCGGTACATACTTTCAACATTACAACCTCTATTTATTCTTACTTAAATCTAATAATCCTATCAGTTAAGAACTTGTCATTATTAAATACAATTTATAATTTAAATATATAAGAGGGCACCGGTAGAAGATGAAAAAATCTAGAGCATGCCGTCCTTCGGATGAGATGTTAAACGATGGTCCCGAGCCTGTTGATGTAAGGTACTCGTACACTCTACCCTAGGTGAATAAAAACAGAATAGGCGAAATTTAGGTCTCCTCCTTAGTAGAGTCGGGCTCATGTCAACCAGAGTTGACGAAAACGCACTCTGGTAGTAGGCGATATGTCCTTGTAGTTAAAGCCCGGGCATCCATAATAAATAACTCTATTTTATTGCCTCTCATGAGTAACAAATGAATCTATATAGTCGGAAAATGTCTTTCCTGTCCTAAGAATCCAAGGAATTCCTGAGTAATTGGTATTATTTATTTTTTTAAGATACAAATAAAAATGAGACAGACTTTCTAATGAGATATGTAGGAGCTCCATGGTCTTATGAATGGAGGAGAGCTGAAAGTGCCAATTGTCGTAGACCCCCTGCCCTAGATGAATAAAAATTTTGAGTAGCAACTCAGTAGGGCTCATGTCCACCAGAGCGACAAAACAGCACTCTGGTAGTAGGCGATATGACCTCATAGTTAAAGCTTCTTCTTTCAGTTTTCTCTACAACTCTTATTTAATAAGATTATTGATTAGCTCGTAAATATAAGCAGTATCTTGTGAAGTGCACTTAATCACCGAAGTAACGTTGTCACAATTTTCGTCTGATTTCGGCCAAAAA
Organism: Aradus depressus; assembly: GCA_963662175.1. Classification (NCBI taxonomy): domain Eukaryota; kingdom Metazoa; phylum Arthropoda; class Insecta; order Hemiptera; family Aradidae; genus Aradus; species Aradus depressus. Next base: position 38,284,328 of record OY759222.1, read on the forward strand.
CTGATCCGATCTAACTTTTCACAACTTCATCTCAAATTTTAAGTACATTGATGATCTTTTCTAAGTTAGAGCTCTCACAATGCTTCAATTATAAACACAGGGAGACATCAACGCGAAATTTGTCAAAACTTGTTCAGGGGACTTTGAAAACTCGATCTCGGATTTTGGCACTAATACAATACTCCCTTATACTAATTTTATAAGAATATAAATCAAATGTCAATATTGTGATAAAGAAAATAAAGTTTAAGGGTTAAATAAAACTAAATAAATAATAATTAGATAAATAATTAAGAAAATTAAACAAATAATGAAAAATAATAATAAAAATTAAAAGAATAAATAATAAACAATAAATTAATTACCACATTTCCTGTAGAAATATTATAACTGCTCTTTTACTAAATTTTGATTTCTACAGTAGTTTTCGAAAAGGGCCCTAAAGTATCAAAAGTTCAAGACATGCAATTTTGAAGAAAGTGCACGTATATTTAAAAAAAATTTTAAATCGTATATTTAGTTCATTACATTTTAAGCCTAAAAACCACTCTCTATCTTTACTCAGACCTTCTCCATTCTACCCAGGCCTCGACTCGTCTCTCCATACACTAAAAAAGAGCTGATAGCCGTGTTTTTTGTTTTTTTTTTACTCATTTGTTTTAAATTAAATGGTTTCTTATAATTTAATTACTAATTCAGTTGTTTTTTATAGAAAAATAAATATAATTAAACTTTTTTTTATTATTTGTAATGAGTGTGTATTTTATTTTATACATCACAATTATATTTTTTTAAATATGTATTTATTGTTGTGTTTCAGGAACTGAGAGGGAAGAGGCCGTTTAAGATTTGGGACAGCTGGCGCAACGTACGGAAGTCGCTCGTTGTCAAGGATCTCAAGGATTTAGAACAAAGAGGTAACATTCTTATACAATATTTTCTAGAATAAGTATGCTCTAAATATAGGGCACACTCCCCGGGGTGAAACAGAAAGATTGTCCTAAATTCCCGCGACAGCGCTAGGTCCCTCATTATATTGCTCTTCTTAAAAACACTAGTTTCTTACGTCTCTCATCAGTAGAAATCTTATCGAGGGCGCCGGTAGCTTATTGGTATGCGTACATGCTGACTGAGCCGTCCTTCGGATGGGACGTTGACCGACGATCCCGAGCCTGTACGATTTCAGGTACTAAAAATCCCTATCCTATGAGAATAAACCTAAGTAGGCAAAATTTAGTACTCTCACAGTAGAGTCGGGCTCATGTCCACTACGATGAAAGAGCGCTTTGGTAGTAGGCGATATGACCTCGTAGTTAAAGCTTCACAAATCATCACTCATCAAACTTTTCCCATATGGAAGTTATTTAATATTGACAAAATTTGAAACTGAAATTTTCTGTTTGTTTTTTTTCTTCACTTTTACGACCTCAGGGTCAAAATTAGACCATTTTTTGGAAAATGTCTGTATGGACGTATACGTGGAGGTGAATAGTAAATGTATATTTTTCCTAAGCTAATTTATTTGATTTATTTCGACAAAATTTTGTATATTTTGCAATTTTGTGAACCTCTTTTGGGCCAGCAATTTTCAAGCAAACGATTAAATGGTTTGGGAATTACACAACGTTCTTTACTGAAGTAATGAAATGCATTTTTGCAATGACATTTTCCACAGCTTCTGTCCTCATCTGTTTAACAATTATACAAAACGAAAACTACTAAGCCACCACTATACAAAAATTAAAACATTAAGGCGTAGTCAAGGTCCATGCCGTACATTTTCCGTGAAAACATTGGGATAAAATCATTTTTCATTTTCTTTTCGATGCTGCCGTAGCTCTTGCATTTGCTCGGCACTAAACTTTTTAGTTTTTTCAAATTCCTTTGGATGCGAGCTTTCCTCTGATTTGATATTTCTATAATTCCGCGCATATTTACGATTCATATGAGATGACATCTTTATTTTTTTTGCAATTTTCAATTAAATTGAATATATGTAAAAATCGGTATTAAATTTTAATACCGATTTTTACATATATTTCGGTGAATATTTTTATTGTTTCATTTTGAGTCCTAGTAGTGCTCCTCAAGCTCTTTACAATGACACCCGAATCAACGTCCTATCTAAACGCGTTATCACGCTACACTAATTTCTAATTTTACACAACGCTAATTCGCAACAATCATCCGCCGGCGCCCATACTGGCCCGATAACGTCACAGGAAAAACAAACACGTACAGACATGCTCTATCCATTGTGACCTCAACCGTTGTTATCGCATTATTAGTCTCGTAGTTATTGATTGAAATCTGACGGTATTTTGTAACACAAGAAAGTTTGACCGGCTATCACTGTGCTTAACGTCAAAATATGCGAAACCAGCGGCTGACAAATATACATGAGAAAAAAATATGATACGAATGGCTCGAGAGTGGAGAAACACACAGATGTGAACCCTCATCCCCGGGCTTCACTTCATAACAGGAGATCTCTGTGTTAATCTCTCTCAACCTTCTGGATTTAAAATGTTGTGAACTTGATATACTGATAGGCGTATGATATAAGTGTTTGTTGGTTGTGATGCTCAAGTCTTGTTGCTAACGTATGGTGGCCATTGTGTAATCAGTCGGAGTGTTTTGGATTAAAATGTCTGTATTCGTTTGCTGTTCCCAGTCTTTGCATTACCATATACTCGTATTTATAAGCTGTAAGACCTGAGAGGTCGAAGGAGGGTGTGTCAACTTGCATTTTAAGATATTTAAAAATTTTTTATTAGAAAAATCAGTTTGAAAATAATTTCTATTATGAAAAATATTGAGTAGAAATGACCGAATGTGAAATATTTCTTTCGGAGCTTCCGATAAAATTGATGTCATTCATTAAAGTATATGATATGGTTATTGCCTGTTTTTGTGAATCATACTAGGGCTTTGAGGTCATATTGCCTACTACCAGAGCGCTGTTTCACTCTGATAGACATGAGCCTTACTTTATTACGTGCAAAGGACGGTGGGCTCTTAATCCTGAGCCTCAGCCGGGTTTCAAAGCCGCAATCTTGAGGAGAATAGGCAAGCATGTTACCTCTGAGCTACCGGCGCCCTCGATAGGTTATTGATTAGCTGATTATTATTCATCAGTTTCTGTGGACTTACCCAGAAAGCTGTGATACTTAGATGATATTGTTCTAGGTACAGAATAAGTGCTAAATTGAAGATATGATACGATTGGCATCAGGTTTAGTTCGCATGGAGTACTTATAGAGCCAAACGTTTGGCAAAAAGAAACTTTCAAATGGGTGCAATTTTGCATTACTTGTGCAAGTAATCGTAAACTTAAGACGATTCCACCGACAGACATACAAGTACACTTTTAGCCGCCATGCAGAAAACTACATTTCTTTACGTTTTGAGGTTTGGGCAATCAGAATCTGGCCTTATCTCGGACAAGATTTTTCGTTTGTGCTAGAAATCAACAGTTGCCTTTCAAAGGGCCTTCTGAATGCTCATATTAAATTCTATGTCGCTACATTTATTACGTTGGCAGTTATCGGGTTTTTTGAATTGAACCTCTTCCCTTCTGTCGATTCACCTGAAAATTAGTAAGTGTCGTCCTTACGAGATTTTGAATATACACATGAATATTCGTATCAATATATTTATTACAACGGCAGTTATTAGAATGTTTTTCCTGGGCCCCGGTCCCAGTGGGGAATTTCCCAATGAAAGTTTATTCGTTGTAACTCTCCCGCTTCCCGTTTATAACGCTCCGATGGAAGGATTAAACACATATTTTCTAACGACATTTTCATTTTTTAAATAGGCATTAGATGATATTATGTCAAAATTAAAATGAAATTTGTATGTATGTATACACAAAAATAAATGAAGTATAAAATTAAAAAAAAAAAGCAGGAAAGAAACAACACGTGCCATGATCTAATGGATTCTGTGAAAATACTTTCTATGGATTTTCTCTCTCCCCTACAAAATGTTTCCACGAATTCATTTAACTTATGCCTTTACAATACGAATCTAATTTTCCTTTCAGAATTTTATCTTCCTCGGTCCTGTTAACATCGTATGAAATGTCGCGAATATAATTTTCAATAAAAGAAAAAAATTAATTAATAAAAGAGTTTGATCGATCTACATAACAGAATCATCCATAATAACACAACTGAAAATAATCGATGTTTTGGAAGCATTAAAGACGATTTGTGTGCAATACGGAAGTAGAAGACGAAACTTTCAAAAATATCAATCAATTAGAAAACGTTGTTTTACAAAAAAAACTTTATATTAAAAATATTTTAAGCCGGGGCCATCTAACAAGTAATATGTAATGTATTTAAGTAATTTTAATTATTTAATTTGTATATACATACAAATATATTTATTATAAATAAATTATAATAAAATAATAAATAATAAATACATTTTTTTTATCCTTTATAAGGAAAAAGTCCTGTCTTTTTTTAGGTAATTAAAAATTAAAGAAAGTAATATATATAAAATCATTTTATTCATCAAAATAATCGCCATTACAATCAACAACCTTATCCTAACGTGACGGAAGGTCCCAAATACCTATTTTAAAAAACCATGGATTTTTGCTGCCAAAAAACGTATTAACTCCGATTCTGATTATTCTGTCTAAAAATGGATCATTGTTTAATCGAGAAGCTAGAGATGAAGATGTTGTTAATTGAATCATCTTATTGGCATCCAATAACTGGTGAGGGCCCCATTTGTCAAGCTCTTTTATTTTTCCCATTTGATGCAGGTATCTCCAGGCTGTTGCTTCTGAAATATCTAGTCTGTCACCTATTTCCGAACATGTTTGACGTGGATCCGACTCTATTAATTCCCGAACTTGCTGTTCTTCGCCAACTTGAGGTCTTCCAAGACGAGCCCCGTCTTCGAGCGTTTCGTCGCTTTGACGAAATTTGGAAAACCAAAATTGCGCTTTACTCTCAGAGACAGCCTTCTCACCAAACATGGTGCATATTTTTCGAGCGAGAGAGTAAAATCGACCGAATTTGAATTTCAATGCAAACCATCTCAATAAATTAGTTTGAACGTCTAGCAGTGACTGGATTAAAATATTATACTGTTTTCACAGATAGTAGTGTTGTTTACATTAGCAAACGTGGCATTGGAATTAGAATCATAACAAAGACGCTACAGCCAAAATAAACATTCCTTTATAAAAAAAAAAAAAAAACAGAACTTTTGAAAGGACCATATACATACCTATTTCCTGTTTATATATATATTTTTTTTAATTCTTCATTTGTCTATCTATTTATGTACTACATTTTGAAATACATATTTTCCATTTTTAGCCGTTTTATTTTTTCCCGGTAAATATGGCTCTCTTTTTCTTCGGTCCCCAGAAGAGCGATATAACGAAGTTTTACTGTATTCATTCTATCGGGAGTTAACTTAGTTCACAGACAAACAAACCTTTTTTTTTTATTAGTGTTGAATCAGGACATGAATTCCCGGTGAAAACGTTACATTTGACCGATTACACAAGCTGTTCGTCCTAAGGAACCCTTCAATGTGTCATCTGACCACACTTCTCAGTTGTATTGGTTTTCTATACTTTTATTTGTCAATCTGTCTGTTTACAGGTAAAGAGAAATTGCAAGTACCAGCAAGCGAGCCGGTCCGACTGGTGCTCGAGACTGACGGGACCCAGGTAGAGGACGGAGACTACTTCAAGACACTCGCCAATCATACTATTATACTCCTCCTCAGGCAGGGCGAGCGGTGGTACCCTACTGGGGTAGACGTCATCAGGACAGGTAACTATATACCCCCCCCCCCCTGAAAAAAAAATAAATAAAAAAAGTCCGTGCACGCAGAAGCTGCATAAAGTTAAGTTATTTCTACATCAGATATTTACAACAATTTTTTCGGAAATAGCAAAAACTCAGCGCTTACTTAACAGAATGAGGGTAGAGGTACGGCGCTACTATTCTGCGCCAACATATTTCGGCGCAGAATGGACATAGACTACCTAATGTTTTACAGTTCTGGATAATCTCTTTCTGATCGAAAATGACGAATTTGAACATTTAGAGTGAAATTTGTTTGAAATTGTCCCCTCACTTCTCCCTCCTCCCGATTTAGATGTGTAAAAAACTTTCCCAGAATAAGGTAATGTACCCAAATATGTACAACATAGAAAATATGGTAAGCCATGTGTAAATAATTACATGTCAACAGGAATAAATAATGAAAAACACACAATTTGAGTCAAACTTAACTATAGTTTGACTTTCGAATTTGTAATTTTCGGTCAGAAGTAAGTTATATATTGTTTTCGAGGGCGCCTGTAGCTCAGTGGTATGCGTGCTCACTTACTTAATGTGTAGTTATATATTATGTATGGTGTAGTGTGTTATATATGGTGTAGTTACATATATGGTGTTATATTAGTTATATGGTGTTATATTGGTTATATGGTGACCAATATATGATGTTATATGGTGACCAATATATGGTGTTATATGGTGACCAATTGTGGTGTTGTATGGTGACTATGTCTCCTATGTTAATATTACGTTTGTCCCAGAAACTGTGCGCAATCATTGTACATTTAATATTGAATATTGTTTATTTCATCATTATGAGGTCAATCGGGAAAATCAAATTGAAAAAACGGAACAGCAGCGCATATACCATGAGTAAAGACAACAAATAACACCACCAACAATTTTTCCCTCTCGCGGCCGCGCATGCGAATTAGACATTTTTACTTTCCCAGCTATATGAAGTAGAGGGAAAGTTATGTAATCGGCCAGAAATTCAAATCCACCGGAATTTCATGTTTTTCGGATCTAAATTAAAAAATAAAAAAAAAAAATAACTATTTGTTGGCGAGTATCTATAAAGATGATAACTGCCGATAGAAATAATATATCGTCACGAAATATTATTGATTTTTAGCCAAAACGGTGGATTGGTTTTGGAGGGAGAGCGAAAACTTAATTGATGAATTCGTGCTGAGGAAGTACATTGCTGGTGATTTACCCATGACTATTTTGTTTACGGTAGGATGTAGGAAAAAATATATTTATTACCTTCTACAGAGTATACATTTTTTTCTGTAATAATATTAGTGTTGTTTTTTGCAGCAATCTCGGCGATCCCCAAGATCGTCTGCGAAACAATCCATGCTCTAGACCTTCAGGATGAGACACCTTCCTGGAAGATCATGGACAATAAGGGTCGTGTTACGGTGGTTCTGCACTGGGACCAGCAGCGGAAGGAGGCCTCTCCTCAGCCGCCCCCCAAGAAGCAGTCCTCCCTGGTGATCCAGACGAGTGTGGACAGCACGACTGGCAAGAAAGAGACCCTCATCAACGACGTGTATCCTCCTCCACGTTACACGACCTCGCCCCAAATCACAGTCATCAACCATGATGAAGTGTATCCGAGCAAAGGAGGGTTGCAGAGAGGCGGAGGCGGGTCGTTTGAGAGTGCGCATATCCACACGCAGGAATGTGCCAACCATGCACATCACCCACAGCGCAGTGGTTCCCCGGGTAACAATACGGAGTGCGATTTCCACTGCTGCTCGCTACACGAAGAGGGGCGCAAAATCGCCGTCCACAAGTCCGTGGCTACTTCTCCAATACAGGATAGCCTGTCCACGTCCCCGCAGCATCCTGGCTCATCGATTAAGGGAGTACGGACAGGGGCAAAGGGACACGTGAGGTTCTTGGATATAGAGGGCGCACGGCGGCAGGAACACGACAGTTCAGAGTCAGAGCCTGAGACGGCCCCCGAAGAGGCCATCACCTCGGAGAAGTTCCTCCTTCTGATAGACCAGCTGTCCGTCGACCAGAAGAGGCATCTGACCATCAAGGATATTGGGATCATTCTTGAGAGGCTTTCTTCTAAAATCCTGGATGTTGAGAGGCTGGACCGGGAGAGCGAAAGTGAGGACTGTTACAATTGGACCATCAAGGCAACGATCAGGGGCGATGTGCTCCGGGAACTGGGGGTTATATACAACGGAAACTATTATGCCATCTCGGAACATCCGGGCTACAGAGAGGCAGAACAGCGGGAGGAGGGGGGCGAAGAGGAAGAGGAGGAGGACGACAGGCTATAGAGACAATCAGGCCAAAGGCTAGTCTACCTCACCTCAGCTCGTGTCACGAAACGTCACCTCACCCCCCCCCTATCACACTTTGACTACAGGGAGGACAGGCTCTAGACAATCAGGCCAAGGCTAGCCTACCTCACCTCAGCTCGTGTCACGGAACGTCACCTCACCTCCATCCCACAGCGGCTACAGGGAGGAAAGGCTCAAGACAATCAGGCCAAGGCTAGCCTACTTCACCTCACCTCGTGTCACGAAACGTCACCTCGGCCTACCTCTCCCCTCAGTCGGTGAAGCGAATACATCACCATGTGCTTAGGGAAGAGTCGTTAGCACAAAGTTATTATATAGAATTTTAGACTTAAAAAAAAATAATTATACATTACAATACATGTAACGCTCAAAACGAATGGACGTTCCCCAGTCTCTGTAGAGAAGGAGAGAGACAAATGTATCCAGAACTCAGATTTCTTTTGGAACTTAGTGTTATCTCCTTGTTGGGTTAGTGAAAAATGAAACGGGTATTTAAAAAAAAAAAAAGTAATAAAAAACTTATTGTCATTGTATTTAAAAAAATAATATTAAAACTAAATACAATCAAGTGGTGTATAACATCGCTTTTCTGTTTGGAAAAAAAACCTTAAATTACTAACGTGATGTGGTGGATTGACTTGTGATTTAAGTTCCATTTTGTTTCTGTTTTTTCGAAAATAGCCCCTGTGGGCATGTACAAAGTTATCAAAAGAATAAAAGAGGGTGAAGGAGGCAGGGTACGCTACAGGCCTTGCATTTAGTTGTAAAAATATTAGACTGCAGAAATTATTCATTTCCTGCAGTGAACTTACCACCCTAAGGGTTAACTAAGAATTGTACGATTTTTAATCAATGCTCACGCATTTTTAATAATAGTGTTTAAATGAAAAAAAAAAAAAAAAAATGTTTTTAAACAATCATAGATTTTTAAAATCTTCCTACTTTAAAGGAGGGATATATATATAGATATATATATATATATTTAAAAGAGAAGAAGAGAGAGAAAAAAGAACAAATATTCTAAAGACGAATATTCTAATATTTTTTCTTAAAAAAAAAGTAATAAAATAAAATAAAGAAAGAAAAAATGGTTAACTTAATAAAAGTGATTTGTAAAGTTCCTCCAGGAACTTATGGATTTCGCATAGGGATTATTTCTTCAACAAATGTTACTACTTATAAGAGTGAAAAAAAAATAAGCCCATTATAAAAATAATAATTTTGAAAAAAAAAAAAACGGTTTTGACAGCTCACACAACTACGTAAAGCTCAGGTTGTGATAACAAAGAAATAATAAATAAATACTTATCGACATATTGCCAAAAATTAAAAAAAGGTGCCAAAAAAATTGAAATAATATATAAAATATTTAAACAAATTTTTTAAAAAATGGGTTATTTTTAGTCAAAAAATTGAAAAAAAAATAAAGGCTTTGATTATTAAATTCTGAAAGTAATACATAAATTATTATTAGTATTATTACTTCGAGTATAATAATAATAGTATGGATATTATTATGATAGAAATATGTATTGTAGACTAAAAATGATTTTGGTCGAAGCACAAACTATGAATGTTTTTATGTTCACTAGAATGTTTTTAAAAAGAAAAAGAAACTGGGGGGTTTACGAGAAAGTTGAAAAAATATATATATATAAATAAATAATTAAAAAATTATATCAAACTATTTTAAATTATAATTAATAACATTATTATTTATTATTATTTCAGATAACGAAACATACTTTTTAAAAATTTAATAGTCTTTCAAAACTGTGTATTGTTATCGTTAAGTAGGGTTAACTTTTGGCTTCCTATATTTACGTACGTATGTAGGTCGCATGTAAGTTTAGCATAAACAGTTATATGCTTTTTTTTATTATTTTATTGTTATTGGTAAAACCTAACAACATTCTACAATCCAATTTAGAAGATACAATAAAAAAAAATTATCTCAAAATATTGTAAAGATATAATATCCATGCCGCGGGATTCTCAAATCACGAATTATCTTATGCGTTTTTTTATATTTAAAAAAAATATAATAAATAGAATATAAAAATGTAAGCCTAATCCTAACGCCCATGACTTCACATCCAAACCCTCTAGGAACTGAGCAGGTCTCGGTTCACTTTCCTTCTAACCTAAATTTATTTTTCACTTCATTAAAACAATACTTGAAGTTAAAATATACATATGTATATTTGAAACGCAAAAATATATCTTTGAAATAGTTAAATTTACAATTTTACTTGTTGAAATGGAATTTGAAACTACAAGTGAAACATTGTAACATTATTCTAGTAGTTTCTAATTATTTCTGTAGTTTAAATCGTCGCTTTAGAATGAGAAGATTGTATCCGCTTCGGGGGTCATTTTAAGGTTTGAATGTTTATAGTTCCATGCATTTTTTGTTTACAATATAATTACAATTTTTGTGTTTTTTTTAAATTTTACATAAACTATAACTTTGCGGAAGATTGGGTTCTTATTTGATAAGGAGGTGGTATGGATTGTGCACAATCTAAAAAGAGTAGGTAACGCTCAAGTAACATATCATCTGTTAACATTACCCACCCCCACCCGGCCCGCTGTTGCCTGGTACATACTAGTTGAGATGCCCGCTGTTGCCTGGTACATACTAGTTGAGTTGCCTGGCACGTACTCGTTGGGGTGCCCGCTAGCAAAGAAATAGTGTACGCCAGGTCGCGACGAAATGTCTTCATTTTTCTCAATATTATGTCTTGCTCTTTACATTTTAATAATCATTGTATATTATATATATTTTTAAGTGGCTCTCCAAGTTAACATTATTCTTCAATTTGGCTGTTATTTGAAAGATTTGGAAAAAAATATTACATCATTAGAAAAAAACCAACTTCAACTAAGATTTTCAAAAATTTTATAGTGTTTTTTCAAATAAGAAAATACAATGTTGTCAAGCTGAAGCGATGAAATATAAAAATATAGTGGGCAATGGTCGCCTAATTCATGTCAGACTATTTAAACATTTCTTGATTAAAAAAAAAAAATTGTTGGCCTCATGAAAATATTTACCTTCAGCCGAGTCTCGGTACCCAAAAATGAAGAAAGGATCATATCAAATCGACCAATGTCTGAACCTTCACTTATCAGTTTTTTTATGTTTTTCTGTGTGTAACTTGTATCTGCAAATTGAAAATATAAAAAGTACAGAGTTTCAATTATTTTTGAGCGATTGTATTGAGATTACGATAAAAAAATCAGAAAAGACTCAAAATAGGGTATAATTTGGCTGTTTCCAGTGGCTATACTGAGAACTTATTGCAGATAAGAGATTGGATGGGGACTCGTTTTACAGGTCTTCAGTAGGGCTTTAATTTCATATGTTATATAATAATTATTTTCTTTAACAGTTTCAACTTAGTTTTTTCCAATAACTCAAAAACACCTTTTTCAATTTTTTTTCTTAAAAAAATATACGTTGTAGTCCGTTGGTTTACCCCATTTTGAGAGGACTAGAATCACTTTAACATATATTTTTTTAAACTAATAAAAAAAATAATGTTGTGATTTTTTCAAAAAATAACATTTTTTGGAAAAACGATTATTCTAGAAATGTTATTGTACAATACACCAAAATAAAGCTCTATTCAAGACCTAGAAAACGAGATGAAATAACTTTGATTTATAGCCACTTGAAATATCCAAAACACGCCTAATTTTGGGCTTTGAGCTTCCTATAAGCGACATACTTGATATGATTGGTACGAAAATTGCTTGAAAATCTGTACTTTTTGTATTCTCACGGATAACTTATGTGCAGAAAAATATAGAACCCCATGGTTCAGACATCGATTGGTTCGATCCGATAGCACAATATTTCCACTTATAAAATTTTCGAAATGTCATGAAGGGGCACATTGAAAATTCTACTCAACTATACTTAATAAAAAACGTGGAGTTTATCTAGTATTTTCTTTCTCTTTTTAGAGAAAATTTTCTGATGGAGTATGTACATTTTTTCCGAATAATATAAATTTCGTGTTCCTTTAATATAGTAAACGTGGATACTTTTCTACAAGAGGATGTTCCCCGAACCGGCCGACTTTAAAAAATACTTTTTAAGACCGTTCTTGTACAGTATCTTTTAAAGTAGTTTGTAGAATCTTGTGGGGAAATATTGTAAATTTTTTTCTTTATGAAATTTTGTTGTTTTCATGACACATTTAATGAGAAGCAATGTTGAGAAAAACTTTGTCTATTGCTGTGTTTGTTCTACGTAAATAAATCATTTTTATATTATTATATTTAAACAAAACAAAAACTTATATATATTGTAAAAGTTGCGAATTGATGAGAAATGGTTCGGTTTCACAAAGTTGTGTGTTTGTTATTTTTACCAATGTTCAATTGTGTTACTATTTTTCTATTATTATATGTCGTCATTTTTTAAATAGTTACTGATTAAGATAAAAAAAAAGAATTTTTAAGGAAAACGCGATAATTAGGATTTCCTTGAAGAAATTTTAAAAAAATTAGACTGTATTTTCAAATTGACAGAATTTCTGAGTTGTCCCGGCTAGAACTGTGTCAGGTGGTGGCAGCATTTGGACGATTTGTTAGTGGTCGAAGTCAACTGTAAAAAGTGTTTAGGTTCCATATTAACATTGTTTTCTTCATTGAAAAATGACAGCTTTGCTATCGGTGTTAGTTAATAGACGAGGTCATATCGCCTACTACCAGAGCACTCTGTGATGGACATGAGCTCGACTCTACTGTGGGAGTCCTAAATTTTTGCTACCTAGGTTTATTCACTTAGATTGGGGGGTATTTAACGACTACCTGACATCGTAGATGCTCGAGACCATCGCTTTATGTCCCATCTGAAGGACGGCATGCTCAAGGTTTTTTCACTTCTCAGATAAAAGACCTAAGGGACTCGGCCGGGTTTCGAACCCGCGATCTTCAGCTTAGTCCACACGCTATTTGTAAGCTACTGGTGCCCTCACAAGGTCATACCTTCATTGCAACCGTGGAGTAGTAGGTTATTTTTTTGTTATACTGGGGATGTGATTTTTTTAGGTAAAATGGAAACTTACTCATAGTAAGTCAATTATCAAGAAAGACCCACAACAATTGGTAACCATGTATGGTTATAACCTTCCACGACTTCTGTCAGTCTGTGGTGGCTTCTGCGCAACAATCTTGTCACTGAAAAATGAAGGAAATTAGGACTCGCTTTATCTCCTCCTTTCTAGATCAGTTTTCAATGATCCAATTTCTGCGTGCACCCCTGGCGGCAACAATAGATTTTTAAAATGATAATTTTTCTTGTACATTTTCAAAGAGGGGTATCAATAGTAATTTGAAAAGATCATGTTACAGCCTCCTACACTTCTCTCTTGTCACACTGACCACTTTTTGTAGTTGACTTTCTAATATCTGGAAAAGAATTGAATTCAAAATTTGATAGAAATCAGTTAGTTTCAAAAATTATAACGAGTCAAAAATTGAATTAAACCCCTAAGATAAGCTCTTGTACGGTTGCCCCGGGCAACACTGAAATAACTCTGTTGTAAGAGTTCATTTTGCATATTTTGAAGATCTGTACATTTTTATAGGACCAGAAAGACATTCATCAATCAATTTGAAAAAAATATTTTTAGATCAAGATGAAAGATCATTTCTAACATTAATTTTCGTTAAAAAAATAATTATGTTGGTTTTTTTTTTCAATTATATGTATAGTAGAGGCCACGAGTAAAGGGAGTTGGAACAACCCCCACCATTCCTACAATAATGTTGGGGAGAGAGTAAAGGTACCTCCAACCTTTCCTCCCCACTTTTGTTTTGCTGCATTCCCCTCCATTTTTAGTAAAAAGCGGGAAATATGAATATTGAGATGTCAGAAACTGGGCTATAGTTAGAATTGTTATTTTTTCTATTTGTTATATAATAATAACGTAAATACTACATGAGTAGTTATTCAATGTTAAATGGGACATTTAAAAAAAAATTCCGATTTGATGAAAATAGCTTTACTAAGTCTTAACAACATCTCTGAAATTTTCCTTCTGAAGGTAGAAGGTTCCAAAAGTAAATATAACGCTTTTTCAGGAACGCTTCTGTTCCAATTCCGGGGAAAGGAAGTGCAACTTTGGATAGTAAAAGAAATGCAAAACTTTTGATTTTGATATTATTCAATTGTAATTGTAATAATTTGTAATAATAATAATAATTGTAATAATAATACAATTCAAATTGTAATAATTTGAAAAATAAATTATTTAAAATCTCTTATTATAGATACAAATATCCCATTTTTGCATTGAATCGAAAACTTGCATCAGTCCGATTTCTCGATCAGGGGATTTAACAGACAAAATAACCTTTAACTTGAGCCATTTCGAAAAAAAAAATCGGGTAAGTATGCTTATTTTTGGAATATTGATTTAAAACCTCCAAAAATTGACTAATTTTAAAACCAAAAGAAAGAGCCTTCTAGATAAGTTTAGAATCGATATCTAAGTTCTCAAAAAGTATTCATTGTGTATAGAGAATTTTGAAAAGTAAGATATCACTTTTTTCTATTGTTCAAAAATTCAACTCTCTATATTTCCGGTCATAACTGAGAAAATATTACACCATAGGAGAATATTACGTTGAAGTGATGTATTAATTAAGACACATTTAATAATTATCAAGTTTTGAAGCCTATACCACTGCATTGATTATGGAATTAGCTAAAAGACATAATTGTGAGAGGACGGGAGGAGATCATCCCCACCACACCTCTCCCCCATTCGTGGCCTCTACTTCATTTATAATATATATATTATTATAATTATGTGCTATGTATATGTCAAATTGAAGGAATTAAGCAACCTAGAATCAAAGCTGTGTTTAAGTCCAAGTGAACTTTATCCTAAGGAGAGTGTGCTGAAGATATAGATATTTGTGTAAAGCTCAAAAGCAGACATTCTCTTTATATTTTTTGCTCAAAGACTTTGGTTACTGGATGTGTATTTGTTGGCGTCAAATAGTGTAACACGTTAAAGCCTAGTCATTTCACTGGGCATATACTGAAATGAACTCAAAGCTACGTAATTTCACATTTTTTTCTTATGTGTCTGTATTTGATTTACTTAATATTTTATGTTCAGCCAATTATTTTTGCCCCATTGATTTATTGTGCGAAGTTTCGGTTATATATATAGGTAATATATAACATATAACTGAAACTCACCATATATATATATATATATATATATATATATATATATATATATATAACCCGGCCGAGGCCCTTAGTTTAGTTTACCTGGGAGGTAAAATAATCTTAAGCTCGCCGTCCTTCGGATGAAACGTTAAGCGATGGTCCCGAGGCTGTACTAAGTGAATAAAAATTTAGGGTAGACAAAATTTAGGACTCCCACAGTAGAGTCGAGCTCATGTCCACCAGAGTGACGAAAAGAGTGCTCTGGTAGTAGGCGATAAGACCTCGTAGTTAAAGCCCGGGCATGAGCCATAATAAAACCTAAACCCAACCTAGTTATTGTAAATGTTATTTGAAACGAGGCTACTTGAAAATTTATTCATTCTTTAATATTTACTATTCATTTTATTATATCTTCCCCCAGACAGACAGACATTCGCTAATAGATTTTAATATATGGTTTAACATAAGCCCGGTCATGATTCATAATAACTAACTATATATAAAGTTATATAACTTCAATAGATTCCAGATATCAGGGGCTGCAATCAGTCAAGTATGTACATTTTAAATTAATTTCAGTATAATCCAGCGTCACGCGAAATGATTAGACTTTCCGTGAAATGACAAATTAGGCTACTTGACGCCAACAAATTCGTTTAAATACACTCGAATGGTTTCGCGAGAACGGACTACTAATGTTGTCATTGCTCTGAAACGTTCTTTATTTTTGATGTAATAATTGCATATTGCTTATTTTTTGCTATAATGAATGAAAGAATCTTGCTTGGAGTTCTTTTTTTCTCGATGAAAACGACGAATTTTGTTCTATTTGCATACTAAGGAAGAAGATACGTGATCGGTCAGAAATTCCACGATGAGTTTACATCGGAATTTCATGTTTTCCGACCTCCTCATTCAAAATACATCGACACGAAATTTTATAAGTATATGGAGAACCCCATAAGAAACCTATTTATTTTAGCTAAATCGGCCAAGGGAAGGGGAGGCTTAAGACAAAAACCTGAATAGTTGTCAATATAATAAACGTATCGACACGAAAATTAGTATGATTATTCAAAGATTCCTGAATAAACCACAAATTGATTTTCAACCAAGTCGGTAGATTGGTACGGGGGGAGCGAAACCTTGATTGACTAATTAGCGCTGGGGAAGGACATTGTCGCTGATTTTACAGACGTTAAACTCTCGTTATTAGCGTTTCGTAGATAGTCTCCGACCAATGGAATCCTATTAAAAAGTGTTCAACGCAAGAGGAAAGGTTGAGCTGAACCTCTCTCACTGAACAAGGCAATGTTAACAGAACAAGCATAACTTGAAATAAATTCCACAACGATTCTGGGTTATTCAATTCTAAACTCATATTGAGGTAGTACATATGACAGTTCATAGAGGGTAGCAGCCTCCAGTGGTGCCACTCAACCCCTCACACAATTTGCAAATATAAAAGTATTGTCCATGGTAACTTGGGTATTGTTCTGGAGAGAGGCGGGACCAAGGCCCTTTCAGTCTTAGAATTTCAAATTTCTTTAAGACCAGTAATCAGTGAAGTTTTATTGCAATGGAATATGTGAACTAGGATAAATAGTAGCATACCTAAACATTAATAAAATATGCTATAATTTATGTACTACATATTTACATATTAAAATTGGTAATACATAATTTCATTATATATATATTTATTCGTTTAACGTCTTCATTTACTCTTAATTAATGCAAATAGGTGTCATTCAGAATCGCGTTGAGAACTTTCACATCACGAGGCAGCACATTGTCTCTTTAGAATGTTGAAAGTGCTCTTACTCTCAATTAATTTGATATTATTTTTATAGTAATTTTTATGCAGCTAAATATATCTTCCACAATTTATTTCAAGTATTGGACATAAATCATATTTTTAACGTTAAACGTACCGTATCGGAAAACACATCCCTTGTTCAGTATCGATCTCATTAAAACGACTACAAAAGCCTTAAAATTATACAAAAATTCAAATTTTATATTAGAAATGTACTATTGAAATTTCTGAGATAAAATTTTGATTTCTTAATGATTTTATGGCTGTTTTGATAAGACGGATCCTGAGGATGGGAGATGTCTCCTGAATCATTTAACGTTAGTATGATTCAAGTCGATGACTTAATAAATAAATTGTAATGTATTTTTTATAGCTGCATACAAATTATGATGATACCTAAAAATCTTCTCAGAAAACCCAAAATAATTTAACTATTATTTTTATTTTAATGATATGGAGAAAATTGATATAATATGGAGGAAACGTATTTATTCACCTATTAATTTCCATTCTTTTTCCTTATTTGAAGTTATTCAAATAGTTAAAATTTTATAATAATTGTAAATTTAAGCACACAACAGGATTAGATACTTTTTGTCGAACCTGTAAAACTAATCCAATATTCAAAATTTATTAAAATATGAATAATTAAAAAAAAAAAAAATCCATTATTTATGAATTTACACAAAGGCATCATTGGTGAAAGGCGATGAATCACTCTATATGAACTGTTTAATTATAATAAAATTGTTGTAATTTACAATTTGTATATTATTTTAAATTGTGAAATATTAAATTGTGTACAACTATGTCAAAACAAAACAAAAAAAACCTTATTAAGGAGCTCAGTGACACCTTAACAATTTCACTGATTTATGACATTATAGCGAATATCAGTTTAAGATCTTTTATCGTTAGTATAAACAATAAAGCATGGTATTTTCTTTTTAATATCACTATTCAGTTATTATTATTATTTTTTTTTTTTGAAGAAATGATATTTAAAATGACAAACGATAATAATGGTGGTCAATGAAGAGAAAGCGTATTAATCTTGTGTATATTTACGATATGCTAATACCCACTGCCATTTTAAACAGTTGTACAGTGTTTTTTTCTTACTAGCAGGGGCAGACTATGTATATATAATAATATACATATATATATATATATGAAAATTTAATGAAAAGTTATATTGTCGTTTTAATAATTCAGATTTATAAAATAAAAAGGTGAAATATCGAAATCATCTTTTTATTTGTTGGGAAAGAGTTTATATATAAATAAAAATAAAATAAATAAATGAAATAAAAAAATTGTTTACACCAAATCAAAAAGGTTGGTGTTGTTTTTTGTTTTTGTTTCTTTTGGGTTTTCCAAGAAAACGAAGAAAAGAAAAAAAAAAGAAAAAAAACATTTGTACAGGATCCCGAAAGGGTTCCTAAAACAGAATGTAATTGTTCGTTATTATTAACAAAATTATAATTCATTTTCAAAAAAAATATATATACATATTATCGATTACCAAACCTTCTATTCAGTTAGCAATAAGTGTGTATGTATTCTAGCTTTATTTCCAGAGATGAAGGTTCAATATAGCTGTTGAGGAAGATGACAACAGAGAAATAAGCATCAGCGACCAGGAATTTCAAAGGAATCCCGTTATTATAAAGAGGTTTGTATAAGGTAGTTATATTCGGTAAAGATATTAAATAAACATTTGCCTGCAAACAAATACACTTTAAGTGTATAAGAAATCTGCATAAGTTTCCTTATGGTTGGTAGGTATTTCCAATTTTTTTTTTTCTTCTTAATGACGACATATTGGCTGGATACTGAAATGGTAAATAATTAGTATTATAATCGTGCAAAAATCCAAGATCGAGGTTTCAACTGTTGTTCACGTTTCAAGGTCCCCTGAATACGTTTTCACCATTTTCACGATGATGTCTGTCTGTGTGTGTATGTGATTTGAAAGTTGTGAGCGCTCTACCGCGAAAACAATTGTAGCTATGAACTTGAAATTTGAAGCGAATTATGTATGGTTATTTACTCCGGGGCCTAAGTACATTTTACAAAATCTTTTCAAGTAATAGTTGTAGAGAAAACAGAAATACATAATTTATATACAGTATAATTTTTCCCAAGTCGTCCGGTTTTTGAGATATATGCCAAAAACCATCCTCTAATGTAGTTTTGAAACACATATGTTTAGACGTCTTAATCTAGCCGAAAACAGTTAGTCCCATCGAAAAATTGGTTTCTACCAAAAATTTTTTTTATTATATTCTCAATCGCTAGTAAGTCCTCAAATTTGAGATAGTATTAATTCGACAAAAATTATAGTGTCTCAAACAAAAAATTAATTTCTGTAGGAAATATTTCAAAATAATTACAATTTTATCGCGTAGTAACGAACTATAAAATATTTTTTTCTAGATTGGTAGTTTTTATGAAAAACCAGTAATGCCAATATGAAATGATTTCGAGAGTAATCTCTAAGCGTGATGGTATAAGAAAGTCCTGTAATGGCCGCATCACATATTGTTTTTCTTATATTGTTAATTATATAAGTTCAGTATTGTCAATTATTAATTTCGTACTTTGTCCAGACGATTTAAATATTTACACAAGTAATTAAGAATCATAATAATTGTCTTAATTTACAGAGTTGATAATTTCTCTCAATTGTGTATTAGAAATAGGCTAACATTAAATTTAGATTAAAGTTCTTTTATATTTTAATGTACTCTCAAATCATCCTCTGTCTCTACAAAATTTAGCAAGATGCCAAGTAGGATTGAGTGGTTCACTCTAGCGGACCCAGTTGTGACCCCGCCTGCATTCACCACACCCATTCCCAAAACTTATTTTTTACTTCCAGCTATACAAAGTATAGGAAAAGTTATGTAATTGGACAGAAATTCGATGCTGAGTTTTCAACGGAATTACATGTTTTCCGACTACCTGATTCCAAAAATGAAAAAAGAATGTCTGTGAACAAAATAACTTCCAATAGGATAAATGTGTTGATACGAAATATGTATCGAGAACCCTCTATGGACATTTTCAGTCAAATCGGACAAAGGGAAGGGAGTATTAAAACCCAAGGATACCCGCAGCGGCTTCACTTAGTTTTATGAGTTTTGTCGACTGTGTAACCTGCTAAAGTTTTTCTCCAGCGTAAACAGCTCTGAAATTTTCAATGAGAAGTGATATTTTTTATGACGGTTTTAAACAGGAAAATGAATTCTAGGAACAATTTAGAGGAAGCACTTTTCGATTTTCTTTCATCCTGTTGTTGATAATCGCAGAAAACAATGAAAACAAGAGTTTATTTTTCTTCGAAATGAGTCAGGTGTCCAAGAAGGTGCTTGAAATAAAACTTGTGGAGGATAGAAGTTTCTTGAAGAAAATGTGTTTCTTGACCTGCAAAACGATCTTCTGAAACAGATAAGAGGGAGGGGGGAACGGTGACACCCTTACCAGTCACCTCTTATCCGCTGAATATTGTCGGACACATATATATATAGTATAAAAAATGAAAATTATATATATATTTTTTCATTTTTTATACTTGAAAACATAGAATGACTTAAATTAAAGGTTACCTTACGGTTCGGTTTTAGGTAAAGAGCAACCCCATCAATGATAAAAATCCACTTTTCTCACCCCCACCCCTCGTTAATCTATTTAAACTAATATAGGACAGAGAGCATGAAAAATAAACACTAAACCTTTTAAAAATGTAAAAATAAAATATATATTTACAAAATGTATAATAAATATAGTTTGTATACAATAAAAAAGTAGTCTGCAAGAGGAAGGAAAATATTACATTTGGCCACACTGCGATATAAGAACTGGAATTTTTGGTTTGTTGTTGGGTCCAGTTGGTACATTTTCTATTTTTCGCATCACCAGAAGTCCATCAATAACCCGACCAAAAACAACATGTTTACCATCCAGGAAATTGCATTTGGCGCAGGTTATGAAAAATTGGCACCCATTCGTGTCCTTCCCGCTGTTCGCCTAAAACAAAATAAAAAATTAATCATTCACTAAAATTTAAAAAGGAAAAATTTTTGAAGTTACGTCACAAAAATTTTAATTAACTGTTTTCTTCTCTTTATATTTTGGTCTTTTTTATGGACCACAATTATTTCTTTATTGTTAAAACGGGTTATTGCTTCACTCTGATTTAAAAAAAAAAAAAAACGCTTGGGTTGTGTAAGGAGAATCTGGATTTACAATAATATATATTTTTTCACAGCTATATTTTTCTTGCAATTTATTTTAAAACTACCCCAATTATACGAAGTGTAGAGGAAGTTATGTTCGGTTAAATAATCGATGAGGAATTTTGAACGAAATTTCATGTTTTCCGAGATCTAGATTCCAAATATGAAAAAAACGAATGTCTGTTTCTGTGCATGTGTAAACCCGATAACTACCTATAGAATGAATGTATCGAAATATTATATGAATCCCAGAACCCCAAAAGGACAACACTTGTTCGATTGTCAGCCAAAAGGAAGGGGGAGGTCTGGGAAGAGGCTCAACTCAAAAACTCTAATAACTGCCGCTGTAATGAATGTATCGGCAAAAAATGTCATATGTGAACCATAAGGACGACACTTATGCAGAATCAGCAGTTGGGAGGGGTATCAAAGGGCAGCTCAACTGTAAAACCCCAATAACGGATAAATAGATAGATAAACGTTTTATTGCACTAAAGATAACAACCTTTATGGCAATGAATGTTTTTTTTGTTTTTTTTTTACAAAATACATATCCTAATAGTTATCTATATTAATAAAGCTGCTCTCTGGAACCCCAAGGACCAGGGTGTGCGCTATCTTGGAGTACTTTTGGATACACGACTCACTTGGAAACTACACATTAACAGAAAACTACATCAAGCATATTCACGACAACAGCCTTTAACCTCTCATAAACAGAAACACGCCACTTAAACACACATGTACTATTCTGCTATACAAGACACTCCTACTTCCACTTCTAACATACGCCTGTCCAGTCTGGATCGGTACCAGCAACACTAACATGAAACGACTATAAACATTTCAAAATAAAGTATTCCGAATAGCAGCAAACGCACCCTGGTTTGTCAGGAATCACAAAATCCACGAAGAACTGGGAGTTCCTCTATTTGCAGCTCACGTTGAGAAGCTTGTGAAAAATCATCACGAAGGCCTTGTGCATTGTTCCGGGGCTGTACACTAGTCTTGGTGCGCCTACACCAGGGAGGCGACTCAAACAAAGACTGTACCAGGACTTCCTATTTTAAATCCTTTATTTTATATATATTTGTGTAAAGCATCATCTTGCTGGTCCAAATAAATGTTGTTGTTGTAAATAAAGCTTGTTTGTGTATTTGTGGGTTTATTCCAGCATCACGCCCAAACAGCTGCACTGATTTACATGAAACTTTACATGTAGCATCCTTTTGAGCCCAATTGAATAATAGGCTATGTGGCGTCCCAAAATCTTGAACGGGAGGGGGAGTTGTAAGGGGGCCTAAGCATAAAAATTGTTCTAGCGCATTAACGGATGGTCGGATTATCATGAAATTTCACATGTAGTATTCTTAAAAGCCAAGTTGAAAAAAAAGATGTGTCACGTCTCAAAATTTTGAACAGGAGGGGGGGTTGTGAGGGAGGGCTAAGCATAAACATAGTGCTAGCTCATTAACGGATGGTCGGAGCATATAAATTGAAATTTCAAAAGCAATATTTAAAAATTGGCTGACCCTTTCGGACGGGAGGGGCGGGGGTTCATTAATGCTGAATGAATCTCACATGGAGCTTTCTTAAAGATAGGATATAGCCCTAATTTTAATAGCATGTATTACCTAGGAGGTCCACCGTTGCACGGTAAATAATAGCTCTCACCAGCGTTCATAAGCACAAAATAGCTAGGGCATCCGCTGTTGCAAGGCACATACTAGCTGCGGTGCCCAGCTTTCCTAACTACGTACTATCTGTGTTGCCCAGCGTTCCTAAGAACTGAATAGCTGGTTGCACGGAGTTGCAAGGCATATACTACGAGTAGTTTTGTGGTTCAGCGTTCCTGAACACGTACTAGCTGTGCGCAGCATTCCTAAGAACGTAACAGCTGTTGTGCCCAGCGGTTTGAAGCACACACTAGCTGTGGTGCCCAGCTGTTCCAAGCACTTACTAGCTGGGGTGGTACGCCGTTGCAAAGCACATACTAGCTGTGGTCACGAGCGTTCTTAAGTACGTACTGGCTAGAATGTCCAGCGATGCTAAGTATTCATTAGCTGTGGTTTCCGCCGTTGAAAGGGGCATACTAGCTGTGGTGCCCAGTGGTCCTAAACACTTACTGGGGTGTCTGCCGTTGAAGGACTATAAGCCTTATTCCATTTGAATAATTAAAAATTAAAACATCATGAATGTACTGTCGAAGAATTGAATAGGATTCGAATGAGAGATATTAGGAGAAAAGTTAAAATTCCCCGGGCAACGCCGGGTATTACTGCTAGTATAAAATAAAATAAAATAAAGAATATCAGTATATAGAATTTTACAAACTAAGCAATATAATTAATAACTAAATAAAAAGCTAGTAATAAAATTAAAATAATAAATATGGACATGCTGTATAATATAAATAGTCAAGCAACTAGGATACACAAACACATCAAAATTATATAAAACAAAATATGACCTTTGATAAGGGAAAATAGTAAAATTGCAGTAGCCATAACATAAAAATAAAAACTGAATAAAAAAAAAAGGGAAAGAAAATGCACTTTCAGGACTAAACGCATATCTAAACTGACCAAGTAATATCCTAAAATTTCTATTGATATTGTGGAGACGAATTTGAGCTAGCAGTCGGAGTGTTTCGATATGGCAGTTTATTGAGAGATAGTTTTCTTCAGACCCTGAAGCACTGACCAATCGGTAGAGGGAATTATATTTAGAGTTTAATATAGTGTTTACATGGCTGCTACCAAATCATCACGGAGGAGGCGGACTTCAGAAATAGACTGTCCAGAAGTCAGCCCCGTTCAAGGCCAGGTAACACCTGATCTGGGTGACCCAGTTGATGGGCAAACAAGGTTTCGGCTCAGTTGAGCGAGGCAAAGGTAGCAGAGTCTGGGGAGACGGTCCTCCAACATGGCCAGGCGTTGAAACCCCAATAACGGCCGATGTGATGAATGTATCGACATGAAGTTTCGTATCTGAAGTCAAAAACCAATGAGGACCTAACCACTCAAATTTCAACAATATTGGCAGAAGGGAAGATGGGTTTAGGGGAGGTGGCTCAATTCAAAAACCCTGATAACTACCGATGTTACGAATTTATCAACACAAAATTTAGTATTATTGAATATTAGCGCAAACGGTCGACCGGTTTTGGAGGGGGAGCGAAAATTTGATTGATTAACTCGTCCTGAGGAAGTACATTGCCGGTGATTCACCAAAAACTTCTTTTCTAGTATTAATCATATTGTTATTTTTACAGAACATATCTATCGAGCCGACCTTTGTCTTAAAACCTTCAGTCTTGACTAAAGTATGCATTTCTACATTAAGAATATGTTCAATATAAGGAAAATATTGAACACAATGAAAAACTACAACAAAAATTATAGATGAGATAATAACGAGGAGTTGTCTTATTCCAGGTAAATCAGTAAGTCAAGTAGTCTATAGTTTCCTACTTAGTTCTGTCAACGACATTGGGTTAATGAGAACAGATCAAAAAGATCATACTTTCTGCATATAATTAAATTGCTGGAGCTAAATTAATAACTTACCATAGAAAGAAGCCCTGGAGAGTCATGTTTAAGACTAAAATTTTCATCTGGGAAGCTCACACCGCCATATATACTCATAACTCCAGTTCCATCACCCTGTTTTAAACAATAAAACAATATTTTTAAATAGGATTCAGTTAGATAAATAAATATTTAAAAAAAATTAACATCATATAATTACATTAACAAAGTCTCCTCCTTGAATCATAAAATCTTTAATGACTCGATGAAATGTTGAACCTTTGTAGCCCAGAGGAACACCATCTCTTTTGTACTCTCCTGTGCATAACTGTCGGAAGTTCTCACTAGTTTTAGGAACTATATCAGCAAAAAGTTCCAGTATCATACGCCCAATCTCCTAGGAAAAAAAAAATTAATACATTTTATAAATACAATAAGTAGTAAATGCAGTAGAAAAAGTTTCAAAAAGTAAAATTTCCTTACAGTAGCTCCGACGCTGATGTCTAGGAAAACGACAGGATTACTGGGGTTTCTCAGTTGTGACTGTATTTGATTCCAAGAAGGCATGGTGACAGAAATATGATGTTCGAATTACTGTTTCCAAAATCAGGATTAACAATGCCGGCAAAATACAAACAAAACCCTACGTATAACCTCCTCTTGGCTTACACGTTAGGCTACTATGTCGAATCAACATTTATTTTAGACACCAAAAAAAAAATTAAATATTGATTAGTACATTTGCTATGAGATCATTTTTCGGCAGACAAAATGTACCTTGCCCCGGTTTCATAAAGTATTTCTATTGGCTAAGTGTTTTACCGCCCCCCCCCCTCTCCGCCCGAATAAATACAATAAACGGAACTTGTTAATTAATTAGTGTAAAGGTGTGTTGGTACTATAATTCTATCTCCATCCAATAATCAATATAAATAAAAGGTATGAGGGCAAGAAAAGTCCTGGGAAATATATAATAAACAGAGAAATCTCGATGGGATAGCATCCATGAAATCGTTAGTTTTCAAGAAAGAGAAATACAAGCAATTTGAAATGAAAATGTTCTCGATATATTGGTTACTTGCAAAATATTGACAGGAATATATTGAAGAAACTCAGAAACTTTCATAATGAGAATAATTGAATACTAAAAATAGGTTTTTGATCTCTCTCTATAAAACTTACATATAACATAGCCTATGTTATAGAATTTCCAACAATTCTTCACTATACCTTAAAACTCATTAGAAATTATTACAAAAGTGTAAGTTGAAAAAAAAACTTAACATAACTGATGACTGAGTGTCAGTGGGAAGGTTTCATGGTTGTTGTGTTACTCTTTTCAGAATGAATTATGAATATTCGAAGTATGTTAAGAATTTTTGTTTAGAGAATCTTTCCGAAATTTCTTGTGACAAGCCTTCAGCCGAAGGACACGAAGTGACAAACTTGATATCTCTCATTCCATCTTCAAGGCGCAAAGGTTTTTTAGCCGATTATTTTGTTAAACCACCAGTCAGTGTATATATTAAATTTATTTGCCCTATCAATATAAAACATATTTTAATTAAAAGTCAAGTAGGAGCTCAAAAATCTAAAATATTTTCTATCAAACTTGACAAAGAAGGTACATCACAGTCTGTTGCCTCATCACTTCTTCAAAGTAGTGAAAAAAATGTATTTATTCAGTGTCATGGTGCTAAGAGTAAGTGTTCATTAGGTGAAACTAAGTACGATACTTTTCGCTCCAGTAAATTGCTGAAAAATGTTAGTAACATTACTATTAATATTGTACGAACAGAAGCTTCGTCTGTGCCTGCTATGGGAGGACTTGAAATATGGGGTGAGTTGCCTCGTTCTACTCCAAAAGCAACAAGAGATATTATTTCAAAAACTTTAAGCTCACATAATTCAAGATGTCTACCTCCTCCAGTCATACCCGCTTCCTCAACTTCATCCAGACATACAGTCCAGTTACCAAGTGTTTCTGAACAATTTCACATACCTGAAGAGTTTCTTGATCCAATTACTTGTGAAATTATGAGTCTACCCATGCTTCTTCCTTGTGGCAAAATTGTAGATTTATCCACTCTGGAGAAATTTTACGATGTTGAAGCCCAAAATGGACGTGGTCAGAGTAATCCGTTTACATTTGAATTGTTCACTGATCAAAAGAAACCAATAATTGCGACAAGTCTCAAACATCGTCTTGACAAGTTTCTGTTGGACTATAGCAATGTTGAACAACTCAAGTTCATTCCTCGAACAGTTGGTAGGAAGTCTTTAGTAGTGGGCGTTGCAAGATGTACAACGTTACTCTCCTCTCCTCCACAACCTCCACGATCCGCCCCTCAGGACACTTCTACTTCTTCCGGAGGATCGTCCCGAACTATTGATCAACTTTTAGAAAACTCTCTTTTGGGACTTCCCTCATTTTTGGAACGTCCAGTCAAGAAGTCAAAACACGAATGTAGTTCATGTTCTAATACAGAAGTTTTATATCAAATGTCCTGTCATCATTTAATTTGTCGTAATTGCATATTAGAATATAAAAAAAATAATAACAGTCTCTGTCCATCTTGTCAGAGAGATATCAATTTTAAAACTGTCTTTCGAATACACTTATAAAAAGTAGGATTTCCTAATTTTTGTATATCGCATTTATTTATTTTTTATATTTGAAGATAATATTATACATCGATGACAATTTTACGTTTGAAAACTGACATTATTGCAGAGATATTGTGAAATAATTCAAATGGACTTGAAAAATAAAATAAAACTTGTTTATTTAATATATTGTCTAATTTCACTAACTATATATACATGGGAGTACTTTCGGTATTTCTACCATCCTCAGCCAAAAGCATAAGAGATAAGACTAAGTTAATTTTCAGAATGCCAGCATCTCGAGGAACCCATTACCCTCCCTACTGGTGTTCCCCATGACGTCAGACATTCCTAACTAAGCTAAATTGTCAAGCTGTGAGATATTTTATGACAAGGCGGTCCCCATATTTCAAATGTGTGACCCCTTCTAAGATCTAGGTATAAAGCATTAACAATGAACAGGCGAATAATATAACATTAACAAATCAAAAATAATTGGTTCCAGTTACAACTTAATTAAAATTATTATACTGTAAATTATATAAATATATCTATTGGCAAGATTCAGATAAATCATATATCTATATATATATATATATATATATATTGGTAAATTCTATGTATGGGTTCCTCGAGAGGCTGGCATTCTGAAAATTAACTTAGTCTTATCTCTTATGCTTTTGGCTGAGGATGGTAGAAATACCGAAAGTACTCCCATGTATATATAGTTAGTGAAATTAGACAATATATTAAATAAACAAGTTTTATTTTATTTTTCAAGTCAATTTTACGTTTGTTTAATTTTAGCATTAGAATAATTTGGCGAAGAAGCTATGTACCTGAATCGGAAAATGTATATTTTTTATTATATGTATATTTATGATTTTACATTTTGATTTTCCACTGCTGGACAGTGGATGGTTGGGCAGTGTGGTGGGAGGGTCACCGCTGCTCTCCCGCCGCCTCCTCCCCTCTCCACTAGTTGGAGAGTGCTATATGGCAGTGTGCGGCAGTCCTACTGGTGCTGTCCTCGTCCAGTTTCTTATATATTTTCAATTATTTTATTTAGTTTTTTTTTATTTTATTTATTATTTTTTACTTTTATTTTTTTTGTTTTATCTTTCATTTTGTGCTTTCTCTCTATTCATCCACCTTTGATTTATTACGTATTTTATCTATTTATTTTTGTATATGTTTGCTACTATTCTGTATTATTCATTTCTTTTTTTCCTTGTTTATTATGTTTTAAATATTTTGTAATACCTATTGTTATTTCTTATTATTGTTACTTATTGTTATTGTTTTTTATACAGATTGTAAAATAAATAAAAGTTGAAGTTGAAAAAAAAAATGTTGATTCTTACACTAAAACAAAATGTGTA
Organism: Aradus depressus; assembly: GCA_963662175.1. NCBI lineage: Eukaryota > Metazoa > Arthropoda > Insecta > Hemiptera > Aradidae > Aradus > Aradus depressus. The sequence goes on from OY759222.1 coordinate 38,313,260, forward strand.
ATAAATAAGCAAGTTTTATATAACTTGCTTAAAAAACTGTCTGGGTTTGGAAAATGTATCATTAGGTTGTATAATAATCGTATTTTTATAAGTATATATATGTTATTGTTGTGTGTATATATATCTATTTAAAAACATAAATAAATAATTCAAATAAAATATTTTTTTCCCTACAATTCTAAAAGAACACTGCATCCAATCTGATTCATTTGTCTTAAGTATAAATGCTCTCATCTCGGCCACCATGTTGTGCTCTAAATTTAATGAAAAGTATTAAAGGTATTTTGGCAAAACTTTGTTTTTTCTTTGCACTCGAAATTAATGTAGAATTGATTTTTACACTCTTTTTTTTTTTTTTTTTTTTTTTTTTTTTTTTTTTTTTTTTTTTTTTTTTTTTTTTTTTTTTTTTTAAATTTAAATTTCCTAATAACATTTTTTTATCTATCTTTTTTTTTACATGTTATCTCTTTTCTTTTTTAAAAACTACAGGAGGGCGATGGAAGTAGACGGTTCAAAGAGTTCAAATCATTTTTCAGAATCAAAATTGGATGAAAAGATGACAAGGAGACAGAAAAATACGAAATATGTACTGGGGGTCCGGGCGCGGGGCGGATTGAACACAATATTTTCCCGGTATTCCAAGGTCGATGCTCCCCAAGCCCCACTGCATTGTGTTCACTTCAAAACTCCAAAATAATAAGCATAAAAGAAGACACAGACAAGTCTACCATATACCAATGTAAACTGACATTATTGCAGAGATATTGTGAAATAATTCAAATGAACTTGAAAGAAATAAAACTTGTTTATTTATGATATTGTCTAATTTCACCAACTATATTTACATGGGAGTACTTTTGGTATTTCTACCATCCTCAGCCAAAAGCATAAGGAGGATGGTAGAAATACCGAAAGTACTCCCATGTAAATATAGTTGGTGAAATTAGACAATATCATAAATAAAAAAGTTTTATTTCTTTCAAGTTCATATACCAATGTGTAGTTAGCATCCAACTTTCAAAAAATAGAACTTTTCGATAGAACTTCGTTTGTACCAAAAACATTTTCGTTTGTACCAAAAACATTTTCGTTTGTACCTCAACCAAAAAAAATATATGGCGTCCGAAAGAAATTGACTAAAAATTTGAGCACGTCGTCCTTCGGATTGGACTTTAAGCTATGATCGAGGGCCTTTTCGTATGTCAGGTACTCGATAATGAGTCGTATGTTATGTATCAAAACGTGGGTAGGTGACATTTCATTTAGGTTAAAAATTACTCGAGCACGTCGTCCTTCGGATGGGACTTTCCCGATACATCTGAATCTTTCTTTGGTTGACCATCTTCGTTTCTGGATGCTGCCTATCTACCAACATTGCTGTATTAATTTGTTTTTCAGAAAATACGTCAAAACGGTACCTCAAAGCCCACTTATATTCCACATTTCTTCCTTCATAATTTTAGTTGGAACCAAACGGTAACTTATTTAAGCATACATATGGAGTCTATCGAGCTCAGGATCGCCACTTAGAAATCTAGCCAAGTCATTTAGGTCAGATGTTTTAATCAAGAAGATAAAAACAAATTTGAGCACGTCGTCCTTCGGATTGCGCTTTAAGCTATGATCGAGGGCCTTTTCGTATGTCAGGTACTCGATAATGAGTCGTATGTTATGTATCTAAACCTGGGTAGGTGACATTTCATTTAGGTTAAAAATTACTTGAGCACGTCGTCCGTCGGATGGGACTTTCCCGATATATCTGAATCTGTCTATCAGTTTTAACTAATATTAAGCCTATAAACCGTTAAAAAGCGAGAAATTTGAAGAATGGGATTTAGCCCGACTTTTTCGAAAAACATTTTTATTTCGATGTTTTTGTAGGATTCAGATAACCCGATTGTTCATCAGTTTTACAAATATTAAAACTAAAAACCGTTTAAAAGCGAGAAATTTGAAGAATGGAGTTGACCGAGCTCAGGATCGCCATTTAGAAATCTAGCCAAGTCACTTAGGTCAGATGTTTTAATAGGGAAGATAAAAATAAATTTGAGCACGTCGTCCTTCGGATTGGACTTTAAGCTATGATCGAGGGCCTTTTCGTATGTCAGGTACTCGATAATGAGTCGTATGATATGTATCTAAACCTGGGTAGTTGAAATTTCATTTACGTTAAAAAAAACGAGCACGTCGTCCTTCGGATTGGACTTCAAGCTATGATCGAGGGCCTTTTCGTATGTCAGGTACTGGATGATGAGTCGTATGTTATGTATCTAAACCTGGGTAGGTGACATCACATTTAGGTTAAAAATTACTTGAGCACGTCGTCCTTCGGATGGGACTTTCCCGATATATCTGAATCTATCTATCAGTTTTAACGAATATTAAATCTAAAAACCGTTAAAAAGCGAGAAATTTGAAGAATGGGATTAGCCCGACTTTTTTCGAAAAACATTTTTATTTCGATTTTTGTGTAAGATTTTGATATCCCGGTTGTTCATCAGTTCTAACAAATATTAAATCTAAAAACCGTTTAAAAACGAGAACTTTGAAGAATGGAGTCTACCGAGCTCAGGATCGCCATTTAGAAGTCTAGCCAAGTCACTTAGGTCAGATGTTTTAATCGGGAAGATAAAAATAAATTTGAGCACGTCGTCCTTCGGATGGGCCTTTCCCGATACATCTGAATCTTTCTTTGGTTGTCCATTTTCGTTTCTGGATGCTGCCTATCTACCAACATTGCTGTATTAATTTGTTTTTCAGAAAATATGCGTTGCCCGGGGAACTTTGACTTTTCTCCCAATATCTCCTATAAGGTATTCAATTCTTCGGCAGCACATCCATGATGTATTAATTTTCAATTATTCATACGGAATAAGGTTTATAGTCCTTCAACTATAGTAACGCTAGTTAGTTTTTAGGACCCCTGGGCACCACAGCTAGTATGCGCCTTTCAACGGCGGAAACCACAGCTAGTGAATACTTAGCATCGCTGGACGTCCTAACCAGTGCGTAGTTAGGAACGCTGGGCACCACAGTTAGTATATGCCTTGCAACAGCGGACACCACAGCTAGTACGTAGTTAGGAACGCTGGGCATCACAGCTACTATGTGCCTTGCGACGGCGGACCCCACAGCTAGTACGTAGTTAGGAACGCTGGGCACTATAGCTAGTATGTGCCTTGCAACAGTGGACCCACAGCTAGGACGTAGTTAGGAACGCTGGGCATCACAGGTAGTATATGCCTTGCAACGGCGGACACCACAGATAGTATGTAGTTAGAACCACAGGGCATCACAGCTAGTATGTGTTTTGCAACGGCGCACCCCAAAGCTAGTACTTAGTTAAATACGCTGGGCCCCACTGCTAGCGCCTTGCAACAGCGGACCCCACAGCTAGTACGTAGTTAGGAACGCTGGGCATCACAGCTATGTATGTTTTTGCAACGGCGGACCCCACAGCTAATACGTAGTTAGAACCACTGGGCATCACAGCTAGTATGTGTTTTGCAACGGCGGACCCCACAGATAGTACGTAGTTAGAACCACTGGGCAGCACAGCTAGTATGTGTTCTGCAACGGCGGACCCCACCGCTAGTACCTAGTTAGAAACGCTGGGCATCACAGCTATGTATGTTTTTGCAACGGCGGACCCCACAGCTAATACGTTTTTAGGAACGCTGGGCCCTACAGCTAGTAGGTGCCTTGCAACTGCGGACCCCACAGATAGTATGTAGTTAGAACCACAGGGCATCACAGCTAGTATGTGTTTTGCAACGGCGCACCCCACAGCTAGTACGTAGTTAAATACGCTGGGCCACACTGCTAGCGCCTTGCAACAGCGGACCCTACAGCTAGTACGTAATTAGGAACGCTGGGCATCATAGCTAGGAAATGTTTTGTAGGTGCCTTGCAACAGCGAACCCCACAGCTAGTACATAATTAGGAACGCTGGGGCTGAGCACTACAGCTAGTAAGTGCCTTGCAACAGCGGACCCCACAGCTAGTACGATATTAGGATGCTGGGCATCACAGCTAGTAAATGTCTTGCAACAGTGAACCCCACAGCATAGTTACTACTACTACATGTGAAATTCATGACAATCCGATTACCCTTTAATCATTCAGCATTATTTTTATGATTAACCCCCCCCCCCCCCCCTCTCCTAAATTTTTAAGATGTCACACACCCTATTTTTCTATTTGGCCTTTATGAATACTTCATGTGAATTTTCGTGACAATCCGATCATCCGGTAATGACTTATCACTACACTTATTCTTAGGCCCCCATCAACCCACCCTCTCGTTCAAAATGTTGTGACATATACACCCTATATTTCTATTTGGCTTTTAAGAATACGACATGTGAAATTCCATGACAATACGACCAACCGTTACTGAGCTAACACTATATGTATACTTAGGCCTACCCCCAAAACCTCCCCTCCCGTTCAAAACTTTGGGTCGCCACACACCTTATATTTCTATTTGGCTTTTAAAAATACTACATGTGAAATTTCGTGACAATCCCACCAATCGTTAAAGAGTTAGCACTATATTAATACTTAGGCCCCCCCACAACCCCCCCTCCCGGTAAAAACTTTGGGACACCACACACCTTATTTTTCTATTTGGCCTTCAGGAATACTACATGGAAAAGGGGGTGGGATTAGGGGGTGGGGTGGGGACAGGGGGTGGGAACATGGGGTGGGATTATGGGGTGGGGGTGGGAACAGGGGGGTGGGGACAGGGACGGGGAAAGGGGGTGGGAACAGGGGGTGGGGGTGGGATTAGGGGGTGGGAGTGGGAAAAGGGGGTGGGATTAGGGGTGGGTACAGGGGGTGGGAACAGGGGGTGGGGGTGGGAACATGGGGTGGGATTAAGGGGTGGGGGTGGGTACAGGGCGTGGGGACAGGGGGTTGGGGTGGATACAGGGAGTTGGAACATGGGGTGGGATTAGGGGGTGGGAGTTGGAACAGGGGGTGGGAACATGGGGTGGGGGTGGGATTAGGGGGTGGGGGTGGGATTAGGGGGTGGGATTAGGGGGTGGGGTGGGATTAGGGGGTGGGGTGGGGACAGGGGGTTGGAACATAGGGTGGGATTAGGGGGTGGGTACAGGGGGTGGGATTAGGGGGTGGGGTGGGGACAGGGGGTGTGAACATGGGGTGGGATTAGGGGGGGGTACAGGGGGTGGGAACAGGGGGTGGGGGTGGGATTAGGGGGTGGGAGTGGGAAAAGAGGGTGGGTACAGGGGGTGGGAACATGGGGTGGGATTAGGGGGTGGGAGTGGGTACAGGGGGTGGGAACAGGGGGTGGGGTGGGGACAGGGGGTGGGGACAGGGGGTGGGGTGGAAGTTCGTTGAAGACGAGAGCAGCAAAAACCCGTGGGGAATCCCTTACCGTGTCGCCGCCGGGAGGCTAAGGCCGGTCGCCCCGGTGGCCTCCATCAGGGTTGGCAACCAGTATGCCATGTTTCTGGAGGAGGCTGGCGGGATGTACTTGAGGGAGGCCTTCCCGGAGGACGACCCGGCGGAGGATTCACCCAGCCAACGAGACATCAGGAACGCTGCCCGTACTTGGCCGGATACGGGGAACGCACCTGATTGGGACGAGATTGACCTGAGCTTGGCGGTTGGGAGGCAGAAGAGTGGCGGCGCCCCTGGGAGCGATCTCATAGACGCCGCTATAATCAAGAAAGCCTTCCCGGCCATCAAGTCGGATCTCTTACTACTGTATAACTCCTGCCTTAGGAGGGGCCACTTCCCTAGGACTTGGAAACGAGCACTCGTGTGTACGTTTGTTAAGCCTGGTGATAGGTACCTTTCCCTGGCAGGTAGCCACAGACCAATCAGCCTGCTCCCCGTATTCGGTAAAGTATTGGAGACTCTTATCTTCAATGGAATTCGGGCCCAGGTACATGCTTTTGTATCCCACAGGCAGTTCGGTGGCTTGAGGGGCAGATCCGCCGAAGATGCGTTGATGATGCTGAGGGCGGATGTGGAGAATGACCGTGGGAAATATGCCCTGTGTGTCTTCTTTGACATCGCGTCGGCCTTCGACTGCGCCTGGTGGCCTGCCATCCTCACGCGACTGCGGGCTGTGGGACTGCCTGGGAATGTGTTTGGGTTGATATCCAGCTTCCTCAGCGATCGATCTGCGACCATGAGTCAGCTATACGCTAGCACTAGAGTGGACGTCACTAGAGGCTGTCCTCAGGGCTCGGTCCTCGGACCGATACTTTGGGCCATACTCTTTGACGGACTGCTCCGTGATCTCGAGGGCCGTGGATATAAGGCAATCGCCTACGTCGACGACCTCGTTGTTACGGTGCACGCTGATAGTCGAGCTGCTCTAACCCTTCGCGCCCAAGCCGCCATTGACGATATAGACAACTGGTGCTGCGCCAACAAACTGGCTCTCTCTCCTAGCAAGACCTCGGCTTTGCTGATGAGAGGGAGAACCGACGCCCGACACCCCCTGGTAATCAAAATCCACGGACGCCGCATTGAGAGCCCGGCAACGGTCACTTATCTCGGAGTGCGGATCGGGCCGGGCCTCACCGTGACGCCCCACGTTGTTGCCATTAAAGAAAGGACTACTTCCACTTTCAACGCTTTGAGCTGCCTAGCCCGCGCGACGTGGGGCCTCGGCTATTCTGCGTGTAGAATCATCTACACTGGAGTATTCGAGGCTGTAGCAAGGTACGCCGCTGCTGGGTGGTGGCATCGTCCCACGAAGCGGCGACGCGTTATCCTTGTGCAAGCCCAGAGAGCAGCCCTTTTAAGGGTTACAAAGGCCTATCGTACTGTCTCTACGGCTGCGCTACAGGTGCTGGCAGGAGCTCCGCCAATAGACTTAGTCTTGGACGGGGCTGTCGCCTCGTACTATTGTAGACGCAACTTGCCCTTAGGAGCAGATATAGATGAGCCTTTACGTCTAGCCCTGGAGGAAGAGATGCGCGGACAGTCCAGACCGGAGCGTTGCAGGGACATAGTCCAGGAATGGATAGTGGAGAAATGGCAACAGCGGTGGTCACGATCATCGGATGGCCGAACGACCTACGCATATTTACCGGAAATCCGGGTACGTCTGGACTCTACTTGGATACTGCCTGACCACTGGATGTCCCAGATACTATCAGGTCACGGAGATTTCAACTCCAAGCTGTTCTTCTTTAAGAGGAAGAACAACCCGAACTGCTCGTGCGGCGGGGTCGAGACTGCGGAGCACGTGGTCCTCGAATGTCCGCTGTACGACGGGCCTAGGGTGGAGTTGATACGCGGGACAGGATCGTATCTGGGACTCGACCTGCGGCAGCTGATGACGGAAACCGGCTACCCAATGTTCAGCCGATTTGTCGCCTCCTGGCGGAGAAAGAAGCAAGCATTTTGACCCTGCGCCGGGGAGGCCTGCAGTCGTCCCCGGCGCCGTAACGAACCACAATTAGCGATCGCCCTACATTTATCCCGAGCTCTCTCGGGCCGCCAAGAAAATTAAGGTGGGCCGGGAGTGACCGCTGATCGTCGCAGATGGTCGGCAGCGGTCGCTCCTAGCCTACCACAGCATCATATGTTCTGCATATTTAATTATGTACTTATTTAGTATTTTAAATTTGTAAATAAATTTGTTAGGCCTCCCTTTTTCCCAGACGATTCGGCGATGGTGTCGTGGCCTCCACCGGAGGTCGGCAACCCAAAAAGAATAAAAAAAAAAAAAAAGGGTGGGGTGGGAACATAGGGGTGGGATTAGGGGGTGGGGTGGGTACAGGGGGTGGGAACATGGGGTGGGATTAGGGGGTGGGGACAGCGGGTGGGAACATGGGGTGGGATTAGGGGGTGGGGATGGAGACAGGGGGTGGGAACATGGGTGGGAACATGGGGGGGGGGGGGGGGGTTAGGGGTGGTGCACTGATTATGGCGAATAGGATGCGCGGGGGCCTTCGTTTGTGGCAGCACAACATGAATAGGCGCAGGATTGTGGCTGATGAGGTGCGTCAACTAGTGTCATCGGAGGGCGTCCAGGTGCTAGCTCTCCAGGAACCCTACTGCGTTAGAGGCAGCGTGGCAGGCCTAGGTACTGGCCACAAAATTATTACTGGCGCACGGAGCGACGAACGGCCAATGGCCGCAATCGTCGTGACCGGCCCCCAGGTGGATGTGATGGCGCTCCACCATCTCTCCACCAGCCATATAGTTGTGGCCTGTATCAGGCACGCCAACGCAAGCTGCTACGTGATCAGCGGATACTTCCCGCCGTCTGAGAACATAGAACAACAGCTGGGCCACCTGAACCTAGTACTGGACTCCCTCTCGGGGCGCAATGTCATAGTTCTGGCGGACGTCAACTCCTGGTCAGTCTCCTGGGGATCGGTTCGCACCGACCGCCGGGGCGACAGGCTATTGGATTTGATCGCCCGCCATGACCTGTGCATAGTCAATGACCCACTTTCTCCGCCCACATTCCACGGTTCCAATGGAGTGTCCCATGTGGACGTCACGCTGGTGTCGAGCGGACTATTCCGGGCTGTGGGCAGCTGGAGCGTCCGAGAGATCACATCTAGCGACCATAGTGTACTGGATGTTCTGCTCTTTGACGCCCATCTTCCCGCAGTCCGGCCTAGAGACCCGCGCTTTGCTACCCGCAAGGCCATCTCCGACGCTTTCGTGACCGCCGTTGCCGCCTACTCCTGCGACGATCAGTGGGAGGGTCTCAGGAGTTCTGAACCGGTTGGCCAGATTGAGGATGGGGTCGGCAGGCTCAGTAGTATACTACTTCGAGCTGCCGATGAGACCATCCCCAAGAAGGTAAACCGGATCAGGAAGGTACCCTGGTGGAGTGAGGATCTTACCCTCGCCAAGAAGGCTGTATATCGTGCCAGGAGGAGGTTTCAGCGGTGCCAAAACCAAAACCCACTCCAGAGGGTAATACGGAGGGAGGAGTACCGGCAGCTTAGCAAGGCTTATGGTAGAAGAGTCGAGGCCGCGAAGAAGGAGAGCTGGAGGAAGTTCGTTGAAGACGAGAGCAGCAAAAACCCGTGGGGAATCCCTTACCGTGTCGCCGCCGGGAGGCTAAGGCCGGTCGCCCCGGTGGCCTCCATCAGGGTTGGCAACCAGTATGCCATGTCCCTGGAGGAGGCTGGCGGGATGTACTTGAGGGAGGCCTTCCCGGAGGACGACCCGGCGGAGGATTCACCCAGCCAACGAGACATCAGGAACGCTGCCCGTACTTGGCCGGATACGGGGAACGCACCTGATTGGGACGAGATTGACCTGAGCTTGGCGGTTGGGAGGCAGAAGAGTGGCGGCGCCCCTGGGAGCGATCTCATAGACGCCGCTATAATCAAGAAAGCCTTCTCGGCCACCAAGTCGGATCTCTTACTACTGTATAACTACTGCCTTAGGAGGGGCCACTTCCCTAGGACTTGGAAACGAGCACTCGTGTGTACGTTTGTTAAGCCTGGTGATAGGGACCTTTCCCTGGCAGGTAGCCACAGACCAATCAGCCTGCTCCCCGTATTCGGTAAAGTATTGGAGACTCTTATCTTCAATGGAATTCGGGCCCAGGTACATGCTTTTGTATCCCACAGGCAGTTCGGTGGCTTGAGGGGCAGATCCGCCGAAGATGCGTTGATGATGGTGAGGGCGGATGTGGAGAATGACCGTGGGAAATATGCCCTGTGTCCCCGGCGCCGTAACGAACCACAATTAGCGATCGCCCTACATTTATCCCGAGCTCTCTCGGGCCGCCAAGAAAATTAAGGTGGGCTGGGAGTGACCGCTGATCGTCGCAGATGGTCGGCAGGGGTCGCTCCTAGCCTACCACAGCATCATATGTTCTGCATATTTAATTATGTACTTATTTAGTATTTTAATTTTGTAAATAAATTTGTTAGGCCTCCCTTTTTCCCCGACGATTCGGCGATGGTGTCGTGGCCTCCACCGGAGGTCGGCAACCCAAAAAAAAAAAAAAAAATTTACAGTGACAATCCGACCATCCGTTAAAGAGTTAGCTCTATATTTATACTTAGGCCTACCCCCACAACCCCCCCTCCCGTTCAAAACTTTGGGCGCCACACACCTTTTTTTCCTATTTGGCTTTTGAAAATACTACATGTGAAATTTCATGACAATTCGCCCATTAGTTAATGAGTTAGCTCTATATTTATACTTAGGCCCCCCCACAACCCCCCCTCCCGTTCAAAACTTTGGGACGCCACACACCTTTTTTTCCTATTTGGCTTTTAAAAATACTACATGTGAAATTTCATAACAATTCGACCATTAGTTAATGAGTTAGCACTATTTATATACTTAGGCCCCTCTTACAACCCCCCCTCCCGATCATAATTTTGGGACGCCACATAGCCTATTATTCAATCGGGCTCATAGGGATGCTACATGGGAAGTTTCATAAAAATCCGTCCAACCGTTTGGGTGTGATGCTGGAACAAACATACATACATACAAACAAACAAACAAACAAACAAACAAACCCCGTTTCAGCTTTATTAATATAGACTAGGCCTGTGTTCTGGAGCAGCCCACTACAATCTTGGCCAGCCTACTCTCCACAGAAGGCTCAAACCAAGATTATACCAAGACATTATCATTTTATATTTTCCATTTTATACGTTGTGTGAAGAACCAAGATGTTCTGGTCCAAATAAAGTGTGTTGTTGTTTGAATTAGCAAATTTCCTAGCATCCTTAAACGTTCTGCTCAACATAGGGTACGTGACATCACCCAACACTCCTGCCAACTTCCTACTCCATCTCCAAAGCCCACTTATATTCCACATTTCTTCCTTGATAATTTTAGTTGGAACCAAACGGTAACTTATTTTATCATACATATGGAGTCTATCGAGCTCAGGATCGCCACTTAGAAATCTAGCCAAGGCACTTCGGTCAGATATTTTAATCGGGAAGATAAAAATAAATTTGAGCACGTCGTCCTTCCGATTAGACTTTAGGCTATGATCGAGGGCCTTTTTGAATGTCAGGTGCTCGATAATGAGTCCTATGTTATGTAACTAAACCTAAGTAGCTAAAATTTCACTTAGGTTCAAAAAACCTTGAGCACGTCGTCCTTCGGATAGGACTTTCCCGATATATCCAAATCTGTCTATAAGTTTTAACAAATATTAAATTTATAAACCGTTAAAAAGCAGGAAGTTTGAAGAATGGTATTTAGCCCGACTTTTTTCGAAAAACATTTTTATTTCAATTTTTGTGTAGAATTCAGATATCCCGGTTGTTCATCAGTTTTAACAAATATTAAATCTAAAAACCGTTTAAAAGCGAGAAATTTGAAGAATGGAGTTTACCGAGCTCAGGATAGCTATTTCGAAATCTAGCCAAGTCAATTAGGTCAGATGTTTTAATCGGGAAGATAAAAATAAATTTGAGCACGTCGTCCTTCGGATTGGACTTTAAGCTATGATCGAGGGCCTTTTCGTATGTCAGGTAGTCGATAATGAGTCGTATGTTATGTATCAAAACCTAGGTAGGTGACATTTCATTTAGGTTAAAAATTACTTGAGCACGTCGTCCTTCGGATGGGAATTTCCCGATACATCTGAATCTTTCTTTGGTTGACCATCTTCATTTCTGCTGCCTATCTACCAACATAGCTGTATTAATTTGTTTTTCAGAAAATATGCGTTGCCCGGGGAACTTTGACTTTTCTCCCAATATCTCCTATAAGGTATTCAATTCTTCGGCAGCACATCCATGATGTATTAATTTTCAATTATTCATACGGAATAAGGTTTATAGTCCTTCAACTATAGTAACGCTAGTTAGTTTTTAGGACCCCTGGGCACCACAGCTAGTATGCGCCTTTCAACGGCGGAAACCACAGCTAGTGAATACTTAGCATCGCTGGACGTCCTAGTCAGTGCGTACTTAAGAACGTTTGTGACCACAGCTAGTATGTGCCTTGCGACGGCGGACCCAACAGCTAGTACGTAGTTAGGAACGCTGGGCACTATAGCTAGTATGTGCCTTGCAACAGCGGACCCACAGCTAGGACGTAGTTAGGAACGCTGGGCATCACAGGTAGTATATGCCTTGCAACGGCGGACACCACAGATAGTATGTAGTTAGAACCACAGGGCATCACAGCTAGTATGTGTTTTGCAACGGCGCACCCCACAGCTAGTACTTAGTTAAATACGCTGGGCCACACTGCTAGCGCCTTGCAACAGCGGACCCCACAGCTAGTACGTAGTTAGGAACGCTGGGCATCACAGCTATGTATGTTTTTGCAACGGCGGACCCCACAGCTAATACGTAGTTAGAACCACTGGGCATCACAGCTAGTATGTGTTTTGCAACGGCGGACCCCACAGATAGTACGTAGTTAGAACCACTGGGCAGCACAGCTAGTATGTGTTCTGCAACGGCGGACCCCACCGCTAGTACCTAGTTAGAAACGCTGGACATCACAGCTATGTATGTTTTTGCAACGGCGGACCCCACAGCTAATACGTTTTTAGGAACGCTGGGCCCTACAGCTAGTAGGTGCCTTGCAACTGCGGACCCCACAGATAGTATGTAGTTAGAACCGCAGGGCATCACAGCTAGTATGTGTTTTGCAACGGCGCACCCCACAGCTAGTACGTAGTTAAATACGCTAGGCCACATTGCTAGCGCCTTGCAACAGCGGACCCCACAGCTAGTACGTAATTAAGAACGCTGGGCATCATAGCTAGGAAATGTTTTGTAGATGCCTTGCAACAGCGAACCCCACAGCTAGTACATAATTAGGAACGCTGGGGCTGAGCACTACAGCTAGTAAGTGCCTTGCAACAGCGGACCCCACAGCTAGTACGATATTAGGATGCTGGGCATCACAGCTAGTAAATGTCTTGCAACAGTGAACCCCACAGCATAGTTACTACTACTACATGTGAAATTCATGACAATCCGATTACCCTTTAATCATTCAGCATTATTTTTATGATTAACCCCCCCCCCCCCCTCTCCTAAATTTTTAAGATGTCACACACCCTAATTTTCTATTTGGCCTTTATGAATACTTCATGTGAATTTTAGTGACAATCCGATCATCCGGTAATGACTTATCACTATACTTATTCTTAGGCCCCCATCAACCCACCCTCTCGTTCAAAATGTTGTGACATATACACCCTATATTTCTATTTGGCTTTTAAGAATACGACATGTGAAATTCCATGACAATACGACCAACCGTTACTGAGCTAACACTATATGTATACTTAGGCCTACCCCCAAAACCTCCCCTCCCGTTCAAAACTTTGGGTCGCCACACACCTTATATTTCTATTTGGCTTTTAAAAATACAACATGTGAAATTTCGTGACAATCCCACCAATCGTTAAAGAGTTAGCACTATATTAATACTTAGGCCCCCCCACAACCCCCCCTCCCGTTCAAAATTTTGGGACACCACACACCTTATTTTTCTATTTGGCCTTCAGGAATACTACATGGGAAATTTCGTGACAATACGATGAACCGTTAAAGAGTTAGCTCTATATTTATACTTAGGCCCCTACAACCCCCCCTCCCGTTCAAAACTTTGGGACACCACACACCTTATTTTTCTATTTGCCCTTCAGGAATACTACATGGGAAATTTCGTGACAATACGATGAACCGTTAAAGAGTTAGCTCTATATTTATACTTAGGCCCCCCACAACCCCCCTCCCGTTCAGAACTTTGGGACACCACACACCTTATTTTTCTATTTGGCCTCCAGGAATACTACATGGGAAATTTCGTGACAATACGATCAACCGTTAAAGAGTTTGCTCTATATTTATATTTAGGCCCCCCACCTTTAAGTTCAAAACTTTGGGACGCCACACACCTTTTTTTCCTATTTGGCCTTCAAGTATACTACATACGTAATTTCATTACAATCCAACCATTAGTTAATGAGTTAGCACTATTTATATACTGTGCAGTAATACCCGGCGTTGCCCGGGGAACTTTGACTTTTCTACTAATATCTCCTAAAAGTCTTTTAAATTCTTCAACAGTACATTCATGATGTTATAATTTTCAATTATTCATACGGAATAAGGCTTATAGTCCTTCAACGTCAAACACCCCAGCTAGTAAGTTTTTAGGACCCCTGGGCATCACAGCTAGTATGCGTCTTTCAACGGCGGAAACCACAGATAGTGAATACTTAGCATCGCTGGACATCCTAGCCAGTGCGTACTTAAGAACGCTATTGACCGCAGCTAGTAAATGCCTTGCAACAGCGGACCCCACAGCGAATACATAGTTACTACTACTACATGTGAAATTCATGCCAATCCGCTTACCCTTTAACAGTACATTCATGATGTTAGAATTTTCAATTATTCATACGGAATAAGGCTTATAGTCCTTCAACTATAGCAACGCTAGTAAGTTTTTAGGACCCCTGGGCACCACAGCTAGTATGCGCCTTTAACGGCGGAAACCACAGCTAGTGAATACTTAGCTTCGCTGGACGTCCTAGCCAGTGCGAACTTAAGAACGTTTGTGACCACAGCTAATATATGCCTTGCAACGCTGGGCACCACAGCTAGTACGTAGTTAGGAACGCTGGGCACCAGAGGTAGTATATGCCTTGCAACGGCGGATCCCACAGCTAGTACGTAGTTAGAACGCTGGTCACCGCAGCTAGTATGTGCCTCGCAAGAGCGGACCCCACAGCTAGTACGTTTTTAGGAACGCTGGGCCCTACAGGTAGTAGGTGCCTTGCAACTGCGGACCCCACAGATAGTATGTAGTTAGAACCACAGGGCATCATAGCTAGTATGAGTTTTGCAACGGCGGACCCCACAGCTAGTACCTACGTAGTTAAATACGCTGGGCCACACTGCTAGCGCCTTGCAACAGCAGACCCCACAGCTAGTACGTAATTAGGAACGCTGGGCATCACAGCTAGTAAATGTCTTGTAGGTGCCTTGCAACAGCGAACCCCACAGCCAGTACATAGTTAGGAACGCTGGGGCTGAGCACTACAGCTAGTAAATGCCTTGCAACAGCGGACCCCACAGCTAGTACGATATTAGGAACGCTGGGCATCACAGCTAGTAAATGTCTTGCAACAGTGAACCCCACAGCGAATACATAGTTACTACTACTACACGTGAAATTCATGACAATCCGATTACCCTTCAATGATTCAGCATTATTTTTATGCTTAGCCCCCCCTCCCAAATTTTTAAAATGTCACATAGTGTATTTTTTTATTTGACCATCAAGAATACTACATGTGAATATTCGTGACAATCCAATCATCCGTTAATGACCTATCACTATCTTCAAATTTAGGCCTACCCCCATAACCCCCCTCCCGTTCACAATTTTTTGACGTCACACACCCTATTTTTCTATTTGGCCTTTATGAATACTTCATGTGAAATTTTGTGACAATCCGATCATCCGTTAATGACTTATCACTATACTTATACTTAGGCCCCCATCAACCCACCCTCCCGTTCAAAATTTTGTGACATATACACTCTATATTTCTATTTGGCTTTTAAGAATACTACATGTGAAATTCCATGATAATACGACCAACCGTTATTGAGCTAGCACCATATTTATACTTAGGCCCCCCCGCCACTACCTCCCCTCCCGTACAAAATTTTGAGCCGTTACACCGCCTATTTTTTTATTTGGTCTTCAAGAATACTCCATGTGAAATTTCGTGACAATCCGATCAACCGTTAAAGAATTAGCTCTATATTTATACTTAGGCCCCCCCACAACCCCCCCTCCCGTTCAAAACTTTGGGACGCCACACACCTTTTTTTCCTATTTGGCTTTTAAAAATACTACGTGAAATTTCATGACGATTCGCCCATTAGTTAATGAGTTAGCTCTATATTTATACTTAGGCCCCATCACAACCCCCCCTCCCGTTCAAAACTTTGGGACGCCACAAACCTTTTTTTCCTATTTGGCTTTTAAAAATACTATATGTGAAATTTCATGACGATTCGCCCATTAGTTAATGAGTTAGTTTTATATTTATACTTAGGCCCCCCTCAACCCCCCCTCCCGTTCAAAACTTTGGGACGCCACACACCTTTTTTTCCTATTTGGCTTTTAAAAATACTACGTGAAATTTCATGACGATTCGCCCATTAGTTAATGAGTTAGCTCTATATTTATACTTAGGCCCCTACAACCCCCCCTCCCGTTCAAAACTTTGGGACACCACACAACTTATTTTTCTACTTGGCCTTCAGGAATACTCCATGTGAAATTTCGTGACAATCCGACCAACCGTTAAAGAATTAGCTCTATATTTATACTTAGGCCCCCCCACAACCCCCCCTCCCGTTCAAAACTTTGGGACGCCACACACCTTTTTTTCCTGTTTGGCTTTTAAAAAGACTACGTGTGAAATTTCATGAGAATTCGACCATTAGTTAATGAGTTAGCACTATATTTATACTTAGGCCCCCCCACAACCCCCCCTCCCGTTCAAAACTTTGGGACGCCACACACCTTTTTTTCCTGTTTGGCTTTTAAAAAGACTACGTGTGAAATTTCATGAGAATTCGACCATTAGTTAATGAGTTAGCACTATTTATATACGTAGGCCCCCCTTACAACCCCCCCTCCCGATCAAAACTTTGGAACGCCACACACCTTATTTTTCTATTTGGCCTTCAGGAATACTCCATGTGAAATTTCGTGACAATCCGACCAACCGTTAAAGAGTTAGGTCTATATTTATACTTAGGCCCCCCCACAACCCCCCCCCTCCCGTTCAAAACTTTGGGACGCCACACACCTTTTTTTGCTATTTGGCTTTTAAAAATACTACATGTGAAATTTCATGACGATTCGCCCATTAGTTAATGAGTTAGCTCTATATTTATACTTAGGCCCCCCCACTACCCCCCCTCCCGTAAAAAATTTTGAGCCGTCACACCGCCTATTTTTTTATTTGGTCTTCAGGAATACTACATGTGAAACTTCGTGACCATCCGACCAACTGTTAAAGAGTTAGCTCTATATTTATACTTAGGCCCCCTCACTACCCCCCCTCCCGTAAAAAATTTTGAGCCGTCACACCGCCTATTTTTCTATTTGGTCTTCAGGAATACTCCATGTGAAACTTCGTGACAATCCGACCAACTGTTAAAGAGTTAGCTCTATATTTATACTTAGGCCCCCCCACAACCCCCCCTCCCGTTCAAAACTTTAGAACGCCACACACCTTTTTTTCCTATTTGGCTTTTAAAAATACTACATGTGAAATTTCGTGACAATCCGACCAACCCTTCATGAGCTAGGACTATATTTATACTTAGGCCCCCTTACAACCCCCCCTCCCGATCAAAACTTTGGGACGCCACACACCTTTTTTTCCTGTTTGGCTTTTAAAAAGACTACGTGTGAAATTTCATGACAATTTGACCATTAGTTAATGAGTTAGCACTATTTATATACTTAGGCCCCCATACAACCCCCCCTCCCGATCAAAATTTTGGGACGCCACATAGCCTATTATTCAATCGGGCTCAAAAGAATGCTACATGAGAAGTTTCATAAAAATCCGTCCAGCGGTTTGGGCGTGATGCTGGAACAAACATACATACAAACAAACAAACAAACAAACCCCGTTTCAGCTTTATTAATATAGACTAGCAGTAATACCCGGCGTTGCCCGGGGAACTTTGAATTTTCTCCCAATATCTCCTATAAGTCTATTCAATCCTTCGACACCACATTCATGATGTTATAATTTTCGATTATTCATACGGAATATAGTCCTTCAACTATAGTAACGCTAGTAAGTTTTTAAGACCCCTCGGCACCACAGCTAGTATGCGCCTGAACGACAGAAACCCCAGCTAGTGAATACTTGGCATCGCTGGGCACCACAGCTAGTAAGAAGTTAGGAACGCTGGGCATTACAGCTAGTATGTGCCTTGCGACGGCGGACCCCACATTTAGTACGTAGTTAGGAACGCTGGGCACCACGGCTAGTATGTTCCTTGCGACGGCGGACCCCACATCTAGTACGTAGTTAGGAACGCTGGGCACCACAGCTAGTAAGTGTCTTGTAACGGCGGACCCCACAGCTAGTGTTAGGAACGCTGGGCATCTCAGTTAGTATGTGCCTTGCGACGGCGGACCCCACAGCTAGTACGATATTAGGAACGCTGGGCACCACAGCTAGTAAATGCCTTGCAACAGCGGACCCCACAGCGAATACATAATTACTACTACATGTGAAATTCATGACAATCCGATTACCCTTTAATCAGTCAGCATTTTTTAATGCTTTGCCCCCCCCCCCCCCCCCCCCCTGTTCAATTTTTGAAGATGTCACATAGTGTATTTTTCTATTTGGCCATCAAGAATACTACATAAGAAATTCCATGACAATCCGATCATCCGTAAATGATCTATCACTATCTTCAAATTTACGCCTACCCCACAACCCCCCTCCCGTTCAAAACTTTGGGACGCCACACACCTTTTTTTCCTTTTTGGCTTTTAAAAATACTACATGTGAAATTTCATGACAATTCGACCATTAGTTAATGAGTTAGCACTATTTATATACTTAGGCCCCCCTTACAACCCCCCCTCCCGATCAAAATTTTGGGACGCCACATAGCCTATTATTCAATCGGGCTCAAAAGAATGCTACATGGGAAGTTTCATAAAAATCTGTCCAGCCGTTTCGGCGTGATGCTGGAACAAACATACAAACAAACAAACAAACAAACAAACACACCCCGTTTCAGCTTTATTAATATAGACTTTATTAATATAGATTAAGGAGAAATATAAACAGTGCAATAACACTTGTATATTTTATATTCAATAATAATACATTAAGACGACACCAGGTGGCAGGTAATGAGATGGACCACAACGTCACCCTCTATATTAGTTGATGTAGAGCTACTGTAAAGATTTGACCCTGTTCAATATTTACCAAGAGGTGGCCTCCCGTCCAGTATCCTTGTTTTGTGGATATTTTCAATGTCGACCCATGACTAATGGGCTGATCTCACCGAGTCAAGATCACGGACCTCGCCCGATTGTCATTGAACATTTTGTCTCCACTTTGATCATTGTTTCTAGGGCATTCCACGCTAAAACATAAAAAAAAAAAAAAAAAAAAAAAAAAAAAAAAAAAAAAAAAAAAAAAACATCAATTGATTTTAACGAAATTTGTAGAGGATGTTTGGTCCAGGTTCAAACTAAAAAATACAAAGAAACAATTTTTGATCATTATTTTTTATAAACGAGTGGTGGACCCGCCGGAGACGGTTCAGCTCTGTCGAGTGAAGTGGAGGGAATTGCTTCCGATAAAAAAAAAAAAAGTGAGGATAATCCCGAACCCTGCTACCTATATCCCAACTTCAAAAAACACACTTTTTCTAAAAAAATTATCAGCAAGTCTTAGTTGATTTTTTTTCTTGTTCTGGTGCAATAAAACTGAGTGGCAAAAAAAATGAACAAACAACTAAATACTTACAGAAATAAATAATGGCTGTTGAATCATCTTCCTTTACTTGTAAAATTAATAGGTGAACCTTGAATTTCGGATATTAGGGTTAGGATAGTATATCAAAAATTATTAATATCATATTTTTTTTCTCAGACCAAGAGAAAAAAAAATATATATATTATTAATTTTTGATATAGGTACATCCTAACACTAATATCCGAAATCCCAGGTTCACCTATTAATATTAGAAGTAAAGGAAGATGATTCAACAGCCATTATTTATTTCCGTAAGTATTTAGTTGTTTGTTCATTGTTAAATATTAAATTTATTACTTGTTATAATTAAATATTATATTAGCAGGATAACTGGCACCTAATAATTCAATAACAAGACATCCCTCTACTATATAGTACTCAGTTAACTTGAATCTAACCTTAGCAACTGGTCTACAACTCACCCAAATGATCCCTGTCCTCTTCCTTTTCTTATCGTCTTCTTGGCATCTATCCCATATTTTTAAATTTTTAAGCACGCAATTTTTCTGAAAAATGAACTGAGAACTGTTTGTCGATTCCTCTTCATTGACATTTCTGAGGTTCCGTTCCACAAATGGTAAAAACGGAGTCGTTATCGAAAGTTTACGGTGTCTGTCCATCATTCTGTCACAACATTAGATATTTATTTTATTCCTGTGTGATTGTAATTATTAATAATATATTATAACATTAATTATATTTATTGGTATAAAAAACTGAACAAAAAAAAGCTGTTAGAAATAAAGTAACTTAATTATTGAATAAATATATGAAGTCGCATTTTGTTTTAAAAAGGAACCAATGAATGAAGTACAAAAGACGACGATCAGCTGTTTTTAATAGAGTGGAGCAGTCTAAGTTGGGTTGTGGAGGTTGAAGTCTGGGAGAGATGTGAAGATGGACAGGCTAGGAGTGAGAGAAGTGTTTAGGCTTAAGGTGTGGTGAACCAAAAAGGTGTGAAATAACATGGAAATAGATGCGCAAAGGAGGTACTTTTATTTATTTATATGTACATATATAGGGTGGCCCAGATAAGCGGGCCACCCTACTACATGTTACTACTACATGTGAAATTCATGACAATCCGATTACCCTTTAATCAGTCAGCATTTTTTTATGCTTTGCCCCCCCCCCCCCCCCCTGTTCAATTTTTGAAGATGTCACATAGTGTATTTTTCTATTTGGCCATCAAGAATACTACATAAGAAATTCCATGACAATCCGATCATCCGTAAATGATCTATCACTATCTTCAAATTTACGCCTACCCCACAACCCCCATTAGTTAATGAGTTAGCACTATTTATATACTTAGGCCCCCCTTACAACCCCCCCTCCCGTTCAAAATTTTGGGACGCCACATAGCCTATTATTCAATCGGGCTCAAAAGAATGGTACATGTGAAGTTTCATGAAGATCCGTCCAGCGGTTCGGGCGTGATGCTGGAACAAACATACAAACAAACAAACCCCGTTTCAGCTTTATTAATATAGACTAGCAGTAATACCCGGCGTTGCCCGGGGAACTTTGAATTTTCTCCCAATATCTCCTATAAGTCTATTCAATCCTTCGACACCACATTCATGATGTTATAATTTTCGATTATTCATACGGAATATAGTCCTTCAACTATAGTAACGCTAGTAAGTTTTTAAGACCCCTCGGCACCACAGCTAGTATGCGCCTGAACGACAGAAACCCCAGCTAGTGAATACTTGGCATCGCTGGGCACCACAGCTAGTAAGAAGTTAGGAACGCTGGGCATTACAGCTAGTATGTGCCTTGCGACGGCGGACCCCACATTTAGTACGTAGTTAGGAACGCTGGGCACCACGGCTAGTATGTTCCTTGCGACGGCGGACCCCACATCTAGTACGTAGTTAGGAACGCTGGGCACCACAGCTAGTAAGTGTCTTGTAACGGCGGACCCCACAGCTAGTGTTAGGGACTAGCTAGGGAAACTCGGACATATGAGTTTCTCAATTTAGAAGTTGCAATTAAGTTTCATCTGAATATCACAAGCAATTAACGAGATATCAACTTGTTTTATATTATAATAATTTTTTAGTGTTGTCAATGTTCAGATAAATTAAATAAATGTTGGCACTGCAAGCAGTAATCATTGAATCTTCTTTAGTCAGAATTTTCACTCAACTCCAACACCCGCCCAGCTCTCACCTATCCAGTTTGGACGAAAATAAAACAGGAAGATCTGGTCAGAAACCCAGAGTGTCTACCAACATAACGAGACTTATGAAATAATTTTTTAATTAAGTTTAACCTGGAATTATTGAACATTTCCAGATGTGTTGTTACTTTCCTTTAACTGTAAAATAAAAAATAATTTCGTTTTTCTATTCCTTTTTTCCTATGGAACCCACCAGACTATCAATCTGAAGAAAGACAGTTTTTTCAAACAAATGTAAAAAAAAATTAAAATAAATTTTATTCTGGGACCAAGGTCCCACTAAGAATAAATACATGAAAGTCACTGAACAGAGCAACAAATACAAATAAAATAAAATATCAATAATGAGATAAAAGTGCTGCAGTGGATAGAAACAAGAACAGAATGAATACAACTAAATAAGAAAATACAATAGAATAAAAATAAAATAGATAATGATGAAATAAGTAAAAAAATACATAAATAAAATAATAATACAAAAGTAATTAAATTAACAGATTCATTATGAAGAAAACATACGAAAATAAATGTATCTAAATAAATATATACATAGAAGATAGAAAAAATATATAAAATCAAGATTATGGAGGAGCCTCGCAATAAAATTAATTTAAGAAAAACTGATAAAAAAAATAGAAACAAAATAAAAGGATGAAGATGAAAAAATAAATACGAAAAAAAAAATTGATGTTAAGGAGCGGGAAAGTATGGAGGAAGGGGAATAGAAGGCTAATCAGAGGGAGAAGATTTTTTTATCGAGGAGGCACTGGAATAGCGAGGATTTGAACAAGGGTTCTCTTCAGTTGTAACTTCTAGGCAAGAACATAGTTTCTTTCGTACTACAGGCAGTAATATAAAAGAAAAATAACTGTTTATTTTTTTCTGTTAGAGGTGAGTTATAATAATGATCAAATGCAATGTTTGGTTTAAAAGTCAATATTATAATTATTAAATAAACTTTTTACAAATATATTCTTCTGTCAGAATTCCTCTTTCTTGTGAGTTGTTTAGACTTCTTTGTTGGGGAACAAAAATGACGAACACATATTTACTAATTCAGTAATGGCAGGAATTACAAAAAAAGTTCCAAAAATCATCCAAAATGTGGAAGCCTGCCAAGAGTGGACCAGCCATTGGGAGAGAAGTACCGAGGCAAGTCCATGTAGAAATATAGCTGTCAATAGCACTGCGTTAAGGAATCATATCTGTTTGAATTTTTAGCTAAATCACTCATTACAAAAGCCATTTTTGGCAAATAAATATAGAAATTTTTTTTTTTTTTTTTTGACGATTGACTATTATAAAACCAAATAAAATTAAAACCATTGTCCTTATTCGTAAACGACTCTTATAATTTATTATTAAAAAAAAAAAAAAGTTATGACCACATAAACATCAAGACAGTTCAATTTTCATATAACTTAATGCTCTCTATGGTAGAATAATAAAATAAAATCAAAATTAAATCTAACGGATTGTTAGAATTACAATCCAATGATGGGTCCTTACCATCTCATGCCTCACGAGATCTTCCTATTCGTCTAACCGAATGATGTGCCAAATACGAAATCCACCCCCCTCCCCCAATTTTTTTTTTTTACGTTTTTTTTTGATTTTTGCAAACTTTAAACTTTTTTTCTATATCGTTTTACCTAGATAGTAGATTTGTTGAGGAATCACATTACTTCACACCTAGTTCTCTAGATCTCAAATCCCAGAATGAAACTTACGAGTATGAGTGTGGAAGAGTTCTTCAAGATATTTTGGCGCTTTTGTGTATTTTCAAATTAATTCACTATTAATATTCATTATTTTGTAAATAGATGTAGTATTGATTCCGCGGAAAATTAAATATTAAAGTAAATTAAATGTTGAAAAAAAACATTTCTCCACCCAAATGTTGTATATCTTAAATATTCAGTGAAGAATGTGTGGAGAGAGTGTTCTTAAAGAGTATTTTGGCGATTAAAATCAAAAAAATGAATTTACCATTTTCGATATTTATAATTATGCAAATGCAGATTTAGAATCCGTCTTTTCGGTATCACGGGAAATTCTATATATGAGGAGCGTAGTATCAAAGTTGGACATGTCCACTTTTGATTTTTTTAAAAGGAGGCCCAAAAAACTGTTTTAAATGGATCTAAGTATCTTCGTATTTTGAATTTTTTTTCAGAAGTTCGCTAAACCCTTACGAGTGAATTGAAACAATCATTATGAAAGAAAAAATTAATGGTTTTGTGGAAATTTGCTCTAAAAAAATGGACTTGGAAAATCGAACATTGGTCATGGCACCTTTTGAAACCTGAATATTGAAAACTGTTTTCCTCTCAACATTACGAAGGGAAAAAGTACCATCATTTTTTTATTGGGGAAACTGCACCTTCCATTTTAAAATATATAAATTAGTGAAATTGGAAAAACTACGTTGAAGCAAGAACCAAGTTCAAAACACTACCGATAACAAAGTGACAACTTGGAATTGCATTATGGGTACGAGGAAGATGATTGGCTGATAGTGGACTTGGCCGTTTTTGAAACCAACACAAATTGGACTTGTCCGATTTTTGATCGCAACACCAAACTTTGAGTTCATTTTTAAGGTGATTCTGGTCTGTTTTGAAACCAATATATTTCATATTTGAATTCAGCGTGAAAAAGTATATGAGAATCAATTCTAACATCAATTTCGAAAAAAATTGGACATGTCCGTCTTTGATACTAAGCTCCTCATATGTAACTTGTTAAAAATAATGTCCGAAATTAATGAAACATGCAAAAATCTATTATTAAAAAAATTCTACGGAATGCAAAAACTTTTTACCAGTATCATCAATATTATCTGGTTCGAAGTAGGCTGTGGCTAGTCAGTAGCTCATTAAATATAATATAATGTATGTTTAGTAAGACAGAAATGAGTGAGGATAGCTGACTTGGAGCAGTGAGATCCAATGCAAACAGAAGGATACAAAGCAGAGCTATAGAAGTGTTGAACATGGAGAGACCTGTGAAGAAACCGATGAGCTCGATACTGACCAGGCTCACACCCAACGAGAGTCCAATCGTAAGTCTGAAACATAAAAACACTTTAAAAGAGTCGTCTCTGAATCACCGGCAACGTACTTCCCCACAACGAATTAATCAATTACACAGTCCACCGTAAGCGCTAGTATTCAACAGTTGACTTTCACAGGGGTTCCTAAATTTTCATATTAAATTTTGTGTTGATAAATTCATTACATCGGCAGTTATTAAAGTTGTTGAACTAAGCCTCTCCCCTAATCCAACCTCCCCTTTGGCTGAAATTCGATAGATGTTGCCGTTATGGGGTTCTGGATACACATACAAAATTTCATGTCGATACATTCATTCTATCGGGAGTTATCGTGTTCACAGACTTTTTTTTCATTTTTGGCATGAGGAGGTCGGAATCCTCCGCATCGAATTTCGTACCGATTACATAACTTCCCCTATACTTCGTATATCTGGGGAAGTAAAACTTACAAATGATGGATTATTTGTTTTTATTTGCTTTTCATGAGCAGAGCATTCCAGCCAGAACTCTCAATGTAACGTAACTTCAAGAAATTTTGGTTAAAACTTCAGCTACTAGAATTAACGACGTCGCACTTGTGAGGGGCGCCGAGCCCTGAGGGTCCCAAAGCCATTTTAACAATTTAGCCCCCTCCCCCCCCCCTTCCCACCGATCCTAACAATCAGGAGGACCAGTAGTCTAATACTAAAATTTTTGAATTGTGAATACTTTTTCTGAATTGGAAAATATTAACATTTACAAATAAGGCAGTTTTATCTTAGAAACAAATCAGTATCCAAAAATGCCGCTTATATGAACTTAAAATGGAAGCTTTGTGCTTCAATTGACGAAATAAAAAGAGTAAATCAGAAATGGCTAAATTTTTCGAATAAAATGTTGAATACTTAAAATTGTAAAGACAATATTAACATGAAAGAGCAGCCTAACAACCTTGAGAGGGCGCCGGTGGCTCCCAGGTAGCCTGCTAGTCTTCTGAGGTCAAGATCCCTGATTTAAAACTCGGCTGAGGCCCTTTGGTTTTTCATCTGGGAGGTTAAAAAAACCTTGAGCATGCCGTCCTTCGGATGTGACGTTAAGCTATGGCCCCGAGCCTGTATGATGTCAGGTATTCGTTAAAGACTGCTACCTTAAGTAACTAAACCTAGTTAGGCAAAATGTTGGACTCCCACAGTAGAGTCAGGCTCGAGTCCACCAGAGTGACGAAAGAGCGCTCTATCTAAATAGATGTCAAATAGAACAGGAAGAAGTCACTTTGTCGCGTTTCTGAAAAATAGTATCTATAACATAAGCCCCGATTGATATACTGGCAAAATATTCTGTAAATAGTGATATCACAAGATGTTGAAGAAAATAAAAAAAATTGCTTAATCATGAAACTTTGGTATCAGATAAACGAGCAACAATCAAAATAACTCAAAAACTATTAGATACTAAAATTAGCAAAGGACCAAGGTAGCTGAGATGGAGACCTTGATGATGTAACTACCAGTATGAGAAACTCCTATTATTTGCTGTCTTGTAATTTCAACATCAATCTTTAATGTGCTCTTTCTTTCAAATTTCAATATTTAGAATTATTTTGTTATAACAGAGAAGTAACTATAATGTCATTACAGTTATACCCGCCCCCCCCCCACCCCCAATAGTTGAGATATATTTCTAATGGTTGCAAATTTCCTTTGTATATTTTGTATATCTTCTATTGTGTAATACTTTCGAGCATCCTCAAAGTCTCAGTGCAAACATAATCTTAAAAGTTCACTTACTCCTTATCTTTGTCGTAATACTCCTCTTCTTCATATTCTGAAGACAAACTTGCAACCACATTTCCATCCTAAATTAAACAAAAAATAACATAAAATCATCTTGAATACTTTCTACAAACTTATTAAAAGGGAATGTCGTAAACTTGTTTCTCATACCCTCGACCAGAGCGAAAGAATAAGTATGATAAGATTAGCTAACAAAGTTAAGAATCTTGCTGGTATTAAACTATCAACTTTAAAAGCCATGAGGTTCTTTAAATCATTAGTATAAAAATTAAAAACAGTGGTGTTTGGTTAAAGTCCGACATTCAACCAAGAAAACCATAGCAACCAGGAAATAAAAACAGGTGTAAGCAGGGTTAAAATGTCATTGGGATCATAGTTTCAATTTTAAATAATAAAATAAATGTTAGATAACTAAAAAAAAAGAAATATCAAAAAGATAAAAAGTTTATTTTTTAAATTTTATTCAGCAAACAGCTAATGCTGTTCTAACTGCCAAAAGAGGGTCGATAGCCTTGACTCGAACTAACTCGGTACCCTTTGCACAGATATCGATACTTTGCGACGAAAAAAGAACAACTATTTCAAAATCCATTTTTTTTCATTTGTTGATAAAACATTCGTTTTAATTTGATTTTACCCATTCTCCCAAATACGAAAGAGAACAAATATCTATTAAACGCTACAGATTTTGTTTATATAACAATGTATCGATTATTTGATAAATCCCCCTACGCATGCGCCTTGATGTAAGTTTTGGCTAACGAAATTGAACTTTTGATCTCACAGCCAAAAGTGTAACGGCTTTCTGCTGTTGTATTATATTTAGTTCTAGTAATTTTTTATTTGTAATTTACTAATTTTTATTTTTAGTTTAATGTACATTTTAACCTCTATAATTTTATATTTTTAACTTGATAATGGGCATTTCAGCCTTGGTGGTCATTTTTAACTGATGTTTAATATTTGCATTTTTATAAAGTTTTGGTCAATTAATTTACAATATAAGCATTTTGATTATAATACAGTGTAGACTGCACAATGGAGCTTTTTGCAACAATTAAGGCCTACGATCACTATATAAAAGATACGCAGGATGCCTTAAACATTCTACCTAGAGTTGTGAAAGGTATGATCTATTCATTTCCATTTTTTCCCTATGCTTCATTATTTTATTTTTTCATTATCTGTCGAGGTGTTTAAAGTTGAATACATACTGAAATTGGATTTGTCACGTATTAAGCATTATTTTTTTGTCTTGGTTTATGGGTTGTCAATGGATGTTTCTTATTTCCATTGAAAGCCATTTAATGCTAGTTACTCTAACTGTGATGTTCCTCCGGTTGTTTTCACTATCCATTTTCTTGTGAGTTGGAGTACGGCTTTTCATCAATATCTTGTTAGCATAACGACCTTTGAGGATCTCTTGAATTTAAAATGTCTTTTAATGAGCTTTACAACTTTTATTTGTAGAATTTTTCGATTCAATTAAAACTAAAATATATATTGGTTTATTTTTGTCCATACTTTTGACTGCACTCACCACTTTACTTGCCCAGCTTGAAAATCATTTGGAATGCCCCGAAATTGGTAGCCGGCGAAAGGTCATCATGCTTTTAGTACGTTTCCGCGCTCTCACCAAACCTCGTCTTTTATTTAATAGATAGATCTCCCTCCCGGATATTGTATAAACAACCAAATAACACAGTTATAGAGGCATGGCTGATAATAAAACACCGTACATAAGGCCAAAAGACAAAAAAAAAGTCGCTGATTTGACGATCGATCCACATTTAATGTTTTTAGCTGGTATAGTGACGCCATCAGGAGTTTTGAAATTTTAAATAATTAATATGGTTTTATTAATGAACTTTTGTTTCCATTTATGTAATAACGTGTAGGTATATTCATTTCATCTAGTGTTATTACTGTTTTGCAGTTGTGGCCCTCTCCCACTCCTTGGTCCATTTGTCTGAAAATGAATAGGAGTCTTGTTTATGGATTTCTAGATCCACATATTGCATTTTGGGATGTTATTTCCTTTTGGACCCCTTTATTCAAAGTTTCTCCACTCATCGAAAATGTCTTACAGGCAAGACATGAAAGGCATAACGAATTTTAGCGTTTTCGTCTAAAAATAACCCATTTTGATACTATTTTTTTTTATAAGGGAAGGCATAACGGAGGAACAAAACGGAATTTCTTACATATATGCCCTCAATTTTTTATGATAATTTTTGACGGTTAAAAAATATATATTTTAAAACTAAAACCACTTTTCAAGGAAAATAAAGAAAAACGTACGTTTTTCTAAAAAATATTGTCTATTTCACAAAATATATATAAAATATGTTAGTACTTTCGGTATTGCTACCATCTTCAGCCATGACTAAACAAATACTTTATATATGGATAGTAAGATGTTGTGGGACGAGATTTCTCATAAAAATAAAAGGTTATTTTTATTTCTATAACAAATACTTTTTAAGAAATTCAATTTTTCTAAATTTAATTTATGCAAAAAAATTAAAAATGTCATTGAAGTGCGGGCTAGAGCGTAGGGCTTTGGTCGCATGGTCTCACCATGGTTTGCGGGTTCGAATCCCGTCCGGGAGTGAGTTTTATTTCGTAGATAGAACTCCATCCCGGGGCCATGGATGTCGTAAATAAACTATATATAACACATTGAGATGGCTAATATGCACCGATCATAAAGTCTGAAAAAAAAGTATAAAGTTTCGATTTTGGGAGCCATATACTTCTAACATCCAAATTTCGAGATTTTTCATTCACTACATTGTCAACAACAGGCAGATCTGCACAATTTACTAATTGTTTCAGATGAACATGAGCTTCATGCTATCTGTTTGTTAGTTCTGAGTGGAGTTAAGGGCCAATGTTTATTTAATTTAACTTTTTTATTAATATCATTTATTTTTAGAGTGAGGTCATTATAATTTATTTTAGCATGTACAAATCACTCTTTTTGTTTTGTTAATTAATGTTATCTGTTTTATTTTAGTTTAGTCCTATTTATTATTTATGAATTGTATGTATTTATGATTATAACTCTTTGCCCTAAGATAATTCTTTAAAAACAATATAGTTATTCATGCATATTCACTCAATTGTGTGTCAACAGATTGACTTTTTTTCTTCGTTCGGTAAATGTGGAAAGGGGATAGCTGATGTGGATTTTTTGATCCGTCAACGGAGAGTTAAACAATTTGTTATTTGTATTGTGTTCTCAGCGTATATCGAGACACTGAAGGGGTTCGAAGACACCCGGGTGAAGTGGCACAAGGCGGAGTTGGAAGTGGCCACTCTGAGCAAGCAGCTCTCCTCGGCTCGCAAAGAGATCGACAGTCTGCAGAACCAGGTCCAGACAGCCAGGAAGCTCATAGATGAGGAACGCAAGAAGACCAAACGAGCCGAACATGACAGAGACTTCTTTGTAAGTACCATGAACTATTGTATTTGTTATTAGTTTATACGATACTTAACATTTTTGCAGAGATATTGTGAAACACTTGATAAAAATAAAAAAAACGTATGTTTTTTAAAAAAATATTGTCTATTTCACAAATAATATATAATATGAGAGTACTTTCGGTATTGCTACCATCTTCAGCCACGACTTAACAAATACTAAATTGAAGTTCAACTAGGTAGTTTACAATCCAAGCGGTAGGTAGGTATCCTTTTTCAGCCCCTACGGGGTTTTCCTATCCTTTCCGTACAGTTAATATTTGAAATATGGAAAAACATAAAAAATGACATTTCGTCCCAAATTGCGATCTTAAAAATAAAACATTTGAAATACTATGTGTTGATTAAATGCATATATGAAGTGAATTAAAGATAACACTTGTTAATATATGAATAAAAATAAAATAAAAAGTTTTATAAAATAAAATATACAGTTTTTTGAGAGAGTAAGTACGTATACACAGAGACTGGAGGATTATATTATTGGCGATAAAAGGGGTGAGTATTTGAGATTGGTCTGATCGTTCATACAATTTCCTTTTTGTAGCGCTCTGTTTATTTCTAGTTGTAAAATAAATAGGGCGCTTTGTCATATCCTTTTCTGTATATTTTTGTTCCTTTTAGAAATAACGAAATATGCTAAGAACAACTAGAAATAAACATAGCGCTACAAAAAGGAAATTGTATGAACGATCAGACCAATCTCAAATACTCACCCCTTTATCGCCAATAATATAATCCTCCAGTCTCTGTGTATACGTACTTACTCTCTCAAAAAACTGTATATTTTACTTTATAAAACTTTTTATTTTATTTTTATTCATATATTAACAATTGTTATCTTTAATTCACTTCATATATGCATTTAATCAACACATGGTATTTCAAATGTTTTATTTTTAAGATCCCAATTTGGGACGAAATGTCATTTTTTATGTTTTTCCATATTTCAAATATTAACTGTACGGAAAGCATAGGAAAACCCCGTAGGGGCTAAAAAAGGATACCTACCTACCGCTTGGTTTGTAAACTACCTAGTTGAACTTCAATTTAGTATTTGTTAAGTCGTGGCTGAAGATGGTAGCAATACCGAAAGTACTCCCATATTATATATTATTTGTGAAATAGACAATATTTTTTTTTTAACATACGTTTTCTTTATTTTTGTTAGTTTATACATTTATTTTGTTTGTTTCTGACTCATGCCCGGGCTTTAACTGTCATATTGCCCACTACCAGAGCGTTCTTTCCTCTGAGCCCGACGAGTACCTGATATTCCATAGGCTCGGGACCATCACTTGACATCCCATTTGAAGGACGGCGTGCTCGATTTGTTTTTCACTTTTAATTTTAAAAAAACCTAAGACCCTAATGATACTAGCAGCCGCTGTCCTGTCTCGTTTTATATATTTTTCTGCACTATTCATAGCAGCTGACCTACGTCCATTGTGCTAAGCCTTGGTGCACATCTTTCTATTCTTCTTTGTGGGGATCTCGTGCGCTACTAGAAGTGTGTTAAAGAAATGTCTCCATCCCATTGCAATTCTCGCAGAATGTTGTTGGGCGCTTTGTCATATCCTTTTCTGTATATTTTTCTTCCTTTTAGAAATAACGAAATATGCTGCTCAAACAGTAGCAAATAATCAACCGATCTAAATTTGGGAACGCGGACATTTTGTGGAAACTTGTTATAAATAAAACAAACGTATTTTTTGTTGTATTGTCTATTGCATAATTATTATCTACAAACTACCGGTTTCGGCTTTACACTGTAGTTTATTTATTTAACGACACTGTCTAAAGACCACCTGAGAAATGACCATTCTGAACATATAAGAGACATGCGTCATATATTTTTGATAAATATGCATTTTGTACCGTATGTATGTTGGCCGAAAAATTACATCATCTTGGTCTGATTACGTTTAGACGATATTGGTCCACCTTAAATCTAACAAAACATAGTTTGGTAGAAAGAAATGAGAAACATTTTTTGTAATAGGGAATTTTTCTGTTGTAATGTCCCGTTCCGTATATATCTCTGGCCGGGTTGTAAAAACACATAAGTCAACTTTTATTATTTTTCAGAATAGAAGGAAATAGGTTACAGACGAAAAAGAAAATATAACATTTTTACTTGGTTATGAGGCAGACCTCTCTTTATCTCAGAAGCACCGCTAATATGACTTATGTCGTTAAATCCAAAATAAAATTAAACTAGTTTTGACTTATGTATCGCAATAATCCGCTAACCGCTTTTCGATTTATGTGCTTTTACACCACGGCCAGAGAAATAAAGTAAATGTTTTTAAAAAAATGACATTTTCGGAATTGTTTATTTTGAATTAACTGACCTCAAATATTTCAATGTTTTTTTACACAGAAAAAAAGAGAAAAAATATGAAAAAAACGTTTCGTTTTCTTTACATGGTGAGATAAAAAAAAAGTGGCATTTTTCAGTTTCTTAATGTGATCTAGCTGTCAAATTTGGATTTTATAGCTCCTGCAGTTTGGGCTAGGAATTTTCAGTCATTTTTTATCTTGGTATTTTTGTATTTATTATAATGATAGATAAACTCACTGGAATCAAATAATTGTAGAACTTCCGGGGATTATTCTTAAAAAAAAATCCCAGTGATTTCCTGAGACATTTTAGTTAATCATGAAATTTCCAGTTACCAGGAAACGTAAAACATAGTGGGTGTATATGTTATATTATTTATATATTTGTGGTTTGCTGGCACTAATGACCGCGGCGGTTTAAGTGGTTCATCAAGGAAACAGAAGTAACTTATTTATTGTAATAAGAAAATATATTTAACAAAAAAATAATCCTTAAATGTTTATTTGGATAAATAATGTTCCAAAAAAAAATCTTGGTATTTTTGTATTTATTATAATGATAGATAAACTCACTGGAATCAAATAATTGTAGAACTTCCGGGGATTATTCTTAAAAAAAAATCCCAGTGATTTCCTGAGACATTTTAGTTAATCATGAAATTTCCAGTTACCAGGAAACGTAAAACATAGTGGGTGTATATGTTATATTATTTATATATTTGTGGTTTGCTGGCACTAATGACCGCGGCGGTTTAAGTGGTTCATCAAGGAAACAGAAGTAACTTATTTATTGTAATAAGAAAATATATTTAACAAAAAAATAATCCTTAAATGTTTATTTGGATAAATAATGTTCCAAAAAAAAAAAAACAACATCAGTGAGTGCGAGCTTTTGTAGGATTGAAATAACTATTTTTCTTTGTCTCATCTTGTCTCTCTTGCAGGAAGGACAGTTGGATCAGCTGAGAGACATCCTTCAAGACCAAAGGAACAAACTTCACGAAGATACTAAAGAAAAGTTGACATTTCTCAGTAAAACTCATCGGCCTTCCGCAGATCTCCTCGAGGACCGACTCAACACTATCAACGAGTTTGAAACTACAGGTTAATTGAATTTCTTTGAATAATGTTACTTTACGTTTATGGTTTTCAGCATCAAACAATTTTTTTAAAGAGTTTTGAATATAATTTATGGTACCTATCTGGAGTTATGATACCATGAAGTCAGGTAACAAAGGAACTTTCTCGTTTTCGCTCGCTCATACCAATCGTTATTATTAAAATGTTTTAGGTTCGGTGATGTCTGACCTGAGCTACACCCGAGACGAGGAGGACCTCCTCAACTCGCCTCCGGAGGCTCCCACCCCCAGGAAGCCAGTGCAGCGACCTCCAGACTCCGATGCCGCTTCTACTGCTGCCCACAATGGTGCCGTAAAGAGGTCTCGGCCCTCCCATGCTAAGTCTCGCAAGAAGAGACGCTCTTCATCCGCCGTCAGGACATGCGAGGTTTCACTGTTTGCCTTTACTCTTTCATTTGTGTCAAACAAATAGTTTTCTCTATTCATAGAGAGATTCTTGGAAGTAAAAATTTAGGACATGTTCCCTGGTTTGGAAAATATACCGGGTGTAGGAACCAAGCTGGCCAAAAGGTATCTCGGAAACTGTTGGAGCTGTAGAGAAATTCCAATGGGGGACCTCCCCTTTTTTTTCTGTAATTTGCAATTAGAAATTCAAAATGCTCGCTCGCAACTTTTGATTTTTCAATGGGAACTCTTACTTTTGCTTCCAGAAAATAATTTCATGTATAATAACACATTTTCATACCGATCAGTTATTTCTTTGAGGGCAATATCTTTCGAGTTATTACATTTCTAATTGATTTCAATTTCCATATGATTATCTAAAAACATTTAGGAAATTTCTAGAAACTATCGGGGAGGACTTAAAGGTATTTTTTAGTTATCTGCTGTCTCTTTAAAATAAAGTGAAACGTTCTTTTAATTTGAGAAAAAAAACTTGCGAAAATGATTGGTTGTTGTTTTACATGTTGAAATATTTCACACCAAATTTCTGAGGAGCTTTTGCTTGATAAGGATACGATGAAAGCAGGTGGAGCTTTAGCGGGGCGAATAATAGTTTATTATTCAAATTTGATTGTCTCTCAAGTTAAACGACTACAGAACTGGGGCTTACGAGCATATTTTTGTCACTGACAGCTCACATTTGGGTAAAATCTTACCGGAAAATATGAGTAAGAAATGATTATATATGTATAATAATTTAGATGGCGGGTTGTCAACACGGTATAGCAAGATAATGTGCACATGAAGAGCATAATGTCTGGGGATGCCTGGAGACGAGACATAATCCCAGACACCTTCGTCATTTTGTCAGAGACAGTCTTTGAGAGCCTGAGAGGAATGTGTGACCCGACCCATAGGAGTCCATGTTAACTTGGTCCTTGAGTAAGTCTCTGACATAGAAGGCTCGACTCGCCTCGCTCTACGGCCGGCCTGTGGTTTTAAAAAATGTCAAAATGTGTTGTTGTTTTTTTAGTTGAAGGGGAGTAGCGGTGACCGTGTGATCGCAACAACTACAGTGAGGATGGACCGACTGTCCCAGGTGCACGCAACAGCAGTGATAGAAACCGTGCCACACCCCAGCAGTCAGGAGAACAAGGAGAACTGCCACCAGCCGTCAGCTCCACCCCTTCCTCCCCCAGGTGTGTACAAGATCGTTTTAATAGAGACAAGAAGAAGAGGGCGGTTAGTCGTGGGCACTAGTTGAACGTGCTGCGACAGTAGTAGTTACTTAAATAATAGCTAACAGGTCTCTCGGCCAGGATCCCCTCAGCTGTCTTCCTTCATAAATAAATATTAAAAACAAAAACATTTTTCTGTTGATATATCGATACAGTAGTTCAAAAGTGTAATATCTCAGAATTAGTGATTTTTGAGAAGACGTATTTGAAAGTTTCGTTCACTTCTTAAAAAGTAGCTTCTGAACTTCTTGTTTTCGTTTCATTTGGGACAAAATGAAAATTCTATTACAGGTTTTGTACATTTTAAGCCCTCAATTTTGTATTTTCAGATATCCGAGTTCAGAATATGAAAGGTGAAAACTTGTACAAAAGAATGATAACTCAAAAATGAGTTTTTTTGTTGTTCTATTTTGTAACTACTGAATCGATATGCCAGGAATTGAATAATTTTTTGTTAACTTGTTTTTCGCTTCTTATAAACCAATTCAAACTACCTAAATAAACACAAATAAACGTCGCCCTTTTTTCAGTCCTCTTCCCCTCTCCACCCTGGGAGAGGAGAAATGGAGGGGAAACATTTGAATATTTTGCTTATTATCCTACGAAGAAGTGGACCGTCTTCAACTTCCTTCAATATATGGTATATATTATATAAGTAAGGAGGAAAATTTGATTCATACTAAAATGAAGCAGACCATATTGTCATGGAAGGAGTCCCTGAAACCAGGATTTGCAAGGATATTTCTTGTATGTGACTCACTGGCAATGCCGGGTACTCATGCATGTATATTAAAGTTCTGAACATTTTAATTTAATATTTGTATTTGTTTTAGAGTCTGAAAGTGACTGTCCAAGAACACCCCGCGGCGGAGATGATGGTCTGATTAGTTTGAACACGAGGCCTCACAACTTCCAGCAGAAGGCCATGCTCAAAAGCGAAGTGTGCAACGTCTGCTCCAAGCGGTAACCAAAACAACTCAAACATCTTGTATTAGTTAAACACGTTGTGTCTTCACACCAAACTTCACTAGTATATTTTGAAAATAAAATGTAGAAAAAAAAAAACGTTCCATAAGCATAGTTGGAATTTCTAAGTTGAGGAACGCGGACATATTGTGGAAACTTGTAATAAATAAATAAAACAAACTTATTTTTGAAATATTGTCTATTCCACTAAAGATATATATATACATATATAACTACCGGTTTCGGCTTTATACCATCGTCAGGTCTAGTTATGAACTAAGTCAGTTTGCAGAGAGCGACCTTTCAAATACATCTCAGGTCAAAGGGTGCTATTAAAACTGGGAGTCCCCCGGCTGTACCGTTAGCTAACTCATGAAATATTTCTTAACAAAACCTAGTTCTAAATTTACATAAAACAATATCACTAGACTAATACGTGGAAAATAACAAATAAATAAGTACAAATACAAGTAAATAATAAAAAATAGAAATAAAATTAATAATAATATTAAGATTTAGATAACTTGAAACATATATGTGGAACCAAATATCAATAACAGATAATACAAACATATATGTGGAAACAGAACTGGTTCAGGGTGTTAACAAAGGGGAATAGTTGAAATAAATTTGGTCATTCATGCAAATGTTCCTTTTGGTAGCTTTATTTATTTCTAATTGCTCTAAGCTATTAAGTAGCCTGCTTTTTGAGCAATAGTGGAGATATTTGATG
Source organism: Aradus depressus (assembly GCA_963662175.1). Taxonomy (NCBI): domain Eukaryota; kingdom Metazoa; phylum Arthropoda; class Insecta; order Hemiptera; family Aradidae; genus Aradus; species Aradus depressus. The sequence continues at coordinate 38,350,077 of OY759222.1, forward strand.
CCTGTAGATGGGTCGAAAGTGTGGCTATTGTCAATTATGTGGGTCGCGAATGTAGAACGGTTTCCTCGGTTCTTTATTTCGGCCGTGTGTTCTTTAATTCTTTCCTTAAAACGACGTCCTGTCTGTCCAATGTATAATTGACTGCATAGTTGGAATTGATCTCTTGACACATTTCAGACAAAATCCCATTTTTTTTTTTTTTTTTTTTTTTTTTAATCTTATTATCATCTATGTTCATGTTTTGTAGAATTTTGATTGATTTGATGTTAATCTAAAACGAAAATAGCAAAAGTAAATGTAAAGCGTTAAATAATTGAATATTATTCGATATGATTTTTTGGCTGCGTCTTGAAAATTTGCAAGTTTTTCTTTTAATTATCTCTTCAGTCCCATAAATTTCTCTGGGTATTCATAGTACCCTTTAACTTAGTACAACGTTTCATATGTGTACCTTTATTCGTACAAATTGCGCCGGTGGCACAGAGGTAGCATTCCTGCCTACTGGGCTTCAGATTCGAAACCCGGTCGAGGACCTTGATTTTTTGTCTGGAGTAAAATAATCTTGAGAACTCCGTCTTTCGGGTGGGGCATTAAGCAATGGTCCTGAGCCTTTGCCAGACAACTAAACTGGGTAGCCAAATTTTAATATTTAATTTCCTATAGTAGATTCGAGCTTAAAAAGCCGGGCATGAATTATAAAAATAAACAAATACTCTATGTTGCAGGATCCGATTCTCTACGATGGGAGTGAAGTGCCGAGACTGTAAGACTGTGTGTCACATGGTCTGCAAAGAGAAGGCTGCACTGCCGTGCATCCCCAACGCAAACACCCCTGGGAAAGCTGCCTCGGTAAGCAGATCTAATCTAGAAGGTACACTAGCACTTGGCTAGCTGAACCATTGGAAAGTAGGCTATAGTTGAGAGAGAACCCGCCTCCGGACTTGGCTTGGGGGCGGTGCTTCTATCACCTATCCATTAGAGGGGATCTACCTCACCACTGTCGCATTATCTACTATTTAGTAATATTGCCTTTTTGTTTGTGGTAGGGGACGATTTCAGATTATGCGCCGCTGTTCCCGCCGAAGGTTCCTGCTCTGGTGGTCCACTGCATCAACGAGGTGGAGGCTCGTGGTCTTTCAGAGGTGGGCATCTATAGGATCCCGGGCTCCGACCGAGAAGTGAAGGCACTCAAGGTATGTATTGGACAAGCACCACCCAAGGTTCCCCAACCATTCCATTATTTGTTTGTTAGTTCACATTTTAAAATTGTTGTGTATTTTCTCCAAGTTTTCTTTTGAACTGGCCAGGTTATTAAGCGTATACTTTTGGAAAAGTGTGGATTACTTAAGAAGGACTCAAGTAGACTCTGAAGGTGAAAGTCTGTGACAATGAAATGAAAAAGAAAAAACATTTCACACGTTTATGACGTTAACAAGAAGATAAAATTCGGTGGCCAAATACCGGACAGTGGACGTTAATCATTATTTTTGGCTTAGGCCAAAAGTCTCATGTAGCCCCTGTATATGTTGAAGGGGACGTTTAGCACACAGGATCTGCGTGATGACATTTTGTCGTATTTGGGCAACTTAAGATGTGGGTAATTATGTGCTAAAATTGAGCATTTGTTTCAGTCCATCTTGAATGTTTCACTATCTATTGCACGTATGAAAAAAAAAAATGTTTCTTATAGATTTATTTAATTTAAGGCCATCATGATTGTTTGGTGTCCGGCCAGAAGGTGACAAGGGTGGTGTTCTTATCAGTTTTGTAATTTGTGTAATTCTGTTATTCCAGGAGAAGTTTCTTAAGGGTAAGGGTGTACCGAACTTGAGTCAGGTGCATGACATCCACACGGTGTGCGGGTGTCTGAAGGAGTTCCTCCGCTCCTTGAAGGACCCTCTCACTACACGACAGCGATGGTTCGACCTGGCCCAGACTCTAGATCGAGCTGATCAGATGGAACGGAGTCAACGACTCTCTCAGATCGTCTCAGAGCTGCCTCATCCCAACCGAGACACTCTCGCCTACCTCATTCTCCATCTTCAGAGGTTCGTCTCCTTGTTTATCTTATCACTTTCAGTTAGTTTATTTGGACCAAACCCGTGATAAAAATAGATGGTGGTGCTAAATTTCGGTACACTTGTATATTTGACGTCAAGAACAATGTACTTCAATTCCCCATGTCTGCTTCGTCCGTCAATTTGAAAAATGGCGACCAAAAATAATTTTTTGTTATAAATATCTCGAGAACGGTTCATGAACCATAGCCAGAGTCATTACCCTTTTAACACAAATCGAATATCGATAAAGTAAATATACAGTTATGGATTTTTTCCAGTTTAGCAGTGAACGCATGGGGTATTTTCCTATATTGTTCTGGGCGTCAAATACAATATTATGAGTCCATTTTAATGGGCCGCCATTTTGAAACAGGAACATCAAAAAAGTTTCAAACAAAAGTTGCTTTGGTTTGAAGGACCTTTAAAATTAGGTTCAATTTGAGCCTACTTGGATATGTTGAAGTTAGTGTGCGCGCAGCTGAAGGGTTGAGTCAATATAATGATACGGCTAGAAAGGTTAGCTTATAGAACCTGAGATGTTCTTTGAGATGATTTTTTTCGACTTAAATTTTTTAATAATAATAATTATAATAAATAAATTTTATTTTCGTTAGACCAATACATATGACCCATACACGTTAGACCAATACAATTTTTTCGACTTAAATTTTTTGATAATAATAATTATAATAAATAAATTTTATTTTCGTTAGACCAATACATATGACCCATACACGTTAGACCAATACAATTTTTTCGACTTAAATTTTTTAATAATAATAATTATAATAAATAAATTTTATTTTCGTTAGACCAATACATGGTAATAGGATACGTCAAAAGAATTTATACATTAAGATAGATTATAAATTAGATTTATAACTGCTTTAGTCTAACACACCTATGATTAGTAGTAATAACAAAACTATTAGAAAAAAATAAAATTAAATTAATAAAAACTGAACAAATAAATACTTAAAAATATGAGTATAAAAAAAAATTAATACAAGATACGTTTATAATAAGTATGTTGATAATGGGAGCCAATGGCACAAATTTGTTATTCGCACTGTCTTAGTTGAATACATTTCTTTTCATACAGCCGCTAGACCCCTGCGCAAACAAATACGAGCGCAGCTGAGGGTGGAGACAACCAGCCCCCTCTCCTCCTTCCAGCGAGGTTGGCATCGCCTTGCATCTGTGCAGTTTGTATTATTTATATATTACTGATTTGTTTCAGAATCTCCGAGGTAGCAGAATGCAAGATGCCGAAGTCCAATCTGTCCAAGGTGTTCGGGCAGACGGTTATCGGCTACTCCTGCAATGATCCAGAAAATGTTTACGGGGAAACTCAAACTGCACATAAGGTAACATTTTTATTTTTTGCCAGCATTCTACCCATATTATTAATGAAGTCATGAGACATTCAAGATGCAAGTGACACATCAAGTCGTTAAGTCTCTAAAATATTCTACTTTATAACCTAAATATTACTAATCAATGTATGCACTAACTGGGGAACGTCGAGATAACCTGCTATCACTTGTAAGATCTTTCAAATCTACAATGGATAATAATAACAAAATGTAGAGGACGCAGGTAGCTCAGTGTATGCGTACTTGCTTACTGAGCTCAAGATTGCTGGTTCCCGGCCGAGGTTCTTAGTTTATTTCATCTGGGAGGTCCGACCCTAGCCGTCTCAAAGAGTCCACCATTACGTTTTGGCGGACTGGTAATCGTTTTCGTAAAAACAATCTAAGAATGCTGAAGATCGTGATGATTTTAGGACCCAAGTTTGATATTGCGGTTATGTTCTATGCCTGGCGTGTTTGATCGAATTTATGAAATTTGTTGTACAATTCCGTAATTTCACTGACGTTCACCCCTCCTGATTGAAGTGTTTCGGACGATGCCACCGCATCCTTATGTTATGGTTCCACATCCGCTTCTGCATAGCAGCATATTGACAAAACATGGGGACTGCAATGGATTTAAAACTATTATTTAAAAAAATTCTTAAAATTACACAGAAAGACTTTGAAAATAAGCAAATTTTCTTCTGGAAAACCTGGAAAAGTCCGGTAATTTTGATATTGAGTTTTCACCGTAATTTCTGTGTTTTTCTGTGTACATGACAACTCGATAGAATGAACATCTGGTCATAAAATTTGTTATGTGTTTGATGTCCAGAAACTCATGAAGACTACATCCATTGGTTTTCAGCTATATACGCCAAAGTAAAGGTCGGGATTAGAGAGGAGTTTTTCAACTGTATGTATTGACACGAAATGTTGTATGAGGATTGAGGAGTCCCTGAGGAAAACATCTATAGATTTTCAGCCTAATGGGCCGAAAAAGAATAGTTTATAGCTATTTGCTTACAAATACTTCGAGCTGGAGAAGTGTATTGCCAGTGATCTTCTGATGAGATGAATTTTCCCAAATTAATTCTGAAATCCGACTAAATATGTGTACACTTTATGTTGGACAGATCATGCTGGAGTTGATGGATTTGCCACCGGAGTTCTACGAAGGTTTCATCCGCTCTTCAAACTTCGGCAACCCTCCCTCTGCCACTTCTGGCTTCCTATCTCCTCGAGTCAGGTATTTCTACTATATTTTCATTATCACCGTTAACATCAGAAATTGATATCATTATGTTACCAAAAAACCTGCCCACCATAGCTTGGGAACCGATGTCTTATAGTAATGCGAGATATGTAATTCCATACATATAGAGTTTCCAGACTGAAAATTACTCGCTCAGGGTGTCTTAAAAAATATGTAATTTGATGATGTAGAAGTCGGGTCATTTTGGCTTTTTACGCATTGGTACATTCGGAAACATTCCCTGAAATAGTGCTAGTTGTTATCTCGTTTTTTGAAAACTTGTGAGCAAGGCTTCCACATCGTGGGAAATTTCCCATTTTGTGGGAAAAAAAGGAAAAGGGAATTTTTCCACTCTTCACACTCGGGCATTTCGGATACGAAGTAATATCATCTGTTAAGTTTTAACAAGACCTAACCACCATTACCCAAATTTTACAGGAGAAGCAAAAATTGATTTTATTTATCCATTGCATGGGCAATTATCAAATATGGGAATCAAATTGAAGCAACGAACTATGAAGACCGATCGAGGCCGACGGACCGATGTCCCACGTCTGACTTCACTCGGAAATCGTGATTGGGTAGGAACAGTGTTGCCAGACGTACGAGTATGTTCGTATTTATAGGAACATTTGAAGTAAAAACGAACAACGAACATAGACCATGTTCGTTCGCGTAATATATGAACATTTCCATGTGCTTACCATATTTTTTTATAATTAGATTTTTAATATTAACAAAAAAACAAATTTAACGCAGCGACGTCTTTTGAAAATCGATATAACATATACATAAAACTACAATAAAATGATTTTTTTGATGAAAATCTTCGATTTCGAAAAGTTGAAAATAACACTGATCTTGAGTGGGAACTAGAGAAATTTTGTTCACCGTAGAGGGAAAACTAAAAAATGTACGTGGTAAGTCCTGCTTGTGAGTGCTCGTAACATACCAACAGAACATACCCGATACGATGTATAACCTCTACACAACCTAAATTTGAAATTGTTATCTCTCACCTTTTTGTCTGGTTCTCTATTATAAATCTAAATTATCATTACTCTTTTGTAATTTTGTTGAATAACATTTTCATATATTTTATTTTTCAGAAGACTGAAGAATATACGTTATTTTGAAACCCCCTAAATGAAGGTTGCTGTCAGTGTGTCTACGTATCAGAAGGGAGCCTCAACCTCTCCACTTATATATGTCAATATATCGTTATTATTAGTACTTACAGGTTTTTGTATACTATTATATACATTTCAACTTGATTTAAGTGCCTAAAGCATGCTTCGCAATAACTTTAAACACAATTTATTATGATAATAACATGTTTGTTTGTTTTTGTCGAAATTTCTAAACCGAATTTTAATTGAAAAAAAAGTCTGTGGACACACGAATTACAGGATCGGACGCAATTCCAGATAATGAAAAGCACTGAAATATTCCTAGATTTTCAGTAGAATATTTTAATTTAAAAAAATAAATAATTTGAGTCTCAATTAGCTTTGTATCGACACTGCCCGGAGAAATGTCATAAGCAACATCGAAATATTTATATAGTCTGATACGTGTTTTCATTCTCGATTTTATAATTATAATAATGAAGTATTTTCACAAGAAAGTATGATAAGTGATATTTTTTTATTTTCTTTCGATGCATTGTTTCAAACCAGCCGTTTCTCTATTTTTCTGAGGGCGCAGATAGCTCAGGGGTATGCGTGCTTGCATACTGAGCTCAAGATCGCGGGTTCGAAACCCGGCCGAGGTTTTTTTTGTCTGGGAGGTGAAAAAACATTGATCACGCCATCCTTCGGAAGCGATTCTCCCGAACCTGTGCTATTTATTCATCCTAGGTGATTAAAACCTGGGTAGACAAAATTTAGGACTCCCGTTGTAGAGTTCGGGCTCTCATGTCCACCAGAATGACGAAAGAGCGTTTTGGTAGTAGGCGATATGACCTTGTAGTTAACGCCCGGGTATGAGTCATAATAACTAAGTATATTTTTCTTCTTGTTTTCCTATCGTGTTGGCATCATTGGTTGAAAATTGGCGGTGTTTTTATATAAATCCACCCCACCCGAGGGCTTTCCCAACGACATTTCCCATTTAATTTTTTTGACATTTGTATGTTTCAAACCCATTTAAATAGCCTTGAACAATATTTGATTAGAAGAAATCTTGACTGCTAGATGGAAGCTGTTTTTCTTATTTCCTGTAATATTTGGGGTTTGGCGCTTGTTGCGTTACTTGTTATATAACTTTCGTTGGGTGCTATTAGGATTTCGGAGGTAAGCCCTCCCCCGGATTGGGCTGAAAATCAACCTTACCTATAGACCCCTGCATACTCATATAAATATACCAGGTGGGATGGTGTGTACACCTAGGAACCTAAGCATCCAATGCTCTTATCCTATCCCTGTTAAGCCCTACTTTGGGTGCCCCAGGTTTAATTAGATTAGAACATGTACCTCAGTGCTCTAGAGTTGTGTTACCTCTCATATATAAACCCTCAGCCGGGTTTGAATATGCTATCTTGAGCTCAGTAGGCAAGCACGCTATCCCTGAGCCACTGTCGCCCACATCGCGTTTAGACAAGAGGAAATAATATTGTACTACTTTTTTTTTAAACAAACAGTGATCGAAAGAAAAATTTAATCTCATGTCTCATGAAAACGGAAGATCGGATTGGAAATCCCATTGTTATGGGAACTCTTCACTACAGTACCTTACATTTGAATCGTCACTTGGCTCACGGTGTCCCCCAACTTCATTGGAACAAGACGTGCGGTGGTAACATTTATTTGTTATTTCCCCGTTTATATATCTCTCTACTCAATATTTATGTAAAATAACTTTAATAAATTTTTTATTTAAATTATCATTTACTTTAATAAATGTTTATTAACAGTTAACAAAATGTTACTGTTGCTAGAAACATCTGTGATTACTTGTCTATGCATTTGATGCACAACAGCTTATCAAAATTCTTCATGATAAGATATTGCAACTGAAAACCATGACATAAAAATACAATTTTATTTTTTGTTTATTGATTTGAATGCATAGCCCATAATTAATAACAAGATATGTAAATATACATTAAGAATTCCACAGGGTTATTTTATTGACATCATTAGTTTGTTATTATGACTCATGCCCGGGCTTTAGCTACGAGGTCATATCGCCTACTATCAGAACGCTCTTTCACCACTCTGGTGGACATGAGCCCGACTCTCCTGTCGGAATCCTAAATGTTGCCTACCCTAAATTTTTATTCATCTAGAGCAGCAGGGGTCTTTAACTATTACCTGACATCGTACGGGCTCGGGAGCATCACTTAACGTCCTATCCAAAGGACGGCATGCTTAACTTTATTTTACCTCCCAGATAAAATAAACTAGAAGAAGAGCTCAGAAGGCAAGCACGCATACCACTAAGCGCCCTCTTGATATTAATATGTTTGCTTCTATACATTATTCTCGACAGAACTAGAGTAAATCCCGCAGAACAAAATCTGTAATGATAGAGCGTTACCGCAATACAACATAAAATATATGTTGTATAATTATAATGATTATATGAACAAACTAACCCAGGGTTCGAACCGTTTGTGTTATAATCTTTAAAAATTGCTCTAATTTTTGTTAGATCGATTTGAATGAAACCAACTTTGTGTCCTACGAAAATGCATAATATAAGTTATCTACAAACAGTATCAGGGTATTCTCTCAATTTTTTCCAAATTCTGTCTACCTTCTCTTCAAAAGGTTATAGTAAATGTGATATTTTTTTTTATAAAAATGTATTGGATCTGTATAAAAGTTTACTAAAATATTAAAACATTATTTTTAGATTTAATTATAATATAATTTTTCCTTTTTTTTCTTATATTCTCTTATATTAATATAATAATTAGTGAACTATTATAATGACACTTTGTAGTAATTGTGCCACACTGCATCATGATGAAATTTCATCTTATAGCTTTGGTCTTTTGAAAAAATGCACATTTTTTCTAGCCTTCTGATCATAATTTGAAATATTTCATATAACAATTGTATCAAATCCCGTAATCGTTAGTAAACAGATTTAATATATAATAGAAATGTAGTGAAGTTGTAATAATTTTCCAATGTTTTATTTATTTAAAATCATTAACTTTTTTTAATTATATATTTAAGCTCTGATATTTTTTTCTTATAAGATTAACTAATTAATTACATTTTTTGTTCAATACTGTATGGTTGTGTGCAAGATTCGCCTGTAATCTGCTACCAAGTTGTTTTGAAATTTTTTGGCTGTAATTCCTCTTAAAACCTCCAAAAAAATAAGGCTAGTCACTTTCCAAATTTATATCATTTTTGTCTTTCACTTATATTAAGCCCATTCGGACACCTGTGTGTATATTTAAGTAAAGTAAATCAAAAACGTAATAGTAGTTACAATCATTTTCAAAACGAATGTACAGTTTTACATAAGATTCAATCAGTACATAGAGGATCCCAAACCTTCGATCGTGAAATTTTAACCAAGTCCCGAAAAAGAACGAAAAGTGAAAACCATCTATAGAATACCTCCTTCTTTTTTGAAATTTAATTAAATTTTCACATTTGAGGATGAGGTCCTGTGGGTTAAGTTTGAAAATATGTAAACCTGTACATTTCTTGTTGAAAACGCAAACAAAAAAAAATGCACTTTGATGATGCCCGAGTTAGTGGAAGCGAACTGAAATACTAGTGAAACATAAAAATTAAATAAAGACAGAGCCTACCCTTATTTTTTTAGAAGTTCCAAAACTCATATATATCTTTTTAGTTGAATTTTTTTTTACATATTAGTTCTTAGTTACTATAATATAATTGGTATGGTTCAGGACATGACAGTTGAGAGGCCATCTTAGGATTAATCCTCATCAACTCAAATTCAATCTACTGACGTATACCAAGAGCGCAACACGAGCCTCATAATCCCGACAACTTGTCTTTCAATTTATTTTACTTTTTTTTTCAGTTCCAAGAATAATATTTAAAAATAAAAACCAATAGCTATGCTTTTTAAAATTTTCCTCTAAATCTGTATTTTCCTTAACTACCGTTGAACGAAGAGGTTTAAGTCGTTAGACTTCGCTGTTAACTGTCAAGTTCACAACTTGCGAGGAAACTTGCTCAGGTCAGTTCGTTGCAGCTGTGGCTATAAAACTATTCAGTGTCAAATTATGTATATGTTAATCATAATATTATATAGATAGATATTATTGTAATTATTCAGTACTTAATGTTACATCACGTTAATAATATTTTAATCATCCATGACAACACCATGACATTCTATTTAAGTATTAAAGCGAATCTCGAACAATGAAACCACGCTCTCTTATTTTATTTATTTACTAATATTTTTATTTATCCTTAACATTATCTTTTGTTTTTAACAATTAACATAGTTCAGTAAATATTTTTGGTGTATTGAAAATAATTTACTTAATTTTTTTATTTAAATTTTAGCTTTGTTACACTTTTTTATTGTGTTTTTTATTTGCCAATAGTCTCAACAGTATTTTTGAAATAATTTCATGCCCCATGTATCCAAAAATTTTAGAAATGTGTATAAATTGTTTGCTTGTATCGAAAAAACCTAATATATTTTGTTATGCGCAAATTGTGTTGAATTATTTAATTTTCCTTATAAATACCCATGTGTGGAGACCTCATAATCCGAACATTTTTCTAAGAACCCCCGTCCATATCTCAGAAGGAGGAAACATTCACAAGAAAGCTTCTTTGAAAGGATATTTTGTCTCCTGGTCACAAGTCACAAATTGTTTGCGTAAAATAGAAATACATCCCCAGCACGAATTCAATCAATGACGGAGGTAGAGGAAGCCACGGTAGCCCGGGTGATGCCCTGAACCACCTCGCTCTGCCAGCTTCCGACCAGCAGCTTTTATGAATAATGTACTATTAGTTATTATCTTATGTGCACGCAAAACGAAAAGAAGATGACGTTGTCCATTCTATACAACTGGCAGCTCGTCGAGCCCGAGAGTTACTATGCATATTAGGTGATGAAGACGTCGGTACAGAAGATGCAGAGTGGAAGATGAAGTAAATGGGAATTTTACAAATGCAAAAATAGCTGTCTCATTGACGTTTATTACTGAGAGAATTATTTTATTAATTGCTGATTGCTTTGGATTTTATAATTTAATTAATAGTTTTTATTTTGATAACTAGTGTAGTAAATCGCCAAAGAATAACAATAATTTTATATTAACAAAAATTCTATGAATAAATGAGATTGTTTACATAATTTTTGTATGTTACTAATAATCATAAAAATAATCATTCATTTTAGGGGGGAGTCCAGGTTTTGTGACCCTAATAATAGGTAGGGGATTGAAAAAACTGTGATGTATCATGACTAAGGAAGAGGGAGGGGTCATAAATGCGTGAATTTCAATCACCGTCCCTTCAAAACCAATCGAACGTTTCGGCTAAAACTCAATATTTGACATACATAGTGGCTTCTGAATCCTTGTGGTAAATTATCATATTTCCTTTACATGTGGTCATTCATGACCGAAGCGTTCACAATGACATGCAGTAATATTCTACAAAAACTTAGAAAATTGTTAATTATTTATTTATTACCAGGCCAGGCCCACAGATTTCAGTACATGTATTAATTCTTTACATATTAATAAACCTTATACGCATTACTTAATTAATCCATACTTCACCACTTTATTCCCTAAATTAGATTCTATCTTTTCATCCCACAAGTATCTTATCCATTTTTTCATAAATTATATTTCATCACAGACACCTTCGAATTGAACCAATCAATGCTTTTAAATGCATTTGCTTCTCTAGCCATTCTAACCAATGGCTGATTTACATCATAATTTGTATTGCCAGCTTTTACAAAAAACAAATTCTGCTATCTTGAGAAATACGTTGGAACTCTCAACTTTATTTTAGACAAGTCTGCACAATCTATCTGCGAGTTCAACAGTTTAAACAGAAAGACCATTATTATTATTATAATAAATTATTTATTTATTTCTGCTGATAGTCTTTTTCAGAATTATATTTTTAAGCTATTATATTATACATTTAGCTGTGATTTATATGCTGATGTCGGAGGGGGATGTAGGGTGATGTACTGGCCAGCAGAGCCGGCCGCCCAAAAATACCCCGGAAGGCGTGGGGGGATGTAGAGATGACTCCCCTTGGCTTCACAGCTGGATAGGATGGATTGGAGACTGGTTTACTTCAACTGGCTTGTCCTCTGCACTCTGCTTCTGATTTTCTTGGATATATGTCGAACCCAGAGCGAGCAGGGCAGGGCACACTAGTTGGACCAATGGCATCAAAAGTTCCGACTAGCGGCCCCTTAATCCAGAGCTGCTGAGGGAGCGGGAGCCGATCAGGGGTAGGGTCAGGCGTCAGCTGACCCTAGGGGCCCTCTAGCACGGATTCCCAACCGCTCAACAGCCCCGGACCACACCCGCGCTCGCCAGGGGCCTAAAAGGTTTGGGGACAGTGGCGTGATGGTAGTTCCACCTAGTAGCTTAAAGGTGAACTACTATCATGGGCCAATCATATTAAATTGGGGAAGTTTTTATAGTGGTTCTCGGCTCATGCGAGAATGTCACGGGAAGAGAGTTGGTATCAATTTCCCCCACCCCGGTTGACTATTCTCGCACGGCCGGCAGGAGCAGGTACTGGAGAACAAGCACCTCATTTATTTTTTTAAAAAATTAGAACACAACAAATAGAACACAACAAATAGAACACAACAATTAGAACGCAACAATTAGAACACAACAATTAGAACGCAACAATTAGAACACAACAATTTGAACAGAATAGCACAACACAAAACAGAACATGTCCGGACAATCGGCATGGTTCACGGTGGCTATTCCTCTGAATGCTCTCTGTCTGGCTGGGAATGACCACGCAGGTTCCGCCGGCGTCGACCTACGGCGCGAGGATTCCCTCTGGGCCGGAAATCAGGATCAAGTTTCTGGTGGGTGGGTCCCCAGTCGGCGGCGGGTTTTAGTAGCGACGAGTGAACCTTCAACTCTGCTTCCCCATACCGAACGTTGAAAACGCCGCTACCGAGGTCCTCCGTTACGACGTAGGGTCCCAGCCATTTGGGTTGGAACGTCCTCCCTTGAGCCATATTTTTCACCAGGACTCGATCGCCTACCTTGGGGCTCTCCTCTTGGGAAACATCTTCGGTCTCCTGCTATTTAGGTAACCCGCCTGGTTACACCGCGCAACCTTCTGGATCGCGGTCCCCTTTGGCCGATGAAACCGCCATTCGCCTGGTCTCTGTAGACGATGGCCGAACAAGACCTGGCTAGGGCTGAAGCCAATGACGGCGTTGTTCCGTGTTCGGAGGTTGAACAGGACTGCGGGGAGATGTGCGGCCCATTCATTCTCCTCCTTTCCCCTCATGTGGATCTTCAGAGAAGTCTTAATCTCTTGATTACGGCGTTCCGTGGGATTCGCGCGGGGGTGGTACAGTGGGGTAGTCCAACATTGCTTCTGTCCGTTGGGATCTATTCCGGGCTGCTCTGACTTTATGGGGTCCATGCATCTCTGTTGGGACTGTCGTCTCGTGGCCACAGTTGGGAGAAGTCGAGGGTTTCTCACATCCAAAGAGAGTAGCTCTGCGAAACTCCGTGCATTCACTTTTCTAGCCTTTTCGCGAAACTCCGGGGTCAGCTGAGGAGTTATTACACCAACGATGAATGCTTCTGGCATAGGTCGAAGGAGTCTACGTATAGGCCGGACATGCTCTAAAAACTCGGCCACTGTTTCCTCGGATCTCATTGTTCGTTGTTGCACGATGTGGAGTAGCTCCCCTCGTCGACAATCGTCATCGAACGTGGCCTTGAACTGTTCAGAGAATATTAGTAGGGTAAGAATGTATGTTTTGGCGCAGCCACATGTGGCACCAGTGTGGCTCCCTTGTGGCACCTCCCCCCACCCCTGTGTGGCACCCGCCTGAGGCTCCCCTGTGAGGCTCCCACCGCACAACATCTATTCCCATGGCTCGCGCAGCTCCCTCCGATGTACTTCCCCAGCTCAACCCCTGAGCACCCCCACCTTAGGACCCACCCTTTTTTTTCTATAAAGTGTATGGAGAAAATATAGTCCATGACGTCACACCGACATGTCCAGACCTGCTTTTCCTAAGAGGTACTTCCCCAGCTCAACCTGGTGAGCATTTTATGAGTATAGGGTTCAATAATGATGGGGTCTGTGATGTATATGAAAAATGCGTAATGTAAAGGACCTAAAGAAAAACGCAAAACCTGGGTTTTGAAGTATTGTTGTTGCCAAAGGTTATGTCAAGGTATGATATGGATTGTACTAAAAAAAATGTATAGTTTTAGTGCGATGAGTATCAATGTGTTTGAAGTTTTGAACCGGTGGTTTCGTAGTAATAAGGTTGTATACCTCTATAATGTGTTGTTTGTGTAAAAAAAATTTAAATGGTGTATGGTGGTAGGTTACGTTCTCGAATGATGTGTTGTAAAGTATGTAAAATATATATTTTATCCTAGCCTATATTATTCTAGCATTAGTTGGATGTTATAATGGTTCCTACTTTGGTTATCGGGATCTGTGCTACTTTATTATAAATGTAAAGGTCTGATGTGTTTTGGGGCCTACAAGGCCTAGATTTTACCATTTAAAAAATAATTATCCGGCTAAGTGGGTAAATTGTTCAATGACTTCTTCGCATAGGATGGTTTTGTTGGTTAATTTTTAAAGGAATAAAACAATTTTGCAGCTGTGTGACTGGAATGAATACCTACGTCAGGGTGTTATTATAAGAGTTTCTATTGTCGAAAAATGGGTGACCTACAAGGATACTAATCGAAATATGCTACATGTCTAATAAAACACTGGATACTTTATGAAAAGAGGTATATTGGGTACAGCTGATGATAAAGTATGTAATTTAAAACAAAAGATGGATTTTGTGTTAAACACTTTAAAACTTGAGAAATGCCCGCTCCACAGTCCCATGAGCACACAAATACTGTGTCTAAGTTACATTCTGTGAAACTTGAAGTTTAAAGATGTTAAGCCAAGGATTGATAGGAATGGTATTTAGGTATCCCCATTGAGTTGTACATCATACAAGGAGTGGATTTGTTTTCAGTTTATTCATGATAATACTGTGAATACACATCCTATAAGGTTGAGCTTCGAATGAATATGGTCCGGTCTTCTTGAAAGTTCTGGTAAGAAATTTATATGTTGGGAGAATGTTGATGGTTATGAAAATGTAGTTTGTCAGATGTATGAAGACGTATTAATATACTCTTATAAGACTTCCAGCATGAAATCAGGTCCGAATGTACCAAGTATTGGGGAGTTTGTGTAGGACTGCTTCAGAGGCGGTAAGGTATATACATGAATTTATTGTATTAAATACACAAGGAAAAACTAATAGTACACAGACTGTTTTGAAGCTTCTTGTGACATCGAATTGGGGTCAAATAACTCTGAGAACTCTGAAAAATACCGGGGATTTACGATTATGAATCTAATCTTGTAAAATATATGTTAGTAATTCTGTTGAAAATGGATATATATGATTTATGTTAAGATAGTACAAGTCTTTGGAGAACTATGATGTAGGTACTGCTCCCCAGCAGTACACATTACAAAAATTTCGGAGAGGTTGTGGTGCTGGGAGTTGAGTGAAGTGTGAAGCAGGGGTTTTAGGGTATAGATGGTTCTAAAGAAAAGAAAAGATCATAGGTGTTAGGTATGAAGATGATAAATGGAAGATGTTGGAATTATGGGTATTGTATACAAGAGTATTAGAAAATGCAAAGGGCACATGAGGGTGTGAGGTCGGTCTGAATTACTCGGCTGTGCTGTACGTGTTTAATTGACAGAATCCATAGGTAGTGAAGTAGTAGGGAGGGTTCAATAATGATTGTGGTCTGTGATATATATGAAAATGTGAAATGTAAAACCTACTGAAACATTTACAATGGTATTGTTGCAGACTAGGGCGATGTCAAAGGATGGTAGGGAATAAGCTAATTAATTAAATAAATGAGTATAGGCTGACAAGGTTTTTATTATATATAATGTTGTATCTGTGTAATAGGTTGTAGA
The DNA here is from genome assembly GCA_963662175.1 of Aradus depressus. Classification (NCBI taxonomy): domain Eukaryota; kingdom Metazoa; phylum Arthropoda; class Insecta; order Hemiptera; family Aradidae; genus Aradus; species Aradus depressus. Next base: position 38,365,912 of record OY759222.1, read on the forward strand.
GGAAAGAGTATGAAGTCCTAGATGAGATGTCCGTAATACATTAGGTGAGGTCTATTGGTGGTAGGAAGTTGGTGATGAAGTATGAATTAAAGCTATCGATGTAAGTGAAATGTATTCCTACTTTAGGTTTTAGTCGAAAAATATAGTGAGGCTAAAGTAACATTGGAAATGCGAATCTAAATATCGACGAGAACTGTGGATGTTGTCATTGCCGGATTAGGTATGGGAAAATATTTAAATACATATAAAACAGGGTGTAAATGAAGACCTGGGGTGCTAGGATCATAGGATCTGAAGTAGGAATATCGGTGAGGTTGTATAAGTTGGTTGAAGAAATGTGTGAATCACGAGGTTTTTTGGTACATGTTAAAGAATAGGCTAAGAGTGCCGGTTAGGTTATGATGAATTCTGAAGAAAATCCCTTGGCTGATGTTGTATGCTAGTATGTATGTATGTCTCAGTGAAAGGTTTATTGGGATAGAAGTGGTTTGAATCAAATGTTGACGGAGGTGTGGTCTATACTTGTAGAAGCCTATCTCGGTATAATGTATGGTAAGTAGAATTGAAGAGCGGCAAATTGGTATGGATTGGGCGAGGTCTCTAAGGCTATGAGAGCAATTACTGTAGACTGTTGGTGGCAGGAGAAAACAAGTGTTTAACCAGTAAAACCGAGGATTGGTAGAGATGTAGCCCTCATAAAGTATGTTTCAGTATGAGGTGAATGTAGAGAGGTTGGCGAGAAGCAGCCCAAGCGATGGCTGGATATGAAAAGCAGTCCAAGTGAAATTAAGGTATACAAAAAGCAGCATGTAAAATAATTTAAGTTAAATATACCACATGTTGATCGAAGAATGTCTCCATGAGACCCCTGGAAAGGTACATCTAGTCCTAAAGAGTATTATAGAGCAAGGGAGAGGTGTGTTGTAGATTCAAGTATCTTAATGGGTATGATGAAAATGTCGTATGTACGGGAATGTGTTCTACATCCAGAGTAGTGTGCTGATCTTAATTTGGGTACTGTTGAATGTTAGTTGTAGGAAAATGTTTTGTGATATAACTTACCATGATAAATACAATAATATGTATAAGGCGATAGACATTGTGTTAGGGTCGGGATGGTTCACTGTAGAGCTTAAGGTATACTATACAGGAGAGGGAACGAGAATTTAGCTGGGAGGGAATACCTATTTACTTTGTTTTTGGGTTGATAGTTTATATTGAGTAGGGTCAAAGGAGGTTACCGCCCTGGCATTAATTCAAAAATAACATTTTAATGTGTACTAGGAAATTGGTATGTAGAGTAATGATGCTAAAGATTGGTGACTAGAATTAAGGGATAAAAAAGTCTAAGTTGAATGGGTCTGTAGGATGATACCGGTGTATGTATGGGTAAACCCGGTTATGATGAAAAAATGTTAAACGAATCATGTCTAGAGAGATTGGGGAGTTGGGCGAAGAAAACGTGTGAAGAAGGATGGTGCTAAGGAAAAGGTTAAGAGTACCAATTAGACTATGACGAAATCTAAAGAAAATCCTTAGGGTAGTGGTGTGGGTGGGTCTGTAGTAGTGGAAGCAGAATAGTGTGTGAGTAGAAGGGTTAGAGGTGAGAGTCGAAAATTGGTTAGGACAAAACGAGAAAAAATTAAAAAAATTCATGTTGTTAAGTATAAAATATGAGAAAGACCCGAGAACTAGGTGTAGGCGGATCTGTAGTAGTGGAAGAAGTACAATTGGTCTGAGGAAGTCGAACTATAATTAAAGATTATAATTTTAGAATGATTGATGTGTGGAAGTAGGATTGTAATGAGAAATTATGATTTTAAAGGAAGTGTTGGTGTGGGTATGTACATTGAAGGTGATTTGTGGTGGGTAAGTACGACTGATTCATAGGGGAAGGTTCGTGGGCGTAGAATGTATGAATAGACCGAAAAAAATGTCAGACGATCTAGAGGAGAGGTTGTATGAGTTGGGCAAAGAAGGATGGTGCTAAGGTCAAAAGTAATGGGCTATTATGAAATCTTAAGAAAATTGCTCGGGTGTAGACAAGCTGGAGTAAAAAATTATCTAATTTATGTGGGGAAGTATAAGTGAGAAAATTGAGATGGACTGACTATGACGCTGTTCTGAGGGTTGACGGAGAATTAGTATGAGGAAGTAAAAGTGAATGTATGCCGGTCTTGAAAAAATATTTTGGATGGAGTGTAAGGGTTCCTATTGATGTTGTTCAGGTTTAGAAGGAGAAGTAAAATTGATCTGGGGAAGTAGGATTTACGAATTATGATTTTATAATGATTGATGTGTGGAAGTAGGACTGTAATGAAAAATATCGTGTGAGATGGGTCTGTATGAGTGATCAGAAAAATAATCTTTAGTCGGATTATAATGCCTCTTGAGATATCTGTTGACTTGTATACCTAGATTTTCGCCTGCTTCAACAGGGTAGGTCTCGGGGTTAGCTGCTTGTCTCCCATGCCAAAGGTGCCGGGACCGCGTTCAATCCCCGTTAGGGCAAGTTATTTTTTTCCATAAGTCGCATCTAGCAATCTATAAATTCTAGAAGCTTGGGAGCTCTAGTGGGCAAAGTAAGAAAATAGTGGCGTGGTTGGTGAGCGCTAGGTAAGTGATTCAAGCGAGAGATGACTTATAGGGGTTGAGCTGGGGAGGTACATTGGGTGAAGAGTTGATGTGGGATGGTACATTGAATGTGATTCAAAGTGAACAACTCTAGTATAGGTTGACCTCATAGTGGCTTCTGTAATGTGATGAGGGGGTCTGAGAGATGCAAAAGTTTTGGGAAGGGCGATTGGTTACGCCAACTTGAGAAAAAAAAGGTTTAAAGGACATCATTGATGTGGTGTGTAAGACTAGATAGAAATAAAAAATTAGAAGAAATGTTCCTAAGAAGTGACTGTTGTTGTGTTGGGGAGAGCGGAAACTTCTTTGGGTTAAGAAGGATGAAAAAATTTGGTCGAGTGGGGGCTCTCTGGTTAGGTCTCCTTCAACCCAGTTGAGCGCCCTCAAGGATTTTTCTGGAAAAGGGGCGGGGAATGGGAGGGGAGGGGAAAGGACTATACTTTGTCTATGCATAGGATGTAGCTGGGGAGGTACATTGTTATACTTACTTCATACCTCAGAGGAACCACTATGTTATTACTACTTACTTCATACCTCAGAGGAACCACATTGCTATACGACCTCCATACCTCAGTGGAACCACATTGCTATACGATCGCGGAAAATTAGGAGAGGGTAATGTGAATTAAAAAAATATATAGTAAGGATGACTTGAAAGAAATTTGGGGTGAGGGGTGATCAAAATATGTGAAAAGGCTAGAAACCGCTGAACCTTGGTGCTGCTAATACTCCCCGGAGATTTATATACCTAGATTATCACCACCTTCAGCAACCATGTCACAATGGTCGCGTGGTTAGCGTATCGGCCTCTCAAGTCAAAGTAGATGGGTTCGATACCGTAAGTACAAGTTATTATTTTTTTTATTAAGAAGCCGCACCTAGCTACTTATATAAATATTAATTTACATTCTAGACGCTTGGGAGCGCTAGTATGCTTATTATAATTTTCTAATATTTAAATTTAAAAAAATCAAAGGATTGTGTGGGTCCGAAGGTGCGGGTGCTCACCAGGTTGAGCTGGGGAAGTACCTCTTAGGAAAAGCAGGTCTGGACATGTCGGTGTGACGTCATGGACTATATTTTCTCCATACACTTTATAGAAAAAAAGGGTGGGTCCTAAGGTGGGGGTGCTCAGGGGTTGAGCTGGGGAAGTACATCGGAGGGAGCTGCGCGAGCCATGGGAATAGATGTTGTGCGGTGGGAGCCTCACAGGGGAGCCTCAGACACATATCACACGATATTTTTCATTACAGTCCTACTTCCACACATCAATCATTATATTTTTTTTTTTTTTTTTTATTTTATTCTATTTGCAATCTATATACAATATATACATAATAAGCAAATATGTGGTAAAAGAAAAATATAACGTCACTTGATGGGAGAAGCCAGCCAGCGCTGACACTCCCTCGAAAGTTAATTGTCATTATTCACTATCCTCCGAGAGAAGATCGCGAGGCCACCTCCTGTTCAAGCGGCGGGGAGGATTGTCAGGATGGGAATGAGAGGAAAGGTCTTGTGCGAGAGGATTTGAATGGGAAGAAAGGTTTCGGTGGAATGATTGGAATCGGGATTTGATTAATTCATTTACAGTGGGAATACTGAGATCTCTGTGTAGGACTTTATTGGTGACATAGAAAGGAGCATTGACAATTCGTCGGAGGAGTTTGGACTGGAATGCTTGGATACGATTGATGTTGGATTGTTTAGCTGTACCCCAAAGTTCGAGTCCGTAAATCCAAATTGGACGTATAATGGTCTTGTAAATCGTAAGTTTGTTGTTAGTCGTCAGTTTCGATTTTGGTCCAAGTAGTCGACGTAACAGTCCGTATCTTCGATTCAGTTCTTGTCGTTTAAGTCGTGTATGTGGGTTCCACGTAAGTCTACTGTCTAGGTAAAACCCGAGATAGCGGACTTGGTTTGAAGAGGGAATCAGGATGTTGTTAATGATGACGGGAGGACAGGATTGACGGCGTAGAGTAAATGTGACTTGAACACATTTCTGCTCATTTAATTTAATTCTCCAGAGGTTGCACCACCTCTCTATTTCAGTGAGGTGCTCCTGGAGGATGAGTGAGGCTACAGCAGGATCAGGATTGGTGGAAAGGATTGCTGTGTCGTCAGCGTAAGTCGTCAGTAATGTCTGAGGATGGATAGGAATGTCGGCAGTATATGTATTGTAAAGGATGGGACCTAGGATGCTACCCTGTGGGACACCGGCCCGAATAGGTTTGAGTTCTGAGTACTCAGAGCCTACTCGGACCTTGAAATGGCGATCACTAAGGTAAGATTTCAGGATGAGGTAGTAGGTACTGGGAAGGAAGTGTTTCAGTTTGAAGAGCAGCCCCGGGTGCCAGACTCGATCAAAGGCTTGCGCCACGTCGAGAAAGGCGCCCGTGCAATACTCCTTGCATTCTAATGCATTAGATATGCAATCGACAACCCGAAAACACTGTTGGGTAGTGGAATGTTCAGGACGAAATCCAAACTGGTGTTTAGGTAAAATGGATTGAGATTCAAGGATTGGGATAAAACGTTTCAACAAGAGTTTTTCAAGGATTTTAGAGAAGATTGGGAGCAAGCTAATAGGACGGTAGGAAGAGACATCAGAGAGAGGTTTGTTGAGTTTGGGAATAACAGAAAGGATGGAATACTTCCATTGGACAGGAAAGTAGGTAGTTCTGAGGACTGAGTTGTATATAAGGGTGAGGAATAGGACAGCTTTGCGGGGAAGGTTTCGTAGGATTTTCCCTGTGATCAGGTCAAATCCAGGAGACTTACGGATTGGAATTTTATTTAGAATGTGTTGTACATCAGAGGGATGAAAGGCCTTTGGCGGAGGAGAGAGAGGCAAAGGACTGGTAAGGAACTCTTCAACTTCTGAAGTATGAAGGGCGTTATAATCAGGATGGGGTGTGAACGTATTTTTGAGGTGAGAGGCAAAGAGCTGAGCCTTCTCCTCGTCGGATCTGACCCAGGAGCCATTTTGCTTGATGGGATAGGATAAAGGACTATATTTTAGAATTTTTCGGGTTGCAAACCACAGGGAATTATCTTTGGTGGAAAGGGAAGCTAGGTATTCATTATAATTTTCGGAGCGGAATTGTGAAAGTTGGATTTTGAGGTTTCGGGAAAGGTTATTGAAGGCAGTTTTGTCGGAAGGATACCGTGTTCGTTGCCATAGGGCACGAGCGCGGCGTTTTTCTGAAAGGAGAAGTTGGATGTGGCGAGGAAGAGGAGGGTTCGGGTTTGAAACTGTAGGAGGAGTAGGAGTAGATGAAGCGTTCCAAGCACAGTCCTGTATGGCTTTAGTGAATTTTTTTACGGCTTCATCTATGTCCTCAGGAGTTTTAAGGATTACATTTAAGTCAATTTGGTTTTCTAAGGAGGTTCTGAAGAGGTCCCAATTCACTGGGCCGGGAGTTAAGGAAGGCTTTGATGGGACAGATAACGGGGTTAGACCAACGGTGAGGAGAACAGGACTATGGTCTGAGGATAAGTCGGGGAAGGAATAGGTAGAGGAGAATAAGGATCCTGTGCCAGATCCAACAAAGAAGTCTACGAGGTCTGGGTTGCGGTTAGGATCAGTAGGCCAATAGGTGGGAGAGCCGGGGGAGTAGATGTCATAGTGTTGGGTGTTAATAACATCGTTTAGGATTCGTCCTCGGGAATTTGGAACTCTGCTTCCCCATTGGTGGTGCTTCGCATTGAAGTCACCGCCAACGATGAAGCGAGGCCCCAGGGATCGGAAAAGGGTGAGGAACTCGTGATGGGGAATGAGTTTACTGGGAGTACAATATACTGCCGAGATAGTGACAGGGAAGGGAAAAAGTGACAAGGAGATCGTAGCGATTTGGAATGATTCTGTAGCCTGTGAGGAGAAAAGGTGATGGGATAAGGACTGTTTGATAAGGATGAGTGCGCCACCTCGGGCCCTATCTCCTGGGTAGTCAGACCTGTAGCTCCGGTATCCTGGGATACTGAAGTACAGGCTGGTTGTCAAGTGGGTCTCCGTAATGAGAGCGATGTCTACATGTCTGTCAGTTAGTAGTAGTTCTAGTTCTTGTCTATGGGGTAACAGCCCATTCGAATTCCAAAGGAGGATCTGGAGAGGAAAGGAATTTAAAGGGATCATCGGGAGGATTCGGGTAGGAGTTTAGAGACGAGGAGGCTTAACATCGATATGAGAGGGGTGATTAACGACTTAAAGTCATTGAGAAAGGAGGTGAGGTGACTGATAACATCAGGGGTTGAGGATGTAGGGAGCTGGCTGGATGGGAGAGGATGAGGAAGGTTTTTTGGCTGTTGGGGGTAGTGAGAGGTAGGAGGTGGATAGTGAGAGGTAGGAGGTGGGTAGTGAGAGGTAGGAGGTGGCTGTGTTCGTGGTGGGCTGGCCACTTGGGCGTAGGACCGGGGAAGTGAGGAGGTGGCTCTGGGCTGACGGGCTGCAGCTGGCTGGAACCTGAGCTGGGGCACTGGTCTCAATGGTGGCGGTGGGACTGGTAAAGGAGCCGTCGGTGTCTTCATGGGGGGTTTGGCTGCCGCTTGCCTCTTCTTCATACGATCTTGTATTTCTCTGTGGACCTGGCAACCCCTGTAGTTGGCTGGGTGGTTATCCCCGCAAAGGACGCAGATCGCGGGTTCAATACGGTCCTTCTTCGCACAGTCCGCCGAAAGATGATTGCCCGGACACTTCACACACCTGGGGGGATGGTGGCAGTAAGAGTGTGTGTGGCCATACTCCTGGCATTTTGTGCATTGAGGGATATCTTTTCTGCGTCGCGGTTCTTCGACCTGTATTCTTGTGTACAGTAAATACTGTAACTTAAATATTTCTTTGCTCTTTTCACTTATAGCCAGGTCCACGAAGAAGAGGGGAAGAGGTGTCTTATAGATAGGATGACGCACATTATTAACGTTTTTCACGCTGAACCCGTGCTTTTGAAAAAGCGCCGATTTAATCTCATCGGGTTGCGTTGAATGGTGCAGTCCTCTTATTACTACCCGGTAAGACCTATCTTCCCGAAGCTGATAACAATGAAAGTCAGCCTCAGTGTCTTCAAGATGCTTCACAGTCTTTCTGAAGGTGTCGCTGTCTTGGGGGTAAACGACTAGGTCGTAGAGACGGGAGCGGCACGTGAAAGTCCCCTCTCCAACAGTCCTAATTAGCTGGGAGCAGAACTTTTTGAAGTCTGAGATGTTCTTCACAACGATAGGAGGTGGCTTGGGGACTTGGGTGTTGGCGGGTTGCTGGGATGTGGAGGGAGGGGGAAGGCTGGCTTCATCCTCTGAGGTTTCTCCTTCCGTGTTTTTGGCTTGTTTAGTTTGGGGTGAACCTGTTTTATTTGCATCTGGAGCTTTCTTGTAGGTTCGCTTCCGTGCTTTACTACTGACGACATTGAATCCTGAATTGTCGTCTTGAACATCATCCATTTTTAGAAATAAATAAAGTAATGATAATTAATAATAATAAAATGATTAAAAAAAAAAAAAAAAAAAAAAAAAAAAAGTACGAGAGGCAGCCTTGAACTCGGTACCTTCCAGTTAGAAGGGACACCGTCTAGCTCCCCACGGTGACAGTGATAGAAATGGAGCCAGAACCATATATAGAGTATCACTTGAGTGCCCGGCAGACAGGACTTGACAGGATCGGCGTCACTCACTACACATTTCGAAATTTAAAAAATAGAAAAAACAAAAAGAAACTGTTAGTTACTCACTATTCATCCCAAAAGTCTAGATAGTGATGCACAAAACAAAACAATAATTCACAAAATCATAGACAATTTGAAGTCGAGACAGCACGAAAATAAGTACGTGTTTCCACCTCGGGAGCTGGTGGGGCACTATCAATCATTATAAAATCAGAATTCGTAAATCCTACTTCCCCAGATCAATTTTACTTCTCCTTCTAAACCTGAACAACATCAATAGGAACCCTTACACTCCATCCAAAATATTTTTTCAAGACCGGCATACATTCACTTTTACTTCCTCATACTAATTCTCCGTCAACCATCAGAACAGCGTCATAGTCAGTCCATCTCAATTTTCTCACTTATACTTCCCCACATAAATTAGATAATTTTTTACTCCAGCTTGTCTACACCCGAGCAATTTTCTTAAGATTTCATAATAGCCCATTACTTTTGACCTTAGCACCATCCTTCTTTGCCCAACTCATACAACCTCTCCTCTAGATCGTCTGACATTTTTTTCGGTCTATTCATACATTCTACGCCCACGAACCTTCCCCTATGAATCAGTCGTACTTACCCACCACAAATCACCTTCAATGTACATACCCACGCCAACACTTCCTTTAAAATCAAATTTGTCTCATTACCACGTTTTTTTTTGACTGAGTTATGTAAAAATACCACATTTTTCAATAATTATACACTTTTTGGTTCGATTTATGCATAATTCCACATTTTTATATAAATATTGGATTTTTATCTAGGAAGAGATGCATACAGCCATATAGCCCCTCACACGGCTCGGCTACACAGCCCCCATCTCTTGCTAAAAGTCAGTAAGTATAAGCCTCGACTATATTATGTACATTTTTTCATCATAACCGGGTTTACCCATACATACACAGGTATCATCCTACAGACCCATTCAACTTAGACATTTTTATCCCTTAATTCTAGTCACCAATCTTTAGCATCATTACTCTACATACCAATTTCCTAGTACACATTAAAATGTTATTTTTGAATTAATGCCAGGGCGGTAACCTCCTTTGACCCTACTCAATATAAACTATCAACCCAAAAACACAGTAAATATCCCCTCCCAGCTAAATTCTCGTTCCCTCTCCTGTATAGTATACCTTAAGCTCTACAGTGAACCATCCCGACCCTAACACAATGTCTATCGCCTTATACATATTATTGTATTTATCATGGTAAGTTATATCACAAAACATTTTCCTACAACTAACATTCAACAGTACCCAAATTAAGATCAGCACACTACTCTGGATGTAGAACACATTCCCGTACATACGACATTTTCATCATACCCATTAAGATACTTGAATCTACAACACACCTCTCCCTTGCTCTATAATACTCTTTAGGACTAGATGTACCTTTCCAGGGGTCTCATGGAGACATTCTTCGATCAACATGTGGTATATTTAACTTAAATTATTTTACATGCTGCTTTTTGTATACCTTAATTTCACTTGGGCTGCTTTTCATCTCCAGCAATCGCTTCGGCTGCTTCTCACCAACATCTCTACATTCACCTCATACTGAAACATACTTTATGAGGGCTACATCTCTGTCAATCCTCGGTTTTAGTGGTCAAACACTTTTTTTTTTCTCCTCCCACCAACAGTATACAGTAATTGCTCTCATAGCCTTAGAGGCCTCGCCCAATCCATACCAATTTACCGCTCTTCAATTCTACTTACCATACATTATACCGAGATAGGCTTCTACAAGTATAGACCACACCTCCGTCAACATTTGATTCAAACCACTTCTATCCCAATAAACCTTTCACTGAGACATACATACATACTAGCATACAACATCACCCAAGGGATTTTCTTCAGAATTCATCATAACCTAACCGGCACTCTTAGCCTATTCTTTAGCATGTACCAAAAAACCTCGTGATTCACACATTTCTTCAACCAACTTATACAACCTCACCGATATTCCTACTTCAGATCCTATGATCCTAGCACCCCAGGTCTTCATTTACACCCTGTTTTATATGTATTTAAATATTTTCCCATACCTAATCCGGCAATGACAACATCCACAGTTCTCGTCGATATTTAGATTCGCATTTCCAATGTTACTTTAGCCTCACTATATTTTTCGACTAAAACCTAAAGTAGGAATACATTTCACTTACATCGATAGCTTTAATTCATACTTCATCACCAACTTCCTACCACCAATAGACCTCACCTAATGTATTACGGACATCTCATCTAGGACTTCATACTCTTTCCTCTACAACCTATTACACAGATACAACATTATATATAATAAAAACCTTGTCAGCCTATACTCATTTATTTAATTAATTAGCTTATTCCCTACCATCCTTTGACATCGCCCTAGTCTGCAACAATACCATTGTAAATGTTTCAGTAGGTTTTACATTTCACATTTTCATATATATCACAGACCACAATCATTATTGAACCCTCCCTACTACTTCACTACCTATGGATTCTGTCAATTAAACACGTACAGCACAGCCGAGTAATTCAGACCGACCTCACACCCTCATGTGCCCTTTGCATTTTCTAATACTCTTGTATACAATACCCATAATTCCAACATCTTCCATTTATCATCTTCATACCTAACACCTATGATCTATTCTTTTCTTTAGAACCATCCATACCCTAAAACCCCTGCTTCACACTTCACTCAACTCCCAGCACCACAACCTCTCCGAAATTTTTGTAATGTGTACTGCTGGGGAGCAGTACATCATAGTTCTCCAAAGACTTGTACTATCTTAACATAAATCATATATATCCATTTTCAACAGAATTACTAACATATATTTTACAAGATTAGATTCATAATCGTAAATCCCCGGTATTTTTCAGAGTTCTCAGAGTTATTTGACCCCAATTCGATGTCACAAGAAGCTTCAACACAGTCTGTGTACTATTAGTTTTTCCTTGTGTATTTAATACAATAAATTCATGTATATACCTTACCGCCTCTGAAGCAGTCCTACACAAACTCCCCAATACTTGGTACATTCGGACCTGATTTCATGCTGGAAGTCTTATAAGAGTATATTAATACGTCTTCATACATCTGACAAACTACATTTTCATAACCATCAACATTCTCCCAACATATAAATTTCTTACCAGAACTTACAAGAAGACCGGACCATATTCATTCGAAGCTCAACCTTATAGGATGTGTATTCACAGTATTATCATGAATAAACTGAAAACAAATCCACTCCTTGTATGATGTACAACTCAATGGGGATACCTAAATACCATTCCTATCAATCCTTGGCTTAACATCTTTAAACTTCAAGTTTCACAGAATGTAACTTAGACACAGTATTTGTGTGCTCATGGGACTGTGGAGCGGGCATTTCTCAAGTTTTAAAGTGTTTAACACAAAATCCATCTTTTGTTTTAAATTACATACTTTATCATCAGCTGTACCCAATATACCTCTTTTCATAAAGTATCCAGTGTTTTATTAGACATGTAGCATATTTCGAATAGTATCCTTGTAGGTCACCCATTTTTCGACAATAGAAACTCTTATAATAACACCCTGACGTAGGTATTCATTCCAGTCACACAGCTGCAAAATTGTTTTATTCCTTTAAAAATTAACCAACAAAACCATCCTATGCGAAGAAGTCATTGAACAATTTACCCACTTAGCCGGATAATTATTTTTTAAATGGTAAAATCTAGGCCTTGTAGGCCCCAAAACACATCAGACCTTTACATTTATAATAAAGTAGCACAGATCCCGATAACCAAAGTAGGAACCATTATAACATCCAACTAATGCTAGAATAATATAGGCTAGGATAAAATATATATTTTACATACTTTACAACACATCATTCGAGAACGTAACCTACCACCATACACCATTTAAATTTTTTTTACACAAACAACACATTATAGAGGTATACAACCTTATTACTACGAAACCACCGGTTCAAAACTTCAAACACATTGATACTCATCGCACTAAAACTATACATTTTTTTTAGTACAATCCATATCATACCTTGACATAACCTTTGGCAACAACAATACTTCAAAACCCAGGTTTTGCGTTTTTCTTTAGGTCCTTTACATTACGCATTTTTCATATACATCACAGACCCCATCATTATTGAACCCTATACTCATAAAATCATTCATTAAAACTACTTCACTACCTAACTACTTTTTTCATCTAAGCACGTACAGCACAGTCGGTAGGTTATAGTTCACACCGACCTTACTCATACAACACTCATACTTACATACATTTACATACACTTCAATTTTAATTCATACCCTATAAAATTATAACCGTCAGCCCCTGTATTATTCTCAAACTATGTCAAAAGCGCTACAAACCCACTGACTTTTTTGTTCACATGTGACACCTATTATAGTCTTATAGGCTTGCATCAAACACCATCCACACCTTACAGCGAACTCTATCACAAGTAGCTCCGTCCATCTCTTTGGCATGTGTCATATTTCGATTCGTATCCTTTTTTAAGTCATTTTTCATATATGTGACTTTTTATCGCCCACATACCTGTGAAACAATTCTTTAAACATAATTTAAGTACATCAACTAATATTTTACTTATGTCATACATTCATTTCCTTTATGTCACTTAGGATGCTCCTAACCAACATCAGAGCTTTACACCAGGAGTCCCCTCAGACCTGTATCATACTGAAAATATACTTTTTACCCCCTCAAATAATTTTTCTGGTTCTGATCAGTCTTACCTACCAACAGCAATTGTTAGCTCTCTCAGGAACCTTATAATTTCTCACACCATCACACATCAATTACCCCACTTATTCCAATCCTACATGTCGAAACAGAGAATATTTCCGGAGAGTCTTAACCCCAATAGGAGCCCTTGTACCGAACCTCCCATCCCTCCTTTCTAGAGGTCAGACACTTAAAATTTCTTTGACATCTACCCACTTTTTACCCCAAACCAACCTACATCCTAGTCCATCATGCATCATAACTCTAGCATAGACCACCTAATCCTTAACGCGAACTCCGGCATTTACTTTATGTCACTTCGGGTGCTTTTCACCACCCTCGACACAGATCACGCCTGAAGTGAGCCGCTTATAGTCGAACACACCCCGATTATAGACGAGTCAAACGACCGGAGGACACCTGTTAACAACGTATACCAAGTTAAACAAGATAAAAATCCAATATTTATATAAAAATGTGGAATTATACATAAATCGGACCAAAAAGTGTATAATTATTGAAAAATGTGGTGTGTTTACATAACTCAGTCAAAAAAACGTGGTAATGAGACAAATTAGACATTATAAACTGGATAATGTTGTTACATCAACACAGCCGGCAGAAGACCTCTCCGAGATACAGTGTGCTCGGACGTATATAGTTTAAACTCTCCTCACATCTACATTTTCTAAGGAGTTTCATAGAACTTGAAGTAAATTTTGTAACATCTACTGACTGACGATTACGAGAGATGTGTGCTGCAAAGCCGGGTTGGGGTCTCTAAACGGAGTAACTACTACAGCCGGGTTTGGGGGTCTGTACATAATATAGTCGAGGCTTATACTTACTGACTTTTAGCAAGAGATGGGGGCTGTGTAGCCGAGCCGTGTGAGAGGCTATATGGCTGTATGCATCTCTTCCTAGATAAAAATCCAATATTTATATAAAAATGTGGAATTATGCATAAATCGAACCAAAAAGTGTATAATTATTGAAAAATGTGGTATTTTTACATAACTCAGTCAAAAAAAAACGTGGTAATGAGACAAATTTGATTTTAAAGGAAGTGTTGGCGTGGGTATGTACATTGAAGGTGATTTGTGGTGGGTAAGTACGACTGATTCATAGGGGAAGGTTCGTGGGCGTAGAATGTATGAATAGACCGAAAAAAATGTCAGACGATCTAGAGGAGAGGTTGTATGAGTTGGGCAAAGAAGGATGGTGCTAAGGTCAAAAGTAATGGGCTATTATGAAATCTTAAGAAAATTGCTCGGGTGTAGACAAGCTGGAGTAAAAAATTATCTAATTTATGTGGGGAAGTATAAGTGAGAAAATTGAGATGGACTGACTATGACGCTGTTCTGATGGTTGACGGAGAATTAGTATGAGGAAGTAAAAGTGAATGTATGCCGGTCTTGAAAAAATATTTTGGATGGAGTGTAAGGGTTCCTATTGAGGTTGTTCAGGTTTAGAAGGAGAAGTAAAATTGATCTGGGGAAGTAGGATTTACGAATTATGATTTTATAATGATTGATGTGTGGAAGTAGGACTGTAATGAAAAATATCGTGTGAGATGGGTCTGTATGAGTGATCAGAAAAATAATCTTTAGTCGGATTACAATGCCTCTTGAGATATCTGTTGACTTGTATACCTAGATTTTCGCCTGCTTCAACAGGGTAGGTCTCGGGGTTAGCTGCTTGTCTCCCATGCCAAAGGTGCCGGGACCGCGTTCAATCCCCGTTAGGGCAAGTTATTTTTTTCCTTAAGTCGCATCTAGCAATCTATAAATTCTAGAAGCTTGGGAGCTCTAGTGGGCAAAGTAAGAAAATAGTGGCGTGGTTGTTGAGCGCTGGGTAAGTGATTCAAGCGAGAGATGACTTATAGGGGTTGAGCTGGGGAGGTACATTGGGTGAAGAGTTTATGTGGGATGGTACATTGAATGTGATTCAAAGTGAACAACTCTAGTATAGGTTGACCTCATAGTGGCTTCTGTAATGTGATGAGGGGGTCTGAGAGATGCAAAAGTTTTGGGAAGGGCGATTGGTTACGCCAACTTGAGAAAAAAAAGGTTTAAAGGACATCATTGATGTGGTGTGTAAGACTAGATAGAAATAAAAAATTAGAAGAAATGTTCCTAAGAAGTGACTGTTGTTGTGTTGGGGAGAGCGGAAACTTCTTTGGGTTAAGAAGGATGACAAAATTTGGTCGAGTGGGGGGCTCTCTGGTTAGGTCTCCTTCAACCCAGTTGAGCGCCCTCAAGGATTTTTCTGGAAAAGCAGGTCTGGACATGTCGGTGTGACGTCATGGACTATATTTCTCCATACACTTTATAGAAAAAAAAGGGTGGGTCCTAAGGTGGGGGTGCTCAGGGGTTGAGCTGGGGAAGTACATCATAGTTTGAGCTGGGGAAGTACATCATAGGTTGAGCTGCGCGAGCCATGGGAATAGATGTTGTGCGGTGGGAGCCTCAGACGGGTGCCACACAGGGGTGGGGGGAGGTGCCACAAGGGAGCCACACTGGTGCCACATGTGGCTGCGCCAAAACATACATTCTTACCCTACTAATATTGAAAACTCGGGCGGTTCGAATGCGAACTGACGAGCCCACTCGGCCGCAGATCCTCGGAGCATGGTGATAGTCCGCCGGGTCCACTCGGATGTAGCCTCGTCCATTCGTTCCAAATACTCTCGGGCTTCCCTGAGAAACGTTTCTGTCTCCTCCACGGGATCCCCAGCGAATGTTGGAGGGAGTTTTTCTGGGGTCTTCAAAGCCTTCACTGTGCTTGCCACGATTGTAGCGGTGGCCTGAGCTGACGAATCAATAGCCTGGTGGAGAAGGTACGGATGTTTAAAGCCGTACTCCCCACATGGACAGGGAAGGGCCAGTGCGGCCTGTGCCGTAGTCGGTCCCGCAGCAGAGTTGGGGCTGCCTTCTTGGCTGGGGGAAGCTCGGGGTGTCCGTCTAGTCATATCCAGTGCCGGGTGATCACTCTGTTCCGGGCCCCACGTTGGGCGCCAAAAATTGATGTCGGAGGGGGATGTAGGGTGATGTACTGGCCAGCAGAGCCGGCCGCCCAAAAATACCCCGGAAGGCGTGGGGGGATGTAGAGATGACTCCCCTTGGCTTCACAGCTGGATAGGATGGATTGGAGACTGGTTTACTTCAACTGGCTTGTCCTCTGCACTCTGCTTCTGATTTTCTTGGATATATGTCGAACCCAGAGCGAGCAGGGCAGGGCACACTAGTTGGACCAATGGCATCAAAAGTTCCGACTAGCGGCCCCTTAATCCAGAGCTGCTGAGGGAGCGGGAGCCGATCAGGGGTAGGGTCAGGCGTCAGCTGACCCTAGGGGCCCTCTAGCACGGATTCCCAACCGCTCAACAGCCCCGGACCACACCCGCGCTCGCCAGGGGCCTAAAAGGTTTGGGGACAGTGGCGTGATGGTAGTTCCACCTAGTAGCTTAAAGGTGAACTACTATCATGGGCCAATCATATTAAATTGGGGAAGTTTTTATAGTGGTTCTCGGCTCGTGCGAGAATGTCACGGGAAGAGAGTTGGTATCAATGCATTTACAAATTTTTTTCTACTAACTTCAGCATCCTGTTTAAACATCATCTTTACGTTTTGGCCCATATAGAATCAATTTAAGCTACTTTTATTTTTGCATATATCGCTGGAAATACATATTTTTGTATATCTGAACCTTATTCGCATATTTTTGAGCTTTTTTCGGAAGCACAAGGATATACTCTGAGAATTAATCCCACTTTTTTTTCAAATTTTTCTCACTAAATTTGCTTCCGTTTGGCCACGTGTACGCGCCTTTTATTGAGATGAGTGCATTCCAGGAACTCCAATGTTTCTCTTGAATTCATTGCGTTCATATTACGAACTTTTTATTCTGACTTCTTTCTTATTCTTTTCTTAGTCGATCAGTTCAGTTTTGAACGTTTGGGTGAAAAGCAGTGGAGCTGGTGAGCGAAGAGTCAGGGGTTGAATTGAGCCCAATGGATATTGGGGTTTTCAATTATGCGCCAGTTTCTTCAATTGATGTGGAGCCCTCATACAGCAGATACAAATCAATTTTGAGACCAGACAGGCGATCCTTTTTGTTTGAAAATTTGAAAAAACGTATTGTCTGTAATTTTAATAGTTTTTCTCTGTTCAAATAATTTTTTATATCACTATATATTTTTTGCTTTTTTATTATTTGATAAATTTTATGTCTATAATGATTTTCTGTTACTTCTGTAGTTTATTTTATTTTAGGGGTACTTTTTTCCTTTGCAGGCTTCCGTATATTTCTAGTTTTTAATTGCATATTTTGTCAAATATCTATGGTCACAGGGAATACGTTGTTAAGTGTACTGTGATCATCTCCCAAGCCATCTGCGCACTGTGGAGAAGTTGGGAGCTCAGGACTCTAATACTTACGGAATTATAAAGATGTGGGTTTCTTGGTATCTTGTAAAATTGTGTATGTTCTTGGTTAAATCAACTTAATCTACTTCTTTGAGGAATCATTCACGAGATAACTGCATTTAACCAATTATTCACTTCAGCAGACTATTCCAAGTGAAGAGGGTGTTTTCGATTAAATCAACTAGCTTAACTTTACAGAAGCATCATTCACGAGTATTTTAAAAAAAAAAGGTTAATAATTAGGTAAGTGATGGGGGATGATTAGGTAACTAAGGGAAAATCCAAGAAAGAATTATCAATATTCATTTTCATTCACTCCTATAGATTTAGAATGTAATATATGATTAATAATGATGCAAACATAATTTATTTATTCCAAAAACTGGATTTACACGATTAATGCAAAAGTAAAAAGGTGGTGCCCTGAATAGTTACGAATTTAGACACCAATTTGTTCCCTGTGACTATTTGCATATTGTCACCGCACTTATAGATGGCAGGTGAACGGGTTCTTCAGGGTAGAAAGAAATGAGACATCTTCTGTAGGTCTGGAGGTGGTTCTCGTTCTCTGGTTTCTGATAGTCTGCCCTTATGGGCTGGGACCGCCGTATTTATACCTAGGTCAGGTACCTCCAGTACCCCCCACTCTCACACCGGGGTGCAGGAGTAGTGGGGGGTGACTGGTGGCGCTTCCTACCCAGGGGACAACTACTGGTGGTAACATTCCCCCCCAACTTCGAAGAACGAGAACCATCTCTTGTTTATTATGAAAATAATACAAAGTATATACAATAATTATTATAATATATATTATATATATTTTTTTTTATTTATTTATTTATTATTATTATTTATTTTTATTGATTTGAAGTGGTTGCTCTTCCTAGCCCCGGTGCTGTGGTCGCTGGTTGGTGGTCATGTGCATCCAGCTCCAGGGGGTCCGACTGTTGCCGTCCCTCCTCGTCCCGTTCCCGAGGTTCGGTGAGCTCAGGTTGTACCGCCCTAGGTGCCGGCCGAAGATCGAGGACGTGTACCTTCACGGGAGTGTGGTCTTCATCCTCTCGCTCCACCCAATAGCAATGTTCCCCCGCTGGAATGATAATCTTCCGAGGGCCGAGCCATAATGGATGGAGACCTCTTCCTCGAGGCCTGCAGCGCAGCATCACCAGGTCTCCAGTTTCAAATCGAGGGGGGTTACGCGGTTTCCGTCCGGTATATCGCCTCCGATACTTTCCTTGTTGAGCCAGAACGTCGCGTTGGATCTCCCTCACGGGTCGATTGACCACATTTGTTCGTGGGGCGCTCCACTCACCAGGCCGAGTGATTTCGTGGCCGAACAGCACTTGACTTGGGGTTTGTCCAGTTGCAGCGTTGGCTCGGCATCGCAGTTGGAAGGCGGCTGTAGCCACATGTTCTCCCCAGGGGTGGTTTGGCTGCTGCAATCTCAGAGCTCGTAAACTTTTCTTAAGCTCCTGGTTTCGCCGCTCCGCAGGGTTGGCCCGTGGGTGGTAGACCGCTGTAGTAAAATGTTGGATGTGCCAAGTCCGTAGTGCTTTCTTGAACTGTGCGTTGATGAATTGTCGGCCATTGTCGGTAATGAGGGTCCGCGGAAACCCGAAGCGTCGGAACACCTCGTCCCGTAGCTTGCGGATGACGACCTCAGCAGCGCTCGATTTTGTCGGAAAGGCTTCGGTCCATTTGGTGAAGAGGTCGGTTACCACCAATATAAATCGATGGCCCTGACTGTCTTCCTCGTAGGGTCCCATGAAGTCTACTGCAACTGTCTCGAAGGGTCGTGTAGGAACGTGTGATTGCAGAGGTGGTTCCGGTTGGGCAGCTCCTCTCTTGATACATGCGCACAGGAGACAGTAGCGGACGTAATTTTGCACGTCCTTTTTCATCCTGGGCCAGTAGTAATGAAGTTTCAGTGCCCTTAATGTCTCCTCGGCGCCCGGATGTCCAGCTGAAGCACTGCCATGGTGCTCGTGCAACACTCTTTCCTTCACGCCCTCCGTGACGTACAGCTTATTCTCGAACAAGAGAGATCCATCGTCTACTTTAGTGTGTCGTAGCAAAAGACTCTCCTGGGCGGTGGGTTGTCCTCCTCTTTGGGCCTCCTGCAGCTTGGCGATTAATGCGCGGCACTCTGTATCTTTAGATTGGGCTTGTCTCACCTCATCAGCTAGTGTGATACCCTCTAGGGTTTGCACCATGGGTAACTTACCAGGGGCTTCCCCGACAGAAGCTTGACCGGGAAGTCCCGCTGGAGGGAGGATCCTATCTATTTCTTCGTAGAGGTCTTCATCTTCCTCGCTCCCGGCAGGATGTCGGGACAAGACATCGGCCAGTTCGTTGTCTTTTCCTGGGCAATGTTCGACAGTAAAAGAGAATTCCTGCAAAAGTAGACTCCACCTGGTCAGCTTTGACTGCGCGTCGCGCGACCGGTCAAGCCATACCAAGGCCTTACTATCTGTTCTCAGTTTAAAAGGCCGGTCCTCCAAGTACTGCCGATACTTCTTGATTGCCCAGATCACTGCCATACATTCTTGTTCATTGATGTGGTAGCGCTTCTGAGGTCCCGTCAGCTTAGCGCTAGAGTAGGAGATTATTCGCCTCTGTTTATCTACCTCCTGGTATAGCACTGCTGCGATTCCCTCCCCACTGGCATCCGTCTGAAGAACGTAGGGAAGAGCAGGGTCCGGGCGGTGTAAAGTGAGTGGTCGATTCAGGGCGGCTTTGGTTTCCTCAAATGACCTCTGAGCTGAGGGACCCCAACGAAAAGCCTTTTTTTCCGATAGGAGGTCCTCGAGGGGAGCCACCAGGATGGTGTATTTCTCCAAATATTCTCGCAGCCATCCACATACACCTAGAAAACTTCGCAACTCCTTCCTGGTCTTGGGCACTGGGAAACTCTGTATAGCGTCGAGATGCCTCGGTTCCGGATGGTTCCCGTCGGTGGCGATTCGGTGACCCAGGTATGTGAGTTCCTCCTTCCCGAAGTGACACTTCTCCAGGGAACAGCCGAGACCGTGCTCCCGTAATCGTTCCAAAACCAGACGAAGATGGGTAAGATGTTCTTCGTAGTTGTTTGAGAACACCAGTACATCGTCCAGGTAAACCCTAGAAAATCGCCCAAAACCCTCTAAAACTTGGGTCATTAATTTCTGGAATGTAGCTGGTGCCGTTTTTAGGCCGAATGGCATAACCTTAAACTGATAGGTTGCTCCGTCATGGGTTGCGAAAGTTGTGAACTTCCTATCGCTCCTCCTGAGCGGTATTTGCCAGTATCCAGAGCGTAGATCCAGGCTAGAGAAAACGCGAGCAGGCCCAAAGTCGCGGATCGCATCTTGGATGAGGGGAAGAGGAGCTGCTTCGTCGCTCGTGAGGGCGTTGAGCCGTCTGAAGTCAACGCAGAAGCGTGGCCGACCATCCTTCTTTTTCACCACTACTACAGGCGAGCAGTATGGACTGGAACTACGCTCGATGACCCCGCTGGCTAACATCTCGTCGACTTGTGCCTGTATCAGCTGTTTCTTCGCCTCGCTGCAGGGGTAGGGTCGAAGGGCAAACGGTTGGTGAGGCGTCAGTTGGATACGATGTTGCACCGCTCGAGCAGTGCCCACAGAAAGCCCGCTAAAGGTAGACGCAAAATTCTGGCACAGAGTTTCAAACTGGGGTCTTAGGCTTTGGGGAAATCCACTTTGTGGGGTCGCTCTCGGTAACACCTGTGCGGTTCTGGGCGATGTAGTACTCCAGTAGACGGTGTGTCTGGGAGTGCGTCCCAGGTGTGTACATCGATGCCCATATTCCATGGTGGCGGCACAACTTTCTAGGAAGGGTGCTCCCAGTATTATGTCGCTAGCCAGAGTTGAGCACGCAAAGAATTTGGCATCATAAACCACATCCTGTATTCCTAGCGGGACTAGGAGGGGCCCACTAACCTTCATTTTGGACCGACCATCGGCCATGGTCACAAAAGTAATTGACCCTGACGAAGAAGGCGGGATCAATTTGGTGTTTATCAAGTTGTACGACGCCCCGGAATCAATTAGAGCGAGGTACGATCGCCCCTTGATCTGTACCTGGAGGCGTGGTAGGTTGGGGAGTGAGCCAGTGGAAAGTGTTACGGGGGTTGGAGGGCAATTGGGGCTTATTGCGGTCCGGCCCCTAGGAAGTTTTCCGACTTCGACTTAGTCCTGGCCTGTTGACGGTAGCGGATCCCTTCCTGAATTCTAATAGCCGATCCAACAAAATGCTCGAAGCTCCAAAATTCACCGACCGCATCGAGGGTTTGTTGTATCCGAGGCTCTAACTGTCTTGTCAGATGAGACACCATCATCTGCCACTGTTCCGCGGGATAGAGCCGCCTCCATAGAACATGCTGGCTGCGCAGGTATTCACCAACGTCATCAGATGTGTTTTGGAGGGAATTGAGGAGCTTCTGCCGGAGGCGGACCAAGTGGGTGTTGCCGTCGAAACGCTCGAGAATGCGTGCCTTAAGGTCCGTGTAGCCGTCTATGTGGTCGTAAGGCGCGTTGAAGGACTCCGCGTCCCCTCTTAGCTGCTTTTTCGCCAGTACATAGAGGCCCCAGCCAGAGGGACAATAGCCATACCGGATTCCAACACCCTCAAGCCGTCTGAAGAACACTTTTGGGTCTTCAAAATCCCGACCGGAAAACGTGAGCAAAAAGTCTGCAGGTGTTAATAGAGGGGGCTCAGGAGTTGGGACCACTTTAAAATGTTGTGAATGGGGTACCTGGTTTGAGTCCGCTGTCACTGGGAGCTGTCGTGGCATTCCATCGGATACAATTGATGCGGGCTGCCGATCTGGAACCTCCAAGCGGCTGGATGTGGGCCCTGCAGCAATCGTAGGACGCTGATCGTTCAGCAAAGCAGTGAGGTCGGCGGCGTTCATCAGACTGGAGCGTAGGGCCTGGAGCGTGTTTGCCGTACTAGGGCGGACGTCAAGGCGATGGAAGTAGTCCAGGGCCTTTCTTAGAGTCAGCTGTAGAGAGCTGAGGACCGACGGAGTAGTGTCCAGGTCAGACAACGGCGCTACGTGGGGATGTCTAGTCTGATGCACCGCGAAGCTCATCTGCAGTGCGTCAAGAGGAGCTGTCGGCTGCATCACATAGCTCCTGGAGGAATCCTGCATTGCTGAGGCAGTACGGCAGTCAGGTTGATGGCCAGGGATGGATTCGAGCGGCACGGAGGACAGCTGCGAGACACGGTTGGCCTGCTGGACGTTCTGCGCTGAATCGCAGGGCGCAGCGGAATACTGCGCCACGGTGGGTGGCCGGTAGGCAGCTTGACGGCCGAGCGATGACTCAAACGGCACAGTTGCGGACAGCGGCGGGAGGCGGCTGTCCTGCTGGAAGTTCTGCGCTGACTCGCAGGGCGCAGCGGAATACTGCGCCACGGTGGGAGGCCGGTAGGCAGCTTGACGGCCGAGCAATGACTCAAACGGCACAGTTGCGGACAGCGGCGGGAGGCGGCTGTCTTGCTGGAAGTTCTGCGCTGACTCGCAGGGCGCAGCGGAATACTGCGCCACGGTGGGAGGCCGGTAGGCAGCTTGACGGCCGAGCGATGACTCAAACGGCACAGTTGCGGACAGCGGCAGGAGGCGGCTGTCCTGCTGGAAGTTCTGCGCTGACTCGCAGGGCGCAGCTGGATATTGAGGCACTGTGCGGGGCCGGTAGGCAGGTTGACGGCCAGGCGAGGCGTCACGCAGCACAGTAGGGGACAGCTGCGAGAGGCAGTTGTCCTGCGGGAAGTTCTGCGCTGACTCACTGGGCAGAGCAGAATACTGCGCCCCTGTGGGGGGCCGGCAGGCAGGATGCCGGCCGGGTGATGACCCACGCAGAGTAGTATTGGACAGCTGCGAGAGGCAGCTGTCTTGCGGGAAGTTCTGCGCAGACTCACTGGGCACAGCAGAATACTGCGCCCCTGTGGAGGGCCGGCAGGCAGGTTGACCAGGGGATGGCTCAGCCGGCCAAGTGGTGGACGGTTGGTCCTGGAAGGCGAGGTTAGAAGAGGGTACACTGGAGGGACCGGTCTGAGTGACACCCGTACTGACGATGGTCGGGGAGGCAGAGGTAGCGCTCGCCGTTGCCATCTGAGCAGAGGGTGTGCACTGAGTGGTTGCCTCAGCAGGGCCCGACATCTCTGCACTCGAGTCCAAAGTAGTCATGCTCCTTAGGATCATGAGGTCGGTCGTTGGGCGCCAATATGTCACCGCACTTATAGATGGCAGGTGAACGGGTTCTTCAGGGTAGAAATAAATGAGACATCTTCTGTAGGTCTGGAGGTGGTTCTCGTTCTCTGGTTTCTGATAGTCTGCCCTTATGGGCTGGGACCGCCGTATTTATACCTAGGTCAGGTACCTCCAGTACCCCCCACTCTCACACCGGGGTGCAGGAGTAGTGGGGGGTGACTGGTGGCGCTTCCTACCCAGGGGACAACTACTGGTGGTAACAATATATATGTGCATATTTCGCTGTTTTTATTGCATACAAATTACAGCCCTAGTCATGTCTCATAGTTTTTAGAGATATGTATATTTGAGGCATGTAATATGGCGGCCCTGAGGATACATTTTTCAAACGGACTAAGTTGACGTTTGCAGTACGTGAGTTATTCGCCATTAATCAGGCGCTTACTTCCCTCTTCAGCGCATTATATTATAACGTCAAAACTATATCAACTTCAAATAATTAGGACCCGTATCCGATTTTGATGAAACTGTAGATGGATGGAATTTGTGTCCCAGAGTAAGAATATCGAAACTATTTTATAAAGAAATTCTTACGAAAGGCATAATAAAGAAAAATAAATATATTTTTTTAAATGTGTTGAAAATGAAGTAGAATAGAATAGAATAGAATGGTTTTTATTAAAAGAAGAAAAATAACATAATTCCAAGAAATATACAAAGAAAAAAAAAACACAGACTATAGCCATTTAGGCCGTCAGTCGGAGTTGGCATTACAGATATTTGATAATGAAGAACAAAAAATATTAACTTATATAAATAAATGAGGAGAATAAATAATCATCGTTAAATTCCTTTAAAAAAATATATATACAGTCAGTAACAAAAATGTTCGGACGGTTTGATTTTTCAATAAAAAATTATAATAATTAAATGCAAAAGTAATAAAAAATAATTTAAAAAAATAATTAAAGCCATTTTTCAATCAAGAATAAGAATTCAAAAGTGGGTTAGGATAAAGGAAAAACAGCTTTGATTAGAACAAATAAATATTTTAATTTAATAAATTTTATAACAAGTAATGTAGGTAACAAAAATTTTCGGACAAAAATGTAAACAACTATAAATAAATTCAATGTTTTTTTTACGATTTCACAAATTCAAGAACCATAATGTTAATTAATATTTGGTTGGGTACCCTTTTTGTGTAATAACATCTTTCATTCGATTCGGCATTGATGATGAAACTAATTTTTTGGTGAAATTTGGAGATATTTTACCCCACTCTTCTAATAACTTTTGTTTCAATTCGTTTTTTGAAGCAATGGGTGTTAATCGAATTTTCCTGTCGAGCTCACCCCATACGTGTTCAATTGGGTTGAGATCGGGCGATTGGGGGGGGTTTCATAACTTTAGGGCAGTTATACAAAAGCCAAGTACGTACCAATTCACAGGTGTGTTTCGGATCGTTGTCTTGGTAAAAATGAAAAGTCCGTAAAATCCCAAGTTTTTCAGCACTCTTTTTCAAATTGCTCCTTAGTAATTCGGCATAAACTTTTCCAGTCATGGTGGTTTCAATGAAAACCAGTTCACCAATTCCACTAGACGCCATACACCCCCACACCATCACTGAGCCACCCCCATGTTTTACTATTGGTTTTAAATTTTTTGGATTTAGCTCCTCATTACGCCTTCTCCAAATTTTGTCGCAACTGTCGGGACTAAATATATTAAACTTACATTCAAAAGTATTTGCTTGCAATAGAACAAACCGCAATAATAAAATATTCTTGTATCTTGTAACTCTTCACAACAAAAAGAAATCTCAGGTCATGTAATGTCAGAAAACTAGATTTTTGTGATATGACGTTGGAAGAGAGCGACAGCAGCGCTGACCCTCGGCAGAAACCGTCCCTTCCCCCTACTCTATCCCCTCCACCTTCCCTCTAAAGAAACTAAGTACCCAATTTTTCTAATTTAAACGTTTTTTCTCCGATATTTCGACAAATAAATGTTTCCAGATCATGTCCGTTTACTTCCATGTAATATATGTATACATATACTATTACTTTACTTTTGTTTACTTCCCTATACATATAATATATGTATACATAATAATATGTACTAAAAATTGTGTAATCGTGTGAACATCAGAGATCAATTGCATGCGTGTGTTTATGTGAGAGCTCAAACGCTTTGACCTGACATCGTACAGGCTCATGACCATCGCTTAACATCCCATCCGAAGGACGGAGTGCTTAAGTTTATTTTACCTCGCAGATGAATGACATTACTCCAAAAAATTTCTGAATGATTCTGGAACTCTTTTGCGAAGCTCAATCTTTTTTTTATATTTTTTTCACTCACAAACGGTTTTTGGTACTCTCCCATTATATCCTGCTTCTTTTAGAATTCTTCGAACATTTTGTGGGTGAACTTTCTTTCCCGTTTCTCTGTATACCTCGGCGACGATCTGAGGTGCACTCCTCGAGGGCTTGTTTTTAATTTTCCGGACAACGCTACACCTTTCTCGGTCGTTTAATACTCTTGGACGGCCAGAGGAAGATTTCAAATCTATCCGATCCTCGTGCTTATACCTTCGAATTACATCGGCTACGGTGCTTTTACTTCGGCCTACCAAACCACCGATTTTGCGGACACTTAATCCTTTTTCATAATTAAAAATTATTATCTGTTGAACTTCAAAAGATGTTCGACCCATCTTGACAGCAGGAAATACAAATAACTACTGAATGCAGTAATAGAAGGATATAAACACATTTCATTTGTTCGGTATTAGCGGTTGGTTGAGAAGGGATTAAAGATCATGATCAGAGTCGCATTTTTTTACAAAACAAACAACAGGTGTCCAGAAAATTTTGTTACGTGAATTTCTTGTCTTCAATTATTAATGCAAAATTTCCTATTAGCTGTAAATGTTTAATTAATTGTTTTACGGCGTTTTGAAATGATTGATGATCTCGAAATTTAAAACTTTGCTTGAATTAAATATTTTGCCATATAACTATGTGTAACTGCAAAAGAAAAACAAAATTATAAATTGTCCGAAAATTTTTGTTACTGATTGTATGTAAACATAAAACATACAAAAATAATAATGCGAATAATGAGAGAATATAATAAAGACAAGAAACCAAATAAAATTAACTAAACAACATGGCGGGTAAATGGTAATAATCATAAATTACATGAAGGAAGGAGGGTCCTTCTTCCTAGAAATTAAATTCCCGAATTAACATATTTCTATATTTAGATGCAGCCCTTGCGTAGTTATAGATCAGATTCCAGTGAAAATGAAGTATAGTAAATATAAAAGAAAATATGGCATAACTTAAAAACAAAAAATCAAAGCCGAATACAAGGGTAAATAAATTTCATACAGTACGTTCTTTTCTTAAATTGCAAGTTATTTAAGGTATTTATTTGGTTTTCAGCTTCACATAGACTATCATGGTGCCTCATTCACATCAATCTTCCGACGTTGCTCTAGTAATGTTACTTTCAGCAAATCTACGGAATCGGAGCAACACGGACGAGCAGTAACTCATAAATTTTGCTCGACTTTTTCACTTAGGACCAATCTAAAAATATTATTCAGCTTTAGATATTTTAGTTTTTCATGGTATCTGATTGAAGTCAATCTTCCGACATTGCTCTAGTAATGTGTTTGTTCAGAAAATATACAGAATCCGAGCAACACGGACGAGCTCTCTCTTATAAAACTTACTCGACTTTTTCACTCAGAACCAACTAAAAATATTATTCAGCTTCAGATATGGTAGTTTTCCAAGGTATCTGAAATCAATCTTCGATCATTGCTCTAGTAACGTTTATTTCTGAAAATACTCTTTTCTTTGTTTCATTGTACAACGTAATTCTGAGAGTGACTTTTTTATACCCAGTAACGCAAGTGTGAATTTGAGAGTGGGGAAGGAAGAAAGAATACAAAAGTAGTTGGTATAAGAATGTTATGGCCACATCATGTCTTTATTTGTATATTATTGATCTTGTAAGTAGGGAACAGAAAATGAACAAAAACATCCTCTATCAATAGTTTTCTGACCCACTGTATTGTATTTCTTAAAAATTAAAATTAAAAAAGTTTATCATAATCGGTAGATGGGTGGATATAGAACTCTTAACAGTAATTATTCATATATAACACTGTCATAATTGTGTTTAGTCTCCAAGCTTCATCCATATTCGTCGGGGCACAGGTCACCACCTCCCCGTTCAAATTTTGTGTTTCTGTCGTTTATTTATTTCAAAAGATTTTGATCAATTTCAAAGAAAATAATGAACTACATATTTTATATATAATCATTAATCTATAGTAAAAGGAAGATTTTTAAAAGAATAATTTGAAGGTATATTTTTTAGCATGGCTAAACTGTTCACAAGTTAGTCATTAAAACTTGTAACCTACAGTTATTGGTAAATACGATGATTGTTTTTTCGATTTTTAAATTGTAAAAGTAGAAAATTAATTCTCGTTAATAATTTTGTAGTCACTTTTTCATTTATTTATTTGTTTTTAACTTTATGATCATATTTTAGTGGTGTACTTGTTGCTACTTTGAACTGAGGTCATCTCTTATCACTTACATGTATCACAATATGTCATAATATTTGTATATGAACATTATTTAGGTTAGTATTTATGTCCAATTTTTTTGCTTCTTTATTCTATGAATCTATAATTGTCTTTCTAATATAAAAAATTGGAATTTTGTAGGATGAAGTTGCAAGAATTCCAGAGTTCGAAGTGCAGCTTCCCCGTGAATACACCCTTTTCTACTTCTTGGTCTAATGATGATCTTGTTGCTATGATGACAGAAAAAGGGGTTTACATTTCGGTAAGAACTTTTTTATTTTGAATAAAAATATATGCACAATAAATGATGCGTGTGGCCAAAACAATTTTTCGTACCACATCCATTCCTACCTAAATGTTATGAGATGTTTCCTTGCTTGTAGAGGATTAGCGTTATTCGACCGCACGCTTCGTATATTGAAAGCAGTGTTGAGCTCGAATAAGTTGATGACTAATTGGTTTTTTACTAATTTATTTTTGGGGTTAGAAATATTTAAGGAATCTTAAGTGTCCAAGTTTTCATTTAATCTATTTCCTGGAGCACTTCATATTTAAAAGTAATTTAAGTTTAAGGTGTCGAAAGAAATTGGTCAAAAATATTAAAAAAGTTTAAATTCACAAATGTATAACTTTATTAAACAATAAAAAACAATGTTTATATCTATTTATTCGTGGCCACGATTGATTGGAAGTGGCGCCCCACCTTGCCCTTAAGTAGAAAACAAATTAATGTTTTTATTGTCGTTCAGACATTTTTAACTGTCTTTTATTTAAAATAAACTTTCTTGTAACCTTATTTAATTTTATGAAAATTTAATGTTTGATCCTTACCTCAATTTAGTTGTTAATTTGTTTCTCTAACTTTTGTTGGCAGGGTGGAGCGAGGAACTTCATGATTTTTGCTTTTCGTCTGTTTTTCGTTGTGGGTCTCTTCAGTATGGTGGTATGTGGAGACATGACTCGGGCAGTTTTCAGCGACAAACCTGCAGGACTCCCGGCGGCTTTTGGCGATTTTAATTCGGACGAGTATCCTGACATTTTTGTCATCAAGTATGATCAGATGGGTATATCAATTCTGCTCGGTGCGGAAACAGAGCCCTATGTGCAGAGTAGTGATCTGAGTTGCGACTTCACAAACCGGGTCACGAGTGTGGTTCCTGGGGACTTCAATGGTGATGCTCTCATGGATGTTCTGGTCACTCTGGAAGATGGCACTGATAAAGGATTTACAGATTTGAAAATCCTCTGGGGTCATGGCAGCGAAAAATTAAACTGTTCTTCTCAGCTGTATCCTTCGTTTCGTGGACAGCCACTCGCCATGGATTACAATCAAGACATGATCATTGATCTATTTGGCGAAGATTCACATGGAAATAGAATATTTTGGGTGTTCGACAAAGATGGAAACTTTACCGTTGTACCAATGATCAAAAATGAAAACGAAAATCGAGATTTTTCCATGTTGAGAATACCTCATTCTCATGCATTTCTCGACTTGAATGATGACTCGGCTGCTGATCTTTTTGTAACAACAAAACATCATTTTGAAGTTTGGCTTTGGCAGAAGGGAAACAATTTTGTTTTTGATGGTAAAAGTAAAATACCCTGGCCTAAATCGAAAAGTATCGTCCACATCGGCCAGTCTCTAATGTTGGATATCGAGTTGAAAGGTAAAATAGATCATATTTTACCAGTGTGTTTTTCAGATAATTGTTCAAATTCAACAATTTTTGTTTATTCCTCGGGAGAATGGCACAATTTGAACATAGTGTTGCACGACAACAAGCAAGGCAGCTGGGGGTTTGTACCTCCCTCGAAGGAAATGTACCTGGAGGCCCCGACTCTTCACGGGGGAGACTTCAACATGGACGGATATCCCGATCTGCTGGCCACGCTACAGTTGGGCAACCAGATGAAGTCATTTCTTCTCTTGAATGTTAAATGTACTGTCAACTGTAAGCAGTTCTCACGTACTTTTGAAGTAGCCTGGGACGCTCTAGAGCCATACAATAACAACACAATTCTTGGTGTTTTTTACGACTTTATGCAAGATGGAGTTCTTGATATTATTTTTGTGCATAAAAATGGGTCAACGTTGAGTGTGTCCGCTTTTAAGAATAGTCTTGACTATGATGCCAATTTTGTTAAAGTTATGGTTATAACGGGTTTGAAGGATAAGAAACAGCCGGTGATCCCGGGGCCCCTGGGTCGCAAGAACCGCACCTACGGCACCAACCTCCCTGGTCCAAAGATCGCTTACCAGACGATGACGCAGGAAGGGTCGCCGCGAGCCGCCATAGCTGCGCAGCTCCCTCAGTCGGCCTACTTTGCCCTTCACTTCCCCTACACTCTGTTCGGACTAGGACGGACCCCCAACTTCGTGGACAACCTCCTGGTGGGTGTGTCTGGCTATAACAGGACTTGGCGACAGATGATCCCCAACTCACAAATGGTTGTGATCCCCCGGCCTAAGGACCGCCCTGAGAAGTGGACTGCTCGTCTTTTTGTCACCCCGAGCAAGCTGATTGTACAAAGTTTCATCGCCCTTCTGGCCACCTGCATGTTCATATCTGTCATCATCGGTATACTTTACTGGAAAGAAAGAAGAGAAGACAATTACGAAAGATTTCATTTCTTACATTAATTTTCAAAAATAAGAAGAAAAAAGTTTGTTTTAAATTAAAAATAGTGATTATTTGGAACTTCATTGTTCTGGTTTTACTTTGTGATACATGTAATATTGTCTTGTGTATATTATATTTGTCCCGATTTTTCCTTTATTATATCATTTTATTTATTTAAATGTATGTAAAAAGAAAGTAAGTTAATTTTTTAGAGTACTATATACTGTAAGTTGCTGTCTTCATCTTTTCGGATTTGTTATTGACCGTTGTGTGTTTCGAAGATGTGTGTGTTGTTCTTAGAAGAGAGTATAGTGACTGAGAAGTTGATATTGTTCCTTAATTAGTTATTTTATACCCAATGGATGAAGGTGTAATAGCTTTTGAAAAACATTTTAGTTGTAGCTTAAAATATATTTTGGAAACTATAAATTATAAATTGAGACTTTCAACTTAATTTTGATTTATTTAACACCGTTTTAACTCCTTCAACTGTCAATAAATTCGTAAGGAATGGAATGCAGCAACAACCCAGTAAGTATATAAAAAATATTCAAATGCACTCTTTCAAATTTGTATGAAAGGGGAAGAAAAGCGATATATTCTAAAGTTTGTGTAAATATTGTTAAATTTTCTTTTAAATTATAAGTAAAGGTACTGTATTTTGCATTGATTATAAGTAAATCTGTGAACAATTTTTTTTTTTTTTTTGTTATTTACTATTAGCGTATGTAAGTAACTAACTGGAGCGGGTCTATTCGGACAGGACAGTAACTAATGGGACTAAGTACCTTCTGTTTTATAACATCCACCCACATCAGTGGAAATGGCCTGCCACTCCACCTCCCTTTAAATGAACACATATCAGAAGTGACTGTACAGGCATTGTTGGTAATTGCATCAACAATTGCAATATTGCAAAAATTGCATCAACAAGTCTATAGTTTGTGAAATTTGTGACTTCACCCTCGAAAATTATATCACGTGATATGTTGTTTAATTATTAACCAAGGCAGGCAACAAACTACTGACTACTCGGATGTATTTAACAATAAAATTGTCTAGGATGCCAATTATTTTATAAATTAGCTGGCGTCCGTAGAGCATTACAAGTTAAATGTTGAAGGAGCATTGGAATGTTTAAGGTAACCTTTAAATTACCAACACATAATTGCAATTTTATCTGCAACTAACTCTTTTACCTCATTTTACTTTCTTCATATGTTTTGAGATGTTTATCTTTCGATCCGAAAATTGAGTAGTGTAAAACAAAAATTAATTCATTTAAAAGATACAAAAATTATTGTTACCGTTTGAATATTGGCTAAGCTCCTAATTTACTCTTAGCTTTTGAATTCTCCTTATCGCGAAAATAATTTGCGGTAATGCCCTTAAGCTATTAATAATAATAATAGAGATACCTCAAGAAGGCAGATAGCATTGCTTGTGTCCACTTGACGTTCATTTTTTCATAAAATTCTTCAATTTATATTGAAAGTAAAAATATCTAAAGCCCGAATTTGCTCTTAGAAAATTCATCACTCAGAACACAATCTGCTTTTGTGCAAAATAAATTCTGCTGACTAACTAGTCTAAACAGAAATATTAGAACACACTTAGCCCTCACTCGACATCTTTGGTTCTTCGTGAGGAACAGGACAGGATGCTGATTGGCTGGGTTCCCAGATCCTTCCCCCAACTGAACAAAAAATTGTCTGTTTCCTGTTTTCCTTTTCCAATTTATTTTAGAAAATCTTATTTTTCCTTCATTCATAAAAAAAAAAAAAAATGTGAACAACACAATTCATTATAGCATATACAAGTGGAGTAGGACAGGACCATAACTAGTCACGACAGGTACATTCTGTTTCACACTTCCTCCCTCCTCCTCCACTGTAATTTCACAACAATGGAAGTAGTCTGCCTGTCCACCTCTCTGTAAATGAACACGTTTCAGAAGGGACTGTACTCGCACCGATCACAGCCCTTAACATAGACCTTTTCTGCTTTAACCTTATTTTATTGTTCCCATGCCACTGGTTTCGACCTATCAACACACTTGCCATACTTCTGTATTTAAAGCTATTTTTATTTTTTTTATTTCCAATTATGTTTTATCTTTTCTGAATGCTTAATTAATTATTCTATTAGCATTATTGGTTCTTTATATTTTTATTGTTTTAATCAGTTGAGAAAAAAATTAAGTACGTTGTGTATGTATTGTATATAATATTAATTTCATTTTTCTTGTTCTAATAAATTAAAATATAAAAATTTACCTCTAAATGGAGTTTTATTGACATTCACCATAAATTTTTCTGTTACTCTTCCCCCGCTATATTTAGTGTAGGGGTTCTTAAATCACTGGAGAATTACACAAATAATTATCAAATATCTATGCAGCAAAATTATTATAATAATTTTTTTTTGCCACAGAAACGGGATCTCTAGTTTTATAATTTTGTTATTCTTTCCTCTCATATTCGGATGATAGAGGAAGCTTTATTATAGTTTCTGAGAGCCAAAAATTTACTTTACAGTCCTTCACAACTTTGGGATTGAGTTCAAAACGAACACTTATTGTTCCTTGTGTATAAGTCCTTCGAATCCTTTTCCTACGCCTAACTCAAGAACCGCTGAACAAATTTTTATGAAACTTGGGTGTATAATTCTGTTTGGCATGTAGTCATTCCTTTCAGAAAGGGCAGTCATAGGCTCAGGTAATCGCAGAATTTTATAAAAATGCCAACCTAGCAAACTTATATGTTCCTGATGATACTGATTTAAACATTTTCTGCAGAGATATTGTGAAATACTTAATAAAAAATGAAGAAAAATGTATGTGTTCAGCCACGACTTAATAAATTGATGTTAGCAATACCGAAAGTACACCCATATATATATATTATGAAATACGACAATATTTTTTAAAAAACCTACGTTTTTCTTTATTTTTTTATGTTTCTGTTAAAGTTTGTGCTGCCGATGGTGTAAGCCGAAACCGATACACTACATTCTTGTATTTTTGTGGAATTAGACAATAATTAGACAAAGTCGTTGCTTTTATTTACTAATATGTAAGTTAAATGAATTCCATTGTTTTTTTTCTGTAGGAACTTAGATATACTCTTGAAAATGACAATCCTGCTTTGGACACAAGGAGATATTTCTTGAAATGTCCAGAGGATGTGCCCACAGCTACCTGCGGCATAAGTGTTGAAGAAATTTTAAACGAATCAAACCTGGACGATGTCTATTCTATTTTAGAAGATGTGACAGTAGCGCCAAAATTGCAAAAAGACTCCTACGTTCCATCCGTGAAGCAGGTGGGATGGTCCCCGGTTGTCTCCAAACACAAGCTGAGGTAAGTCTGAAATTCTACAATATATATTTATACCACCAGGTTCGCGGAGAAGTTATGAAAAATGAGACGTCAGTCCATAGGGCTTCACTCACTCTATTATTAATCAATTAAAACGCGGTGCAGTCATTTTTCATTCTATTATTTAATAGATGTCACTGGTCTACACTTGAATTATGTAAGGGTCACAGTGCATCCGTTTTTGGGCATTTTTTCATTCGAGTATATGGCCGTGCGTGTGGTCCCAGAAGAAGTATGGCGGACTTTTTTTGTTTCCAAGACTGCTGGAGCAACTCACATTGTATTCAGTATTTTAGAATTTGGCTCGATATATTCTAATATATTCCCAATATGATTAGGCCATGTATAGAAAAACAAAGCAATTATAGGAAATGTATTTCTTCAGGACAACCTTCAATTTTTTCAGATAATATAATTATATTGTGAAGGATAAAAGAATACACACACACACACTACTTGTCAAAATTACACGACTATAGTTTCGCCTCTTACGGCATTACCAAGTGAACTAAACCAATAGTTCTGCTGGTTAAGAGTTAAACTCTTGGTTTAGTTCACTTGATAATGCCGTAAGAGGCGAAACTATAGTTGTGTAATTTTGACCAATATAGTGAAAATATTGACAAGTAGTGTGTGTATATTCTTTTAAGTTCAACACTTATAATTATATTGCTTTATTCTTTAGTTTCAACTCTTTTTCTCCCATTTTCTTTATAAATCTCTCGAGCCGCAAGCCTATCCTTAGTATACGTTTTGATCGTCTTATTAATTATTGTATTTAAAGTTTTCCCTGACTCTTACATTTCTCATTTCTCACCGTTTCGTAAATAGACCGTATTTTTTTTTATTTTTTTTTTTTAGTCGTAAGTGGATTTTGAACTCTAGAAAGCAAGAAGTTTAACTACTTCGAGTCTGTTGTGACGGAAACGAGATAAGCTATGAAGAGCTCCTGCAGCAGAATCCTGGACTTTATTAAAGATACAGGACTACTGTAGGGACCAACACTCAGAGGGCATACAATAGGCTTACTCTGGTCGCGGTGACACCAAAAAAAAACCTAAAAAAAAAAGTGTATTTTTGAGAGAGTTCTACAAAAATCCGAGCCAGACATAGCTACTGTGGTAAAAATGGGCAGAATTAGATGGGCCGGCCATGTCGCCAGAATGCATGAGGATATGATCCCGAAGAAACTTTTATCTGAGCCCTTATATGGACGTCGAAGAGTTGGAAGACCGAGACTGCGGTGGTCTGACTGCGTGGCAAAAGACGCCAGGAGCATCGGGATCCGTAACTGGATGACTGCAGCACAAAACAGGGACACATGGCGATTGATGTTGTAGGAAGCCAAGACTTGTCAGCGGGTTGTAAAGCTACACTAAGGAAGAAGCAACAAAAATTCAACTTTCGAAATATCCTAAAATATATATGTATGGAAGTTATGAAAAATGGAAGAGACGAGGGAAAGCGTTACATAAAATAACTAATAGACAGCTGAGAGAATTACAGCATTCTTAATATATAGAAAAAAATAAGTTGTGTATGGGCTAATAGACTGTCAGTGATGGAATTTCCTTGTTGATTGCAGATGTCTGCTGTCAGTTCTAACTGATAGTGGCTCTCTGGCCTTGTACCACTTCTCTGGAAACAGCTGGACCAGCATCCTGTCTGTCTCCCAGCCCTGGCTGGACCACTGCCGATCTCAGTGGGGTCTCCCACCTTCCCACTACACTGACAAACTCAACGAGTTAAAGTCTCGTACCTACACCGCTAAAATATCTGGTAAATATATCGTATTTTTTCATGTATCTTATTCTATATCTTGAGCTGATCCACCGAAAATCTATAAAATATGTACCGAAACTATCCTGTGCTTTGTGTAGAAAGTGAAGTTAAAGTTTGGGATGATCATCCACTTTTTTTGTCCCAGTTAAATGTATATAGATTACTTTCCCGATTGTACATAGTATAGGGAAATTTATGTAATCGGTGAAATTCGATATTGAGTTTTCACCGAATTCCATGTTTCCCAACCGCCTAAATCAAAAATAGGGGGGAAAAAAGTCATGTCTTTATGTGTGTGTCTATGGATTTTCATGAGATAATATAATAAGCGAATGTGGGGGTTTAACTCAAACTAATAATATGTGATATGTGATAAATGTATCGACACGAAATTTCAAGTAATAATAATAATATTTATTCCCATTAAATCCCAACATGGTAATAGGATAAGTCATAAGAATATATACATAACCTATAGGATTGTGAAGTCCCTAATTAAGATAGCTATTGATTTTTAATGAAATCCCTCGAAGAAGAGCGTTAATACTTTAAGGAGATTATTTTTTTTTTTTTTTATTAATTTTGTATTTACAACTATATACAATATATAATAAGCAAATGTGATACATAATAAATAAATGTCTTGGATGTTGAAAGAGAAATCATTCAATAATGACACTCCATTATCTTGTTATTACGGATGAGAAAGATAAATTAAAATATATATAACAAAATAAAAATAGTTAAATGATAAAGAAACGTTTGTAGATGATTAGTCTTCAATCCACTTGTAGGTCTCGAGGCCATTGCCGCCTCAGTCTCCGAACATGAACATTAGGTAGGGTTCTTGTGGCAAGTCTGCGGACTAAAAAGGATTAGGGTGAAAGGAAAGGGTAGAATGGAATTTTCTCTAGCGGGATTTAATTACATCCCTTACAAAGGGAATCTGCAGGTCATTGTGAAGGATAGCATTAGAGACGTAGAATGGAGCGTTTGTGATTTTACGAAGGATACGGGATTGTAGGGTTTGGATTCTATAAGAATTCGAAGGTTTAGTTGAGTTCAGCTCCATACGCCCAAATTGGCTTCAGTGATTGGTTGTAAATGAGTCTTCTATTACTTAATGTAAGTTTCGATTTAAGGAGATTCACTGTGCATTATTTATTTATTTATTATTTTTTGTTTTTTGAAGCTTTTTGTTGGGCTGGCCTACAAGGAGTTACGATACCATGGTATTGTCTATTCACGGGAACACTAAACGGAGAATTCGCCATTTGGAAAGTGCAACAGGACCCAGATACGAAGAAGGGCGACATCTCTCTGCTAAAGGTTGAAAAAACAGAACTGAAGCACATTAGGGCCATTTGTAGTCATCCACTCAGCAACGACACTTGTGAGTTTTAAATTTTATTTTACATATTACATATAGTCGAGATCACCAATTCAACGTCCTGGGGGCTCTCCCCCTCCCCTTTACAAACTTTAGACTACCGACCCCCACCCCTCCTTCACACCCGACAGCCTCTTCAAATAATATAACTGTGTAGAGTATTGGATAGTTTGAAATTGTTTAAAGAAATTAATAAATAATTTAACTAAGAATGATATAATTCCTGGCGTGTATCAACATTTATTGACAGCGTCGGTAACACAAGGTAGTGTGCTTGCTTACTAAGGTCGCGGGGTCGAAACCCGGCCGAGGCCCTTATGTTTTTGAAAAAAGTAGTACTTCTTGACACATTTTAAATCGTTGTTATTAACAGGAATACAGTTTTATGATTATTATTATTATATAATATATAATTATATGGATTCTAAAACCTATTATTTAATAGGCAGATTCAAAATATGAAATTTGGTTGAAATATGTACAGTCATTTTTCGTGATGTTGAAACGAATAGACAGACACACTGTTGTGAAAAATGAATAGAACAAAAAATATTTTAAATGAAAATTGTCTTTCTTATTGATTCTGCCTGTAAATTTTTCTCAAAAATCAATCATAACTGAGAACACATAAAATAAATTTGTCTGTCTCCAACTTTAGTTTAGACCACATTGCTATAGATTCTAGTTTCTATAGATGTATAGACACAACATTTTATGTGTGAAATGAGAAGTGGCTGTGTAATACGTATGTATTTTCAAACAAATTGACCGAAAGAGGAGAGTTTAGAGGGAGAGGGAAAATTTGGTTAATAATTTGAGCTGGGGAAGTACATTGCTGGCGATTTTCTGGAGACTTTGGCGCCAGGGAAAATAAAGCATTTCGGTAATTATTGAAAAAAGTATATAACAAACAAAATTTGAAATACTAACACATAGCCGTGAAAGAGCATTAGGACGTTAAGTCCACAACTCAATAATAACAATATTTCAATACTATGTAATTATGATTTGTTTGTAAATTATATTTATTGTTTTTTAATTACAGATATTGTTTTCCTTTGCTATTTTGATGGACAAATTCAAAGTATTCGTGTTATAATTAAATCAGATGCAGTATTTCTTCAAGACCCTCAAATATTTTGGGAAGATTCAGACAAAATTCAGGTTTACCCTGGAGGGATGGTGTCTACAAGCGTTGAAGGACATTTGTATCTGACGGTGATCAAAGGAAATTTCATTATTATCTTCTATATGGATCACGAAGGGAGCCTCATGACCTACGAAGTGATACATCCTGAAGACTGGGCAATAACTGGTATATTTCACTAATTGTTCACTCTATTTAATGACAATGTAGGCCTCCTTTTCTACAAAACATTTTAAAGAAACCGCCATTTTTTTAATCAGTACATTGACTATTTACGCTAATATTTATATGGTCACAGGGAATTAGTTGTTAAGTCGAAAAATGTCCAAAATGAGTTGAGTGTACTGTGATCATCTCCCAAGCCATCTGCGCACTGTGAAGAAGTTGGGAGCTTAGGACTCTAATACTTTCGGAATTATAAAGATGTGGGTTTCTTGGTATCTCATAAAATTGTGTATGTTCTCGGTTAAATCAACTTAATCTACTTTTTTGAGGAATCATTCACGAGATAACTACATTTAACCAATTATTCACCACGGCAGACTATTCCAAATGAAGAGGGAGTTTTCTGTTAAATCAACTAGCTCAACTTTAGAGAGGCATCATTCACGAGGATTTCAAAAAGTATGGTTAATAATTAGTTGTGTATAAAAATTAGGTAAGTATAGTCAATAATTAGATGGGAAATGATTAGATAACTAAGGGAAAATCCAAGAAAGAATTAACAATATTCATTTTCATTCACTCCTATAGATTTAGAAGGTATATGATTAATAATGATGCAAACATTTATTTATTCCAAAAACTGGATTTACACGAAAAAGTAAAGGTTTAAAGCAAAAGTAAAAAAGTGCTGCCTTGAAAAGTTACGAATTTAGACTTACCAATTTATTCCCCGTGACAGAGATTTATGCGTCACACTTTATAAATAGCGGAGGTTATTGAATATTGAAAAATAAATTTTACTTTGATTTGTATTACATTAAAATTATGATAAACAAACCGTTAAAATTGCTAATTGTATGCATTTAGAGTGCAAGCCCTGTGCATTATTATGCAGTTGTTACTTCCCCAGCTATAGGATGTATAGGGGAAGTTATGTAATATGTCAAAAATTCGATGCAGATTTTTCAACAGAATTTCATGTTTTCCTACCTCCTGATTCCAAAAATGGAAAAAAAATGTGTGTCTGTGAACGCGATAACTCCCGATAGAATTAATGTATCGACACAATTTTATGTGTGTACCCAGAACATTCTAAGTACGAAATCTATTGATTTTCAGTCAAATCAGCCATAGGCAAGGAGGGATTAGGAGGGAGGCGAAACACATAAACTCTAATAACTGTTGTAATGAATGTATTGGCAAGAAATTTATATGTAAATTCAAAGCCCCCTAGGGATGCACCTATTAATTTTCCCGAAGGGGATTGGGAGAACCAGGAAAGGGGGACTCGATTTAAATACCCTAATAACTGTCGATGTAATGAATGTATCGAAACAAAATTT
This sequence comes from Aradus depressus, assembly GCA_963662175.1. Taxonomy (NCBI): domain Eukaryota; kingdom Metazoa; phylum Arthropoda; class Insecta; order Hemiptera; family Aradidae; genus Aradus; species Aradus depressus. The sequence continues at coordinate 38,406,102 of OY759222.1, forward strand.
AGTACATATAAGGATTCAAAACCTGCTGTGTAAGTTAAATATCGAGTATTAGCCCAAATGGTGTATTGACTTTGAGGGAGAGCGAAAACTTCATTAATTCTTGCTGAAATGACACAGCCGGTGATTCACTGACGACGTTTTTTCCATAGCACCTTCAGGAATTGAAATCGCCATCAAATGGGGAGGGGGACTCGCAAAAAAAAAAAAAACTACAACGAAATTCATGATACGAGTAATCTATTTTGGGTATTGGTGCCTGAATTCTGCAAATAATCTTATAAATGGAATAAACACATCTTATGCATTGCCAGGGCAGCCGCACATCCGACCTGAACGGGTCCCCGGCCTATATCAATAATACTAGAGATGACATTTTTCTGATTGAAATTATACTTGTAATTTTTGCAATGTCTTTTGGAATGAAAGGTCAAATATCAAACAAAAACTACTTTTCTAACTCTTAAACGTTAGAAATTTTTAATGGAGTTCTTTAAACAAAAATGATCAGATGAGGATAACGGTAAGAAAAAAAATTAGGTCAAAGATTTAAGTCTTAAGTCGCGTGGTGCACAAGGTCTAAGGCTAGATAATCCAATATCTTTATAACTGTACGTGACTAACCTGCTATTGGAGGTCTGTCGAAGGTGACGGAGGAGCAGCTGTTAGTGACAGGCGCCTCAGGGAGTCTGTTCCTCATCTCTCTCAAGGATGGCATCAACTTCTCTTCAACTATAGCCAAGATGCAAGACTCTCATCGGTCTAGCTACTCTTGCTATGGACTCGCCTTATCCAAAAATAGCACTATTGCAGTTCTAACTTATAGGTAAGTGCGCATTTATTGGTTGAGAACAAAAATTAACAAATAATTCTGTTAAATTAGATCAAATATTGAGGAAAGAAATAAATATATATATATATTTTGCTGTCACCAAATTGAAAAACAATATGCGCTTTATGAAACTCAATTTATTTCGACAACTATTAGTATTTCGAATCATCGCGGTGACGTGAAGTCATTGTTCAATATTCGCTCGGTCTTGTTTCGAAAAGTGAAGATGTATTTTCATAAGCAAAATATACTTATCTCTTTTCAATATATTTATACTGATTTGAAAAATTACGGTTGTAGCTACAAAAGGATAAGAAAATGGCCACCCCTGGTCTAGTCAATACATCTGTAGTGAAATAGATTCGAAACTAAGAAATGGTTGTATTTTCAAGACAACGCAGGGTATTGATGTGTTAATTAATATATCAAGAGAATGTTGGAGGGGGCTTTGAAAGTGTGATCTGAGCTGATCGGTGTATTTTCCAGCCTGAAGACCCACTACGACCACCTGGTGCTGCGTGAGCTCTCACAGATGGTCTGGTGCACCGTCAACAACATAGAAGACATCCAGGTTCAGCTCTCCTCCTTCACGGGGTATCTAACCAATGTTTGGGATATTATCGACCTACTTAGGTAATAAAAACAAAAAAATAACAATTAATTCAGAAAAACATTTTAGCATTCATTTATAGTCTGTAAGGTGAAATTTCCTCCCTGGGTCCAATGAAGACGAGCGTCAGAAGGACGCAATGACGCTTCCTAGAAGTACATTGTTTTGAACTGAACGGTGCTCTCGAGGTTCTAGGGACATAGTGTCACGTGAACTGAACGGTGATCTCGAGATTCTAGCGACACTATGTTATTATTCTTAAGGGATGGAAGTCCCAGAATAAAGATTATTTTTCATTTAATTTAATTTCAAGTGTTTTTGGTGTGTGGTTTGACAGCCAACCTGGCGGACGCTTCCAGAACTGCCTCTCTGCCTGTTTCAAATAGTTATTGTACACTAGATACAAGAAAGCAGCCGAGAAAATAAATTTAAAAAAACATGAAATGGGAAAGGGGCGCATCACTTTGACGCCCTGTGTGTATTATTGTGATGTATCAGGGCCTATAAGAGAACATTCATGATGAGCGATGAATGGAGAAGGTGTCATTCCTCAATCTTTTCTAAAAATATTGGCAGCTTCCTCATTTTATCGACACAAACCTGACCAATTGTAGTTCAGTGGTCAATGTATTGAGAGTGGTCCTTACACACTTCACTGACCTCCCACAATTGTGCATAATACTTTATTTATTATTATCTACTTATATTATTACTTTATTGTTTATAGGATTGAAGCTATTCAAAAAAATGTTGAGGTGGCGTGGACTGATCCAAGCGAGGAACTAGACACAATAGAAAATTATGAACTGAAGAAAATTTTGATATTTTCAAAATTAACTGCTGTGGTCAATAGTAATGATCAGAATATGTGCCGAAGAATTGTAAGTATTAATAAAATACTTCATCATTTTTATAGGATCTGGTGAATGAGTTATGTAAACATTTTTCATGTCATACATCTTTCCCGACAGAACTAAAGAAATCCCAAATAATAATAGCTGGATGTAACAGAGAGATGTGTATAATATAATTCAATATGTAATTGGCGAATATGTAAGGTCTATAAAATGGTCTCATTATTTTCATAATTGAAGCATATATTACTAAACACCCAAAAATTACTGTAAAGTTTTTGGTGAATGTATGTCAAAAGGAAGGGGATGATTGGAGGGAGGACATTGTAATAAATGTATCGACATGAAATTTTATATGTAAATCCAAAATCTTATAAGGATGGCCCCTGTCAATTTTCAGCCCAATCGGCCGAAGGGAAGGGGGATGGAAACAGAGTATGAAGGTGGAAGATAGATTATAGACAAAGACCCATAAAAAAAATGTTGAAATGTTGAATGATCACAGCCATGCATCTACATAGTGTTTACCCTGTGATTGTGAGCTAGGATGCCTGACCTTGTTCCCAACTATACAAAACACTTATCTAACAACCATACCCTCCTTAATTTCCATTGTTGATACTCAAGTAAATACTGAACAATAGAGTATCCTTCCTTAATCTTTATAAGGAACATGCGGCTCGAAATGTCAAGAAAGTTACACATAACCCTCCATTGTTACAAATATTTATAAATATATATTCTTCTTTTAGTTAACCGGCCGATTTGAGTGGAACAACATTTGAATGGGTGTCTGGAAGAAGGGCCTATGTCAGGCTTTTCAAATTTTACAGGAGCGCAATTTTGAACAATGAAACAATTGCAATATAATAAAAACCAGCTGAAAATGAAATAGGCCCTTTTTCCATTGGAAAAATACTGAAAACAAAAAGACTTTTTTTACGATTTGTTTATTTCAAAGTAAGGTCGGAACATAAAAAAAAATTATTGATTAATACAAAATACTGCAAAAGTAGTGACTACTGTAAAGGTTTAGAATTTTTTTTTTTTTTTTTTTTTTGCCTCATGTACTATACATATTAGCCATATCTCTTGTAAATGTGTTATCTATTTATTTTAAGACATCCATGGCCCCGGGAGGGAGTTCTATCTACGAAATAAAACTCACTCCCGGAAGGGATTCAGTTCCAGAACCCGAAAACCATGGTGAGACCATGCGACCAAAGCCCTACGCTCTAGAATTTTATTTATTTAATTATTATATTAAATAATTTTCTTTATCACATTACTAATAACATAGGCCCTTCTTCTCCGTTCACGCCTTCATTAATCAAGGTTTATGGCATCTAGTGGCAGAGTATTGTACTTAAAACTATACAGGTGCTTGCTCCACATCACATAGGTCCTTCTTCCATGAAAAAACGGTTTTTCAAAAAATGAAAACATAGGCCCTTTTTTCAGACACCCATTCATTTGTCATGATCGTCTCATTTATTATAAAGAACATAGCTAAAACACACTCTCAAAGATTTCTGTAAACGAAAGATGCAGAACGTAAATTACCTACAGAGAGTACCAGGCTACCGACTCTCTCTATACAAAGTGTAGGGGAAGTTTTATAATCGGTCAGAAATTCGATGCGGAGTTTTCAACGGAATTTCATGTTTTCCGACATTCTGATTCCAAAAATGAAAAACTAAATGTCTCTCTATCTGTGACGACATATATGACAATAACTCCCGATAGATTGAACGTATCGACACGAAATTTTATATGTGTATCCAGAACTGTCTAAAGACGACTCCTATTGATTTTCACCCAGAGGGAAGAGGGGCACTTGGGGGAAGGCTTAACACAAAAACTCTAATAACTGCCGCTGTAATGAATGTATTGACACGAAATTTCATGTGTAAATTCAAAGCCCTGTAAGGACACCTGTTAATTTTCAGTGGAATCAACCGAAGGGAATGGGACTATCTGAGGGGGCTCAACTCAAAAATCCCAGCAACTGCCGATGTAATGAATGTGTCGATACAAAATTTAGTATGTAGATTCAAAAGGCCCTATGTGAGTGAAATATCGAGTTTTAGCGCAAACGGTTGATTGGCTTTTGAGGTAGAGCGAAAACGTAATTGATTAATTGGTACTGGGGAAGTATAGCCAGTTATCCATCGACTTTTTTTTTTTTTTTTTTGTAATTGTATACATATGAATTTGTTACAGGAAACATTGAACGAGGAAATCAAAGCATTAATAATGTCCTGCCATGTGTTTAAAACCTTGTCCAATATGGGGCCTGATGCAGACAAACTGTCCAGTTTTCAAAAGGAGAGTATATCTCTAATGAAGGAATGGCTCAACTATATCATTGAGAAGTACAGCTCCAAATTTAAGGTTACCTGCGAAACTGCGGTCAGTCTCCTCGATATATCCAGTTGTTATACTCAAGATTCTTATCAAGAGAAATGTCAGATATGTCAGAGCAATATCCTTTTTATTCTGTTTACATATGTTTTAATTAATTGAATAAATTAAATAATGATAATAAATTGTATAAGGAATCTGTTTATACGCTCATCCGGTTGATAAAACTACAGGAACATAATATACTCCTCTGAACACGAATTGGGAGTCGTTGAAAACCTTATGTATATATATACATACCGATCAATGCTTATTTCGGTTGCAGAGTTTGCAGGATTGCGCATAAAGTTTACTATCGGCCAGAAATTCCGACCTACTGATTCCCCATTTCTGTTTGTGTGTCTGTGAACACGATAACTCCCGTTAGAATGAATGACTTGAAATTTTATATTTTTCAATTTTCAATTTATTTATATATTTACAACGGCATAACACTTGCCATTAGCAATTGCGCTAAATAGTGCAATGTCAGGTGCGTTGCTGTACTGCTGAGGTACGTGACCGAAGAGGAGTCCAGGCTAGTCCTGGAGCAGGTCCCTCTGCCATATCCGCTTGAGGCGTTGTGGTAGATTTGTGGGGAGAGTGTTTATAGATAATTCTTGTATAAGTGGATTGGCGTGATGATGGAGTTTGTTGTGAAAAGTTTGATATCGTGTCCTGATAACAGAGGGTACAAATGGGATGTTGAGGTCATTTTTAGGATGTTGTATGTTTGATTTTTTGGCTGATCCCCATATCTTGATGCCGTAAGTCCAGATGGGTTTTAGTATAGTGTTGTATATGTGAAGTTTGTTTTCAAGCGATAATATCTATCGTCGTCCCATGATTGATTTCAGTCGTCCAAATCGTATTTTGAGGTCTGCGTTTCAGTCTGATATGAGTTGTCCAAGTTAAACGTCTGTCTAAATGAAGTTCTAGATATTCGACAGTGTCGGATGTAGGAATGGGCTGGTTGTTAATGTAAACTGGTGGACAATAATTTTTTTTTTTCTTTTTTTTTATATTTATATTTTAATTCAAGACTCATAATGTTTGCAGCTATTAATTTCCTGCGAAATCGGTCGAAGGGAAGGGAGGGGCCAGATAAGAAGGACGATGTTAGGACACAAAGCTAAGTATGAGCATTCAGGAGCCACTACATAAATTAAATTTTGAGTTTAGTATCAAACACTCGGCTTTGGAGGGAGAGCGAAAACTTAATTGATTAATTCTTGCTTGAGAAGTACATACATAGATGATTCACCAACTTTTTTTTAAAGTTGTGTTTTTGAGTTTGATTTTGTTTCCGTAGTCGGGTTTTTGTTTTTACTAGGTACAAGTTCTGCTCAGAATATGGTTAGATTTGACCTCATCATAAGTATTTCGTCCTCAACTCTTGGAAGTACAGATCCTTAAGTTCACCGGCATGGAGACTGCGGTCTGTGAGAGGGACCATAGGATCCCCCGATGCTCCTTCAGCCTTGTCCAATGTCTCGACGTGCCCTACTATATGTGTCCTCAATGTTCCGTCCTCGTTCACAAAGAAGCAGGTATTATATTTGTTGAAATGACACTAAAATTGACATCAATATAATATATCTATATATAATTACTAGTTCGACGTACAATAATAATAATATTATTAATTCCGTTAAACCATAACAGGGTAATAGGATACGTCACAAGAATGTATTAAGAAAGTTATAAATTAGATACATAACTAGATATGAACTCTTAGAGTCTGACACACTTGGATAAGAACTAACAATACTAGTAAAAAACAAATTAAATGAATGAATAAATACTTGAAAATATGATCACAAAAATAATATCATACAGTAGATAAATAAAGTATATAATACAGTAGATGCATTTTTTTAATTTGTTTAAAATAATTATTTTTCAAGAACTTTTTTTAAGTGTCTTTTCTTCACGGTAAGTAGTGAAAATTGTTTCCCAATGTACTGTGGAAATCTTTAAAGTAACCTTGAATGAAAATCTATCTGGTGGGTTGTGGAGCTTTGGAACATAAATACTCTAACCCCACTTGCGGAGTTCTATCTTGATGATGTAGTCTTCTTGGATTGCCGCGATATCAATGTCGAGTTAGACAGTCAGTTGGCTAGACTAGCAGCGCCTACTGGCCTTGTTTATATCAACTTTTAAGTCTTACTTCACTTGTATCAAATATTTGTACTGTTGCCAAATATGAATGTTGTAACTTACATTATCATCAGCCAAAACAATTTGTATTCTCATTGATCTTAAAATATCACTTTATTGACAAAACCTACTCTTAACAATGGCTGTGCCAAGGGGAATTTCTGAGTGCAAACACCGGTTCAGGGACAGCATTCTTCATTAAAACTTTCTTACTTTCCCACCTGTACTTCGTATACCCGGCCGAAGCTCTTAGGTTTTTTTATCTGGGAGGTGTAAAAACCTTGAGCACGCCGTCCTTCGGATGAGATGTTAAGCGAGCCTGTACAATATCATCGTTAAAGACCTCTTACTTCAAGTGAATAAATCTGGGTAGGCAAAAATTTTTTTTAGAACTCAGTAGAGCCTGACTCAGGTCGACCAGAGTGACGAAAGAAAGAAATATGACGTAATGAAAGAATTCAGAAATCTTGGCACGCCACTACTCTTCAAAATATAACTACTTATTTTATTTTTTTGGTTTTCAGTGAAGATAGGCTGCTGTTTCTGTATATTCTGTGACTGTTTCCTGAGACCCCTAGAAGGTGTCATTCCAGCCGATTCTACCAGTAGTGTTTGAACCATCGGACTCAATCTCAAATTAAAATAATAACATGTTTTTTTTAAATAAAGTTTTTCAAATAATGTATTTTTGTTTATTATTATTAATTAACTTGTCCTTCCCATTTTTCTCTGAAGTGTTGATACTAATAATTGGAGCCTTGATAATCCGAATCCTCGCCAATCTGTACACTTTTTGTTTTTTGGATACTAAAAGAATGAAGGGATGAATTCCTAATGTTTGTGTTATCCACAGAACAAGACTCAGATGAGAGAAAACCCTAAAAAGCTCTGATTATTCTCTTGTAGTGTTGCCTCTATCTGGCTTCCTTTAAGACAGCTTTAGAAGAACGCGGATATACATGGTAAAACGATTCCATTTAACAAGAAAATTGTACGAAAATAAAAAATTTCAAATTCAGTTTAGGTAAATAAATTATCATTGATGTTCCTACAGTAAAAACCTCACTAATTTGAACTTTCTTTTCGTAGTGAATTTTTTTTATAAAACAATTGAAGAATAAAAAAGTTTTGTATATTTGTCACAGTAGTTGAGGGCGCCAGTCAGAGCTAGCGTGCCTGCTTACTGAGCTAAACATCGTGGTCGAGGCCCTTAGGTTTTTTATCTGAGAGGTGAAAAAACCTTGAGCACGCCGTCCTTGGGATGGGACGTTAAGCGATGGTCCCGAGCCTGTACCCGTCAGGTTCTCTACCCACTCAACCGTTCAAAAAATTTGGCCCTTTAGCAACGCTAGAACTTATGGAACTTGTTTCTGCTTCGCAAATTGTTCCGAAAGTCAAAATACGTCCAATATTTTTGTAGGAAACAAATAACCATTCAATGGTTCAATCTTAGGCTGCTTCAATGTTTTTAAACTAAACAATTACCAGGTAACCTTAAAATAAACTTGACCTCTTCCGATTTCAGAAAATTAACCAAATATTACGACGAAATAAATATACAGATTTTAAGTTTCGAAAGCAAATTGTAATGTTTTACTTCCTCTTTCCAACGATGTACTGTGATCTCAATTTTCGCCCGAAATCTAATCAGATCTAGAAAGAACATCTGACTCCTTCATTTAAAATTTCAAGTTCATAGCGACAATCGTTTTTGCGGTAGAATATATAATAATACACACACAGAAATCATCGCCAAAATAGTCAAAACGTATTCAGGAGACTTTGAAACGTGAAAATCCATTGAAAACTCGATCTCGGATTTTTGCACGTTTATAGTTCTTTATACTATAGGTAAATAATTTTTGACCCTTACCTGAGAACATTTGCGCTAATTCGGACTTTCAATCATTCAAATTTGATCTGGTCCCATTTAGTTCAAATTAGCGAGGTTTTGCTATTTACTTTTTTCTTTTTTTTTACCATCCGATAATTTTGAAGAACCCTTTTCAATCATCAGTTCCGATTATCAAGACTAAGGACAGTTGATGGCCTCTGTGTGAGGTTCACCTGCGATTCAGCTTACTTGTTTAGAGAAGGTGAAATGACATAAACTAGCTGATTAATATGTATTTTGGTTATAAACCGAATAGATGTAAACATTTTGACTATAAGTTGAGAAGAAGTTACTCAAAAAAAGGTACAAAAATTCGACACGAAAATATCATAGACGCAATTTTTTCTGTTATTCCACTCTTCTCCTGGTTTTGCAGGACCACCAGAGAATAATGTTGAAGGAAATATTGTTAAAGGTGTTTTCATGAAAATAAAATACAACCTATTGGAAAATAAATAAATTGTTTTATAAATAAGACAAGATACAACTTTTATGTATTTAAATGTTGGTAACAAGAAAATGATAATTTGTCATAAAATAAATAGTGAACAATTTTTATATACAAAGTATATGTACAGATATATATATATATATATAACTAATTCAACTTATGTCATGACTCTTTCAGTTTGATCACACTTATCGTAGGGGTTCCAAATCGTTTTTCAGCTTCTTTGAAAAAAGCACCTTCCATCTGACGTACAAGTTCATTGAAAAACATGTGGGCCAATTTTGAATGTAAGCTTGATTTAAATTCAAAAGAAACATAGAAATCGATAATGCAGGACTGAGGCTGTTGTTTGAGACCGGGACTAAATCGCCAAATTGTGACCAAATGGTCGAAAAGTCGGCCCTCCGTACAGACCGCTTTGACTAGATGGGGTCGCTTCAGTGTCACCCTTGATGTGTAACTTTCTATCACTGGTGGAAAACCTATTTCCAGTTCCCCCAGTAATTCTTCTTTATTTCGTGTATGAACCAGTGATTTGGTACAAAATGGTACGAATTTATTGTAATTTTCAACATCAGATACCACGTTGTACATTTGTTCCATTGAAAACCTGAAAAAAAAAAAAAATGTTTTTAAAAATATTTTGAAGAAAAGGAGGGAGACCTTATCTTAGTTCCTGTCGAGTTTGAGATTTTCGAATAGGGAATAATCACTGAGTAAAATAAATAAACGAGTGTTTGGGCTAAATCTCAATATTTGATGTACATAGTGGCTTCTGAATCCTCATACTAAATTTAGTGTCGATAAATTTTTACATCGGAAGAGGTCTACTGTGTCCCACTAGACAAGTCTGAAGCATGGAAGAGAAAACGTCCTTCTCCAGTCAATAGGGGCGGTTTTATAGAACCAGGACAAAGCAAGAACTCGTGTTGCAAGAGACTACAAAATTGTGTGTGTTACAGTATGAAAAAATCAACATTTTGAATTTTTTTTTATTATTTAAGCCCTGTTAAATGATCCCATAAGTTTAGGCCATTTGAAACATTCAAAACAAAGTCACTTTAAGCTTTTTAATCTCTGAAAGGATCTACCTGTTGCGTTAATTGCTTTTCCAGTTTCCAATATGATACATTCAAATAAATACATGCAGAAAAATTGTAAGAAATAAGTTACTAAACGTTTATAGATAGCGCAGATCTACCCGCAGATTTACCCGCAGATCTACCCGCAGATCTACCCGCTGACAACGTGAAAGTTACTGACATTAGATTTTTAAAGCAGCTAATTGATATCACTATCATTTGTATCAAATCTTCATGATTTCTAGTTGTTTTTTTTTGTTATCAGACTAACGATCCTGACCTTTTGTTATCTGCCATGATTAATGAAAGGGGTCGGCAACCATTTTTCCGTTGCGGGGATTAGATGTACGTTTTCAGGTGCGGGCTCCATATCAGAACAGTATTACTAAAATAAGCGCTAAGAAAAATCATAAATTACAAGAAAACCAGACAAATTGTATCAGTTACATTATATTCTATCAATTGACTTGTATCACATTCTAATTCCTCATATTTTATCGCAGAAAAATCCAATATTTTTGTTCAAAACAAATATTTTACGGGTCCCTCGCGGTCCGCACAGAAGGATAATGGGGCGGCATGTGGACCGCGGGTCTACTCCTGATTTTTACAAACACACAACTGTAACAGAATGTGGTTATCAGGGCGGAACAGCTAGGAGAAAAGTAAAATTATTTTTTTTATATACAAATGAAGGAAATCATACGAAAAAAATAAAGTTAGCAGGGATGTGAGGGCCTAGTGAGGCTCTTCGCATCATTGAGAGTGGCGCGACAACCCATAGTGAATCAAGGCCTCCTCCAACAGTGTCCGCCAGTTATCTCTGTTTTGTGCAGCTGCCCTCCAGTGTCGGACTCCAAGCAGGCTCCTCGCATCATTGAGAGTGGCGCGACAACCCACTTAGTGAGTCAAGGCCTCCTCCAACAGTGGCCGCCAGTTATCTCTGTTTTGTGCAGCTGCCCTCCAGTGTCGGACTCCAAGCAGGCTCCTCGCATCATTGAGAGTGGCGCGACAACCCACTTAGTGAGTCAAGGCCTCCTCCAACAGTGGCCGCCAGTTATCTCTGTTTTGTGCAGCTGCCCTCCAGTGTCGGACTCCAAGCAGGTTCTCGCATCATTGAGAGTGGCGCGACAACCCATAGTGAATCAAGGCCTCCTCCAACAGTGTCCGCCAGTTATCTCTGTTTTGTGCAGCTGCCCTCCAGTGTCGGACTCCAAGCAGGCTCCTCGCATCATTGAGAGTGGCGCGACAACCCACTTAGTGAGTCAAGGCCTCCACCAACAGTGGCCGCCAGTTATCTCTGTTTTGTGCAGCTGCCCTCCAGTGTCGGACTCCAAGCAGGCTCCTCGCATCATTGAGAGTGGCGCGACAACCCACTTAGTGAGTCAAGGCCTCTTCCAACAGTGTCCGCCAGTTATCTCTGTTTTGTGCAGCTGCCCTCCAGTGTCGTACTCCAAGCAGGCTCCTCGCACCAAGGACGTCGGACTAGGACCACCAGGAGGACTCGCCATCTTGAGGCCTCCTTTCCAAAAGTAGCCACGGTTGTCTCTGATAACCACAGCAAGTTACAATCATTCCTCTTTCATAATGGCGACCCCGCATAGGGACCTCCATCTGGGGCCCGCGAGACTTCTGGACAGCACTGGAAGGAAGGCCTAAAAATATATTGCACACTTCAATTTAAAAAGATTTCTTTTTATGTCTTAAGAACGCAGTTAACTCATTCGGTCTTTACATCTCAATACCCTCTTTTTTTTGTCCTACGACTTTCATTTTTTAAATAAAAATATAATTTTACTTTCCTGCTGATTAGTCGCTCTTGATAATTATGGCCGATCTACACAATCCCATACCTAAATACTTATGCATTAAAAAAATTGTCTACTTTTATTTTAAGCCTATTAAATATAACCAGTTAAATTAATTAACATTGCGGCAGCAAAAACATGGATTCAGGACATTAATATTTATATTTTGCAGGAAGATGTACATTCAGACTTATTAACATGGGCACAACCAGATATGTTAAATCTCTTTTTTCAGCCAAGTTTAGTTCAGCTGTGAGACAGCCCATGCGTAAAACGTTGGAGCGAATCTCTCAAGGTAGTTCTGGGATCTTTCTAATCCTTCGTACTTCCCACATAAGCCAACTTGAGAGGAAAGGGAAAAACTGGAAGATATAGTATGTATTATGGCAGAAATAACATAGGTTCCCAGTTATGCACCGTATTACATAAACGAACACTTTCCTATAAAATAAATAACACGACTTGAAACATACCCAACAATTTTCTTTCCAATATAATCTTTTCTTTTATCTGAAAGCCCCGGAAGTGTGAAGAAGTTTTTTGAACACTCATTTGAAGATAAGGAAGCTTTTAAAAGCTTGTCTTCGTTGGCATAAGAAGAATTCCTGTAATTTTATATAGATTTAAAAAAATAGGAGGATAACAATACTCAAGGTTAATGAACAGAATAAATAAAAATATATACTTTACGTACCTTCTCTTTGCTAAGAAATTCCACGAATAGGAGATCTGGGATAATGTCATATGTTTGTCTAATACATTAATAGACAATCTATTCAAATTAGTCAATAATGTTCCATAATGGAACATTTCTGACTAAAAAAAAATCAGAAGAAGAAACACTCAGGTTACAGTCATGTTATAATATTGAAAAAATTAAGAAATACCCCCTCCCGCCCAGTAGTACCTACTTTTTTCCCATGCATATGGGATAATTATCTATTTAGCAACAAATTTCACATAGCAGATTTTGATTTAATCATAACCAAAATACATTTTGTTATATATAAATATATATTTTTACATTTAGTTTAGTTTACCGATAAACTTATGTATTTTAACATTATCCAGTATGTGAGTATTCTACCTTCCTAACCTAAACTATCAGTTGTGTTCTCTATAATTCAAGATGGCGAACATCGCTAAAACACACGAAGGTAAGTTTTATTACTATTTTTGGTCATTTCATTCTCAAAATAAATGTTTTTTACATTTTAGAAATGTAATTTTCATATTTCATACCTATTTGCTTTCATAATTTTGTTTATTTTTGTTCTTTCGCTTATTCATGTTGTGTTACATCGGTTTCGCTTGCCTGGGGCTACTATTGAGCTTCGGCTAAGAAGTGTTAAGTTTTTCCTTGTTACTTAAAATTAATGCATTGTTTTTATTTAACGTAATATTTATTTCTTCCTATGTCTGGTCATTTTGTTGTGATAGGTTCTATTTTTTGTAAAAGAATATCCATAGTTTCCCCACGTCATCTTATGTTTTTGTTTATTTTTCTTTTCTCCTGTATTTATATCTTGACATATGTTTGTATGTAAATGCCTACGTTTTCGGTGGTTGCACAATCCTTTTATTAGGAATAAGTTATTCCCACTTGTAATTACCAATAATTAACTCATCACTTAGGCCTCTCCGCCCTCTTGTACTAAGTTCATTTAACCCTAATTTAGATATGCATTTCGTGAGAGCACTAGAGTAAATGAAAAAGCTTCACTGTAACACATCTACTTTATAATACGTTGTGTGGCGTCAATATCTTTCAAAGGCAGTTCAAAAATGTAATATTCTCAAGTTGAAAAGTTATTTTAGGGAAGGGGGTGGAGTCAAAACAAACCATGTTCGGATTGCTATCATATAGCGGACACTGACCTAAATTATCGGAATTTGGAATGTAGCCATTAAGCCGTATTTACATATCTTCAAATATCGGCTATTAGCTGTCATTCCCAGTGTTGCTCGGCTAAGTCACTACTACCAAAAAATGTAGTATGAAAAACTATTTTAGAGTTTTAGAAAGAAACATTTTTGGTATTCCTGTGTTAATAATGCCCCACCAGCACGACAGTACTGCACAGAGGTTGTGCACGTAGCACAAACTGACAACCTTTACAGCTTACTAAAAGAGCCTATGGGAGTGCCAATATTTTATTCTTTCGGTTAGATGTATGATTTGTAAACATGATAACCTGCACTGAGAGAACACTCCGTCAGCCATTGTATTGTTGCCATGCTAGTGGGGCACTAATACTTTAGTACCAGGGTTTCGTTGGTTTTATGGGTGTTTAACAGTCAGTAATTAGTTATTTTATGTTCAGACTAATTTTCCCATGAAGGTGCATTTACGTTTAAAAACAGGGTTGTTGCGCATTTTTAAAAGGGCGAATATTTAAAGGCGAAAATCATACGAACATAATGTATTCTTAATCAGCACATCATAACCTTTGAGTTGATTCCCTATTTGCCTTGAATGGGAAATGTTTATTTTTTTAATTATTTTGAGTTTAGACTGTTTTTCTTGTGTTTGGGCCGTGGAGGTCCGTATTTGAGGGTAATTTCAAATCTCAGAGTTAAATAATGTGACTAGATTTTCTGTCCAAAGAAATCCTAAAAATCGCAATACTGAAAGCCTCCTGATGGGGGCAGAGCTTCGTTGATTTGATGTTCAGTGTTAGTACTCTGTATATATTATTCTACACGCTCGAAGACTGGAACAGTATTTTTTTTTTTTACTTTTACGTATTAAGCGCAGCATCGAAATGATAGGCCATTAGCACCAGCGCATGTATTATAATAGTTCACGTTGGGGTGACATGTTGCGGCTAGGTCTATCTGCCTGAGTGGCTCCATGGAGGGACCGCACCTCCGTCCTCGTGGTAGAGTGGGCTCCCTGTACTAGGGGGCGAGGCTCCATCCTGGAAGCAGCTACACACTCTCGGAGCTGCTGTAGACCAGGGGGTTCTCAGTAATAAATACCACAGTAACTTTCTCGGCCAAAAAGCTCGCGAAGTATTGAAATTATCGAGGTCATTTTCACATTCGAGTATCACCCATCCTACAATAAGATACATTTATTGGGGTTTTATGTACTTCTATTGGCAAGTTTATTTAATCAGAAGAGTTAGTACTATTTTATTTATTATCTTTTTTCTGATGTGTTTAGATATAGAAGCACAGATCCGTGAGATTCAGTCACGGAAGAAGGCTGTAACAGATGAAGAAGGTAACGATAAGTCCGGTGTGGGACTGGGAGAGAGCGGTTTCTATGATAGGGACATCTATGGAGGAGGCAAGTTCGAAGGGTACGTCACGTCCATCGCCGCCAACGATGAAGTTGAGGTAACTTTCACACATATTACAGTTTTATCTTTCTATTTCATTGTCTATACTGAATGAAAGGTGTCTTGTTTTAAAACTCCCATAGATAGAAGCAATATCGCATATTTTTTCGGAACTTATCACAACTCAAAAGAATCTATTTTTATTACATAAATCGAAGCGTAACATTTTTCTGCATGTTACTTATAAAAATAATCCGAGTCTCCAATAACTCTAACCAGATTGTGGAGCGTTCTTCCCATTTAGGGGTTGTTTGTGACCCTTGTGCGGTCTTTGGATGCTAGTGAGGTTTGAGTTCTCCCTCCCGGGTGGCGCTGAGACACCTCCCTTGCGATTGGTCCACAGAGCACATTTTAGCCATGTTCCGTTTAAAAAATCTATTTTGCGACTATTCCATCGTCATACTTTTCCCTATAGTCTGTCTGTACCTCGCCTTGGGAGGCACCCCCCAACCACGACTCGAGTGGAACCCGAGATAGCGAACTTGATTTGAAGTAATAATACTAATAAATTAAAACAGTTTTAAATTATCATATAGATATTTGTTTTTTTCTAATCAAGTGAAAATTGTTGATTATTTTCAGGATGATGAATTCGAGCCTGTTACTTTTTCAAATCAGAAACGTCCAGGTTACACAGCTCCGGCCGCTCTCCTCAACGATGTGGCTCAGGTATGTTCAATTTTGTTAAAAAAATATCAAGTGGATAGTACATAAACTATAGTACATTGATATAATGTAGTAAAGTTAGTGTTTGTGGTGTGTCCAAATGGCATGGCTAGTCGGATGGACCCGAAATGATTTGCGTGAAGAACTTTTTTTTTTTTTTTTTTTTTATATACGATGCATATTAGCCATGTCACTGTGTTACCTAGTTATTTACGTCATCCATGGTCCCGGGAGGGAGTTCTATCTACGAAATAAAACTCACTCCCGGGCGGGATTCGAACCCGCAAACCATGGTGAGACCATGCGACCAAAGCCCTACGCTCTCTAGCCCGCACGGCCCGGTCTGTGTGCTAACCTCAATCAGTAGTTCAAAATATTAAAATATCGCAATTATAACAACTATATTTTGAGAAGCCGATCTAATATTCAATTATATATCCTTTTAGGCTTCCAAAGTGCTACACATTTTACTAACAATATCCATATTACTAACTTAAAAACGTAAAATGTTCAATCTTCTTCAACTTACCGAGACGATTGCTCAAAAACTATAAAGACCTTTCTAAAAACAAATTATTGATCTAGAAACTTAATTTCCTAGAGAACATTTTTGTAACTTACTGTTTATATCTGTCTTTTATAGCTTAGAAGATATTTCTAGTGAAAGTAAGCAGCCTGAAACAAAAATTTGTTTTCAAGACTACTTCAAATAAATATTCCCTGATAATAATAACTCATGGTGTTGGATTTATTCTAAATTAATATTTCAACCATGGCTATTAGTTAGTTATTGTGACTCATGCCCGAACTTCTTCTAATTACGAGGACATGTCGCCTACTACCAGAACGCTCTGGTGAATATGAGTCTGATTCTACTGAGGGGAGTCCTAAATTTTGCCTATCTAGGTTTATTCACCCACGATAGGGGTCTTTATTGAGTAGTTGTCACTGCAAAGGCTCGGGACCATCGATTAACGTCCTACCCGAAGGACGTCGTTCTCAAATGGAATGTAGAAAAAAAAAACATGGTATTTTGGTTCATAATAACTAAAAACAAAATTATTTGCTCTTGTTGAGACATTACCAAAAACAATAAATCGTGGGGTTTCTATCATAAGTGACCAAGTCACAATTAGGCAAAAATGAGTTTATTTAATCGTAAGTCAGTATCTAGTGAGAGGTACTGTACCTGGATATTTTTTCCTGACAACGTCCTCTTCAACTGTCATGTAGTTGGTCAAATAAACTCATTTTTGCCAAATTGTGATTTGGTCACTTTTGGCAGAAACCCCACGATATCTTGTTAACTTGGATCTAGGTGGTCAAAGACCCTTCGGTGAGCTCAGTCAATTATTTCTATTTTTTTTTTTCGTGCTACAATCATCAATAATAATCCATCGATTGGGAGGATGAGTGAAGTTGAACATTGTGTGGCATCCAGCACCCTTTCTCACTCCGTTACTTATCTCTTAGCTCATCTACTGTCTGTTCCAAGAAAAAATAACTTCAGTTGTTATAGCGATTGTCTAGCTTTCTGTTTTATAACTTTCTTATTTTTATTTGACAGAGTGAAAAGGACTATGACCCTTTTGCTGATAGACGTCGGCCGAAAATTGCCGAAAAAGAGGACGAATATAGACAAATGCGAAGGAGGATGATAATATCACCAGAGCGAATTGATCCATTTGCTGAAGGTTGGTCATTCAACTTCAAATATTATATAATTATATTTTTACTTTAATTATTTAAATGTTTGATATTTTTATGTACAAAACATATCCCTAAGCGTTATTTTTTGTATCAAGTTTTGTTTTTCATTTACCATTATTTTATTTATATTATTTATTTATAAGCTTGGCTTCAGCTCAAATGTGATTTTTCTGATTTTTTTTTTTTAGGTTTCTAATAAGCTATTATTTCATGTGGGAAGGACCCCTTTAAAATAATTCTGTAATATCATATCTATTATTCTGAGAATTAAATATTCCTTGTAAGATCTTTAAAACTCGGAGCTGAATATTGAATCAACACAATATCATGCCTCCGGTGTTCCTTTGAAGCAAGTAGATATACGAAGGGCATAATAAAAATAAATAAAATAAGAGTTTTATCGTAACTCCACCATATACTTGTGCGAAAACGGCGAGCCTTCCGCAAAATTGGAAACGTGGGGATTGGAAGGATGTGGAATTCTTCCATAAAGTGGGTCACTCTTCTTGGACGTTCGCCATAATTGTATGAAAACTGTTAACCTAGTTTGTGGCTCTTATCGTAAATATTTCACATGAAATCTCCTAATAACTAGTTTTTATCTCAGATTAGTGTAATAGGCAATCTTGGATGGAGCTTTAAAAAAACTCAGTTTTCCCTCATAGAAATATTTCTGTATCAGCTTGATTTTATATGGAATATATGAGAAGAACGCTTTGTCCATTCTGATTAAAACTGGATGACTTAATAGTTCACATAATGCACGCGAAAGTAGTTTCTGCCAAAAAATATTTTTATATTTATTAGTGACAATATATTTATGATTGGGGCTCCGGTAGCTCAGAACTAGCGTGCTTGCTTACTCAGCTCAAGATCGTGGGTTCGAAACCCGGCCAAGGCCCATAGGTTTTTTTTATCTGGGAGATGAAAAAACCTTTAATACGCCCTCCTTCGGTTGGGACGTTAAGCGATAATCCCGAGCCTGTCTGTACAATGTTAAATATTCCTTAAAAACCCCTACCCTAGTAAATAAAAAATTAGGCTATGCAAAATGTAGAACTTACACCATAGAGTCGGGCTCATGTCCACCAGAGTGATGAAAGAACTGGTAGTAGGCGATATTACCCCTATATTTATTATTCATTGTGGTTGAAGCCAAGCTTGATGGTCTTTTGGGGTATGTGTGTATGTTTATGAGAGTGCTTGAGAGAGTATAAGAGACATTACATTATTGTAAGTAGTAAGAAATACACTTGTTTTATGAATAAATAGTGACCGAGATATATAAATATATATATATATGCCGTCTGGTAATTCTCTGTGGCTTCTCACACCTTGGCTTGCCTCTGAACTTTATTTAGATACATTTTTATAGGAATTTTAATACTGAAAGTGCTACTTTTTTTCCTTGAATAATTTCACTATTCTCTTTCCAAAAGCATTCAGCCATAATACAAATCATTTGACAGTTGTTGCTTGAGTTTGCATTGGGGAGAATGAATCTTGCAAGATAGTTACACTACTCGGCATGAAATCTAAATTATGAACTTGCAAGCTCCAATTTGATTTGATTTTACTTTTTGAGATATAAACGTGAACATAAAATACTTTCCTTCTATCTATCCACATTTAATGGTGTGAATCATCTTTAGGGTGCGCTAAAGTGGATTTGATACCAATAAAATACAAAGATGCCACAGAAAAGCGTCACCGCAGATCCAACCGGTATAAGAACCCACTAGACCAGGGAAACTCGTCTGGTGAAGTGAATAACAAGAGTGACAACAGTTTTATACTGAGTAGTGTCCGATTTGGAAAACTAAAAGTTTCAAACAAAAATTCCTTGAAAACACATCCCCCCTTCTTGAGTGTTACTTTATAAATACAATAACACTGCCGGCATTACAGTCAAAGAAACATTAAATATATTTTCTATCAAGTATCGGGCTATTATTATTTTTTCCAATTCTTTTTTCAATATTTACTTATTAATTTAATAGTAACCAATTTTTTTTTGTAAGAGTGAACTTAAATTTTTGTAAATGAATGGAAAATGTTTAAAAAAGTCAGGAATCGAAGTTATAAACCTATCAACACAAGTGAAGAACGCGGTAACAATACTAAACCAAACTTTTCAGATTTCCTTCTAGAAAAAGTCTTAATTTCTCTGTATCAAAAAAATGATAAATACAATGCTTTTCATTGACTAAGTATACATTAATAAATGGAACCTTATATAAAAATTGAAAATGAAAATTACTTATAATAATAATTATTATTATTATTCACAATAGAAACAAAGTATGAATTGTCATAGTCTCAGCTGTTGTGAGACGTAACAGATGATAGACAATAAAGCGAGGGACCTGCTCGACCTTGTGTCGCGGGTTTTCAGGACATGCTTTTAGTTTCATACCGAATACATTCAAAACAAAGACGTAAAAATAAATCCCGTCGCAAGTTTACTCTGACAGATCTCCTCTCTGTAGATATTTTCCCGCTGCTCTGACGTATTTTCTTTTAAAAAAAAGTGTGATTTCTTGCTACTTTATATGTGTTATTATTTTTTTATTTTTCTTAATTATAAAAATTGGACGGAATACGAATTTTACTAATGCGAGGGTTTTTTTCCTTAAAGAGGTTGGTTTTTACCTCGGTGAGACTCACTGAAGGAAAGAAGATAGCTATCCATGGCTCCTGAGGTACTACACAACTTCATTCTGGAAGGCGTATCACATCTATAGAAAATAGAAAATATCTAACTGTTCTAGAATAGTTTTGTTTCATTTTTTAATTTTTTTTTTTTTTTGTTCTTTCAAAGTTTATTGGATTTTAAATTCATTTTTAAAAAATGTCATGTTGTCTTATGATTCTTTTGGGTTTTCTCATTCAGAGGCTCTTGGAAAATTATTTAAGTCTGCCATGTGAGGTTGACATAAGTAATAGCAGAGCTTATTAGTTATTTCTCTTTTAAGTTATTTAAGTTTATTTTATTTTTTTTCTTTAATTTATAACAATTCTAATCGTCTTTCTCTATTCCATTTCAGTTTCCTCTTCGAAAAAAAAAATAACAAAAAATATAAACGTTAAAAAAATGTTTAAAATGGTACGGCTTGTGGAGGGCTACAAACGCACATAGGGTAAAAATAAAGCCAAAAAAAAAAGTAAAAAAAAAACATTTTCCTCTTACATTCCCAAATCGCAAATTCCTACTACCAAAAAAAAAAAACATTTGATTTACTTCCATTAACATTTCCAATTTTATAACACCTAATAATAATAAAAAGAAAATTTCTTTGAAAAAGTGAGAATGAGTGCGAGAATGTGTTTGATAGAAAATTATTAATCTAGACCCCAAGGATATTTTCAGGTTTTGCAGTGGCTGGCAAAATTTAGCTGGAATTTATGAGAAGAGATAAAAGGACCTTCAATCATGTACGTATTTATATTAGTTGGTTCTCAGTGCATTGCATTTGTCAAATGGGCCTTACTTTCCTAATTACGTATGTACGTGTAAAGAGTGTTTGTGTGAAATTTGGAATTGATAATAAGTAACAATGTTCAGCGCTCTTTTTGCTAAAGTGTGATCAAAATGTACACTTGAGTTGAGAGCCTGACTACATTTCAATCATGGAATTTTTGATAATATTTATTATTGTATGAACTCTTTCAGAACTTCATTCACGTTTCTTTTCTGTACATCGGATAACATATTTATAAGATCATCAGCCGTTACGGGCGAGATCAGAGAAAAAAGTAATGTAAAGAATTAAAAATTAAATACTTCTGGTTATAAGGCAGTCAAACTCTATCAGAAATTTGTCTTTGTTTAATTAATTGTTGGGAACAATAACTATTGAGTTGTTAGCAATGCTTCAGAGCATGGAAGCAGCAGAATGAGCTAGTAGTCAGGTAACTAAAGTAAGGATAATGGTGTTAGTGTTAGTGGCGCAAGTAGGCTGGCTGCTGTACGGAACATGGCTAATGAACGGAGGTAGAGAGGCTCAGCTTGACCAGAAGACGGGAGACCAGCTTCCTTCCATGTCTTCAGAAGGATTGCCAACATCTGAACTGGTATGGTCCTTAAGGCCCGGTGCAACGTCGCGGCACCACACTTCTAGTTTAACTTCAGCCTCCCACAGGAACCGTTCTAGATGGACTTTCCGCTCGTGTGCCTCTGACAAAGACAAATTTTCCTTGATATGTTTCCTAAAACAACAGATATAGAATATTTTATAATTCATCTAAGTTTGTCCACTGTGTTCTTGCTCATAACGCTGATGACAGTATTGTCTCATCTGATATACAAAATAAAAACGAATGAAGTTGCAAAGAACTTATACAATTTCAGATATTACTAATATGTATCAGTGATGCGATATTGTGTTTTGAGCTGTATAATATCGCTTATAAATCTTCTCTTAATCAAAAAACAAACGTACATATTTAAATTGACTTAAATAACTCACATTTTTAAAAGTGCGTACTATCCCACCTCCATCCAAGCTTCTACATTTTGTAAATTGAGATAAATGCAATGCACTGACAAAGTCCTCAATATTCCATATAACTTTTTTTCAAATTTGATTATCAATATTAACGGTAAATTTCAAATTTTATAAAAAGTGAAAAAAAAAGGAAAATTAAGTATTATTTTATATTAATAAAAATTATTGATATTTATCTGGTATTGAATGGAATACTTTGAGGACTTGGAATAAAAGAAAATTAAAGAAATAAAAAAAAAAACATTAACTCCGGAAGGAGTGATTATTTAAAAAAAAAAAAGTTTTAATTTATTTCCAATTTTACATTTTCATTTCATTTGAAAACTAATTCAATTTGTTTGTTTTTTTTCTTTTCTTCTTTCTTTAAACAGGTGGCAAAACTCCAGATATAGGGTCCCGATCTTATACAGAAATTATGAAAGAACAGTTGCTGAGAGGTGAAGAAAGTGAGGTAAAGATATAGTATAGTATATATTTTAATATTTTTTGAACTTAAAACATGTTAAATCGTTACGGTCTTCTATAAGGGTGCACTTCAAGAACGGATCCTACGTATCCTGCCTGTGTAACACTACAAGAGATCCTGCGTTTAGCATTCCTGTAAGAAATTAGCTTATGAGCTCACCCGGTCCTAATTTGTTCAGATTCGCACGAATACTAACGAACGCTTATTTTGTATTAACAATAACGAACCAAATTGGGCAACAAAAAAAAAGTCAATTTCGCAATACGCTCTAGAAAGAGTCATTTTCTGCCAATAATAGTTAGTTATTATGACCCAATGCCCGGGCTTTAACTACGAGGTCATATCGCCTACTTCCAGAACGCTCTTTCGTCACTCTGGTGGACATGAGCCTGACTCTACTGTAGGAGTCTTAAATTTTGCCTATCCTAAATTTTTATTCACCTGGGGCTGTGGTCTTTAACGAGTACCTGACATCGTACAGGCTCGGGACCATCGCTTAACGTCCAATCCAAAGGACGACGTGCTTAAGTTTATTTTACCTCTCAGATAAAATAAACTAAGTGCCTTGGCCGGATTTCAAACCCACGACCTTGAGCTGAGAAGGCAAGCACGCATACCACTGAGCTACCGGCGCCCTCTCTGCCAATGATATATTGTTTTCATTAATTTGAGCTATAAGGTTCGTCTATGTTCATTGGAAGACACGATATGGCGTTCACAATTAT
Organism: Aradus depressus; assembly: GCA_963662175.1. Classification (NCBI taxonomy): domain Eukaryota; kingdom Metazoa; phylum Arthropoda; class Insecta; order Hemiptera; family Aradidae; genus Aradus; species Aradus depressus. Next base: position 38,429,618 of record OY759222.1, read on the forward strand.
AGGCACCTTAGCGAAGGTATCTGTTAATTGGTAAATTGAGTTTAGTATTTCTCGTCTTTATATGCAAAGGCCGTATGATAAACAGAAAAACCAGAATATGGAGGCGATGATAAGGAGGTGTTTATGATTATATATCCTAATGATTGTAAGTGTATTATTATTATTATTTTCTGAGTTATCAAACTATATTATTGTATCCATAATGTAAATATATCGGTATTCGTTTATAAAAGTAAAAACATCGATACATCAATAATAATATATATATAGACAGATTTTAGAATGTTGAAAGTGTCCGTCATTACTTAGATATAACATGTCTTCACCAGATGTCTTGTAATGTGATTGATTTTTTTTTTTTACCTTTCGTTGTCTTTCAGGTACGTAAAAAAATGGTGGAAAAGGCCAAAGAAGGGACTCTTAAGCCGGTATCAAATGGTGAAGTAAAAACAAGCGCTAAGAGGAAAGGACGATGGGACCAGACGGTGGACCCAGAAGTATCAGCGCCGAAGAAGAAGACTACTGATGCCACCTGGGAGAAAGAGGAGGTGAGTGGACTCGTAGACGGTGTGAAACCTAAAGATTGACCTTCCAATGTCCTTACATTTAGTCATATCGTATGTCTGACAATGTGTTAAAAACTTGAACTCAAAACCAAATTCACTATTTACTCCATCTATCCAATTATATATTTATTTGTACGTTTTATTTAGTTAATATCAATTAACATTTATTTTTGTAAATTGAAGAAATATGAAAAACTACAAGAAATAAAAATTAAAGCCTATAAAGAGTAATGCTGATGACACAGGTGAAGCGATAGCAACACCAGTGTTAGCCTACAATTTCTTTTTAAATTCCTCCCTAGTGAAACTAACCCTCTTAAGATTCCCTCTTTCTACATAAGTGTGCTTTATATTGAATAAGTATTTTTAATGGAATTTAATACAAAACAAGTAATTACTAACTCCAAAACAATCGATAGTCTGATATGACCTCTGCATTCAAATAGTTTTTTTTGAGATGATCTGTAAAAGGAAGGACCAGTTCAGTTATGAGTTATAGGACAAGCTTTTATTTCCACGCCGGGGACTATACCTGTTCAAAAGTCAAGCAGCTTTATATCTACAGCAAATATTAATTCACTATTCCAGAAAAAATATGGTATATTTTCAAGATAAGAAACTTGCGAGTTTTTTTTTTTTTTTTTTTTTCATGGGGTAGTAGTTTAATCTGTTGATGAAATAGAGTATCACAGTTTTATGATGTTAAGAAACAATCAGATAACAGGTTTTATTTTATTATCTGTTTTCTGATTGGTTCCAAGTGCTATGATGTCAAATGGTATACCTCACAAAATGGTATAAACTGCTATGTTGTTTTGGAGTTAAAGTACTATTCTCTCTCTCTCTCCAAATTCTATGTCGAATATTCGAAGAAATTTAAATTTTATAGAGTAAGCTGTTTCTTTTATTTATTATTTTTTAAATTCTTCTGAGGGCCTCAGATCTCAAAGCAAAATGGTACTTTAGAAGCTATCAGCTATTTCGTAAATATAAGTAAATACAAATAAAAGTATTAAAAAAAAAAAAAACTTGTTTCTTTGCGCCTAGTGAGAAAATGTCTCATTTTAATGCATGACACTCATTTTAAGCGTCCTTCTAGATGATGGGACTTGTCCACTAATCATTAATTTGAAAGAAAAATTCTCGCAGTTGACAAGAACCTCTCGTTTTGTTGTACATCTAAAGAGCAATGAGTTGTCTTCTGATGCAAATATTAAATACAAATATTGTATTCTATTATCATGCTAAATAATTGTTTTCATGGCTTAGCATTCTTTAGCGTTCCTGTAAAATTTGTCAACTTTGATGTACTAGCTTGCTGGAAGGCTAAATAAATAATATTTTATCAACTTATTTTTTTTATTAATTATTTTTTAACGAAATTTATAGGAAGTGTCCACTCCTGCGACAGCTCGCTGGGAGGAGACTCCCGGACATGGTAAAGGTTCAGAAACCCCGGGTGCCACCCCCAGCACCAGAGTGTGGGACGCCACCCCTGGTCATGCCACACCAGGACACGCCACCCCCGGGAGGGAGACACCAGCCAACCAGGCTTCCAGGAGGAACAGATGGGATGAAACACCCAAAACTGAGAGAGGTTAGTTGTCTCTCTCTGCCTTGTCTTTATTACACAGCTGTACATGATAATATAGGGGAGGTTTTTCTGAAATTTGGAGTTTTCACCAGGTTTCATGTTTTCCCGTTTCTTTTGATCACTTTTTTTGGCTCCTGAGATATTCTTCCTCTGAATTTATTCAAATATGCGCTCAGCATCTGGATCACTTCTTTAAGACAGTATAGATCTTAGATGTCAAAAAAATTAACTAAAACGATAAATAGAGTTTCAATAAAAAAATGTTAATCATCTATTTATACATGCCCAACTGGTCGTTGGACTCGATAGAACAAATACATCACGAAATTGTGTACTCCAAAACCCCAAAATTTCCCGAGAGAATGTGTATATCGGCGTGTAATTTTACCTTTGGATTCTTACGGTGATACGCATTTTCCTAATTTTCAGCCAAATCGGCTAAATAAAATGTGAGGGGGAAAAACTTTATTACTTTAGCCAAATTGGTCAAAGAGAAGGGGGTGTTTAAAAGGAGGTCTTAAATGTAAACCTCTCTCAGCAGAATGAACATATTTACGAATTTTTATATGTGGATTGAGGTACAATTTTTTTTTTTCAATTGAATCGTAAAAAGGTGAAAAAGGATCCAGAGGGAGAGCGGATACTTAATTCTTTACATTATCCGAACTGGGGATTTACCGATGACATTTTGTATTAATTTAAATTTTGTTTTTGTCCTTAGAAACCCCTGGACACAGTGGATGGGCAGAAACCCCGAGGACCGACCGAACTGGTGGAGCTGATTTGATTCAGGTATTTAACTTTCAATAATTTTAGTCATATTATTTTCAAATATATTTTTCCTTCAACGTACAAGGTCAATTATTGTCAAGCCGTATAATCTACATTATTATGAGCTATTCTAAATGGGAAATATTTGTAGTGAGTTTACATTATGTCCGCAAATTCTTGAGAAATTGAAGATTTTAAGACTTATTCTCCTTTAATTGAGTGAAGAGTAAATTTGCTAGATGAAAACTGACATTATTGCAGAGATATTGTGAAATAATTCAAATGAACTTGAAAGAAATAAAACTTGTTTATTTATGATATTGTCTAATTTCACTAACTATATTTACATGGGAGTACTTTCGGTATTTCTACCATCCTCAGCCAAAAGCATAAGAGATAAGACTGAGTCAGTCTTACCTCTTATGCTTTTGGCTGAGGTTGGTAGAAATACCGAAAGTACTCCCATGTAAATATAGTTGGTGAAATTAGACAATATCATAAATAAACAAGTTTTATTTCTTTCAAGTTCATTTAAATTTGCTGGCTTAAGAATAAATTATTTTTACACAAGTTTTATAAGAGTTGAAGTGATGATGACTGTTCGATATGATGATTGAACAAACAGAATCACTATTTCTACTAGAGAACATGGATGAAATGATGTTGATCAAATTCTCACTAGGATGGACGTTTTCCCAGCTACTAGGCTAAACTGGAGGCATCGTATTCTCTGATTGGGCGAGAGGGAGCCAATCCCAGAAGACAACATTTCTGATTGCCTCTTTTTTTGAAAGTATATCCTCCAACTGTGTAGGTGGAAACTTTTGTCAAAATGTGCGCATGGAGCTTTTGCTGATATTTTTTGATCAGGCAAGTTTTTACAATGTTTTGGTCCTAATTTTGATTCTAGTAAAAATGTATATTTTTTGTTTAAGGATACACCGACTCCAAGCGCCAGTAAGAGACGGTCGAGATGGGACGAGACGCCGTCAGCGACCCCCGCGGGCGCTTTGACCCCCTCCACTCCAGCCGCAGTAGCCACCCCCCTCCTGGCACCCAGCGTGACCCCGACTGGGCAGAAGGCAATGGCCATGGCCACCCCTACCCCTGGCCACCTTATGACCATGACTCCAGAGCAGCTGCAGGCCTATCGGTGGGAACGGGAGATAGACGAGAGGAACCGGCCTCTCACAGATGATGAGCTGGAGGCCATGTTTCCTCCAGGCTATAAGGTCCTCAACCCCCCTGCCGGTGTGTATATGTCATTGGATTAGCGTGAAGAGACAATCCCAGTCCCGGTCGGCTGGGCTCCTTGGGTAACTTTTCCTTTTTTGCCGATTTGAAAGAAAACATGAAAAAACTCAATAAGATAAACCTTCAGAAATCATTGTGGAAGATGAGCTGATGCGTTATGTCTCTCAACTGATTTCCCTTTCTCCCGACCTTTCCTGGTCCAAGTTGAGAGAGTCTCTTTGCGATAGTCATGTCTCAAGAACAAACTGTGTAGTTACTACCTAAATCAGAGGTACAAAAACATCCTCAAAGCTAGGTATTTGAAACAATGAAAATGTATCAGGTCAATTCTCAACTATTACGTCGTTAAGAAGAATTTTTTCATTTGAGGAGGTTAGAAGCAAAGGGATGTAAATGACAAAAATGTCATTACGAGATAATTACCTTCAAAGTTATAGTAACATCGTAAATTCAGGTATTACCCAGGTATTTTCCACTAGTAACAGCATTACTGGTACTAACAATCGTTCTGATCATTAGCCAGTAGTCAGGGTAGGTGTCTAGGAAGATGTTAACACACATATCTCAATTTCAGCCGATTTGTCACTTACATCCCTTTGCTTCTAACCCCCTCATTTATTGGGAAATAAATAGTTTTTAAGCAGCAATTTCGTAAAAAATGTTATGGTTAGTTATTCCAAAAAATATTCATTATTCAGATAGTCGTTGGTCATATTGGTACTCTGGATTTTCATGAAACATTTAACGAAAAGTTTGTTTCTATCGCAAGAAAAGAAACAAATTAAAAAGATTGAGATGAAACAAATTGAAAAAATTTAGATTAGACATTTTACTTCTCTGGTGACTCTATTGATGTTTTAATTTTGGTTAATTTTTTGATCAAATATTAAAGGTGACAAGCGTTTCTCATTTTGAAGCAGTGTAGATTCTGCTCAGATAATGTCATGTTCTTGTTTATACAGGCTATGTACCGATCAGAACTCCAGCCAGAAAGTTGACAGCAACCCCGACCCCTATCGCAGGAACCCCACAGGGCTTCTTCATACAGCAGGAGGACAAGTCAGCCAAGTTTGTGGATAATCAGCCAAAGGGAAACCTGCCCTTCCTCAAACCGGAGGATGCCCAGTACTTCGACAAACTGCTTGTGAGTATTGGCTAAAATGTACACCTTAAAGGTTTATATATATGTAGTTGAAATATACTCTCCATCCTCGGTATCTTCAAGTTGAAGTGAGAGCTTCCTAATATCACACTCCACCCTGTCTCCTCTCATTTGTATTTTTGATTAACTACAATCAAAATATTTTAAAGATGGAACCATATTGAAATAATTAAACAGTAAATAGAAAATATGTAGATCCTCACGGTTTAACCCGACCGAGGCCCTTCGAAGTATAAGGGAAGTTATGTAATCGGTCTAAAATTCTGTATGGAATTTCATGTTTTCTGACCTCTAGATTCAAAATATGAAGAAAAAAATGTTGTCGTGTGTGTATGTGGACATGATATCTCCCGTTAAAATGAATGTATCGACACAAACATTTGTATGTGAATCCAGAACCCTCTTCAGATAATTACTGTTTTTTAACCAAATCGATCAAAGGTAACTCTAATAACTGCCGATATAATGAATTTATCGACACAAAATTTAGTATGAGGATTTAGGAGTTTCTATGTAAGTCAACTGTTGAATATCAGCGCAAACGGTCGGCTGGTTTTTTTGGGGGGTGCGAAAAATTTATTGATTAATTAGTTGTGAGGAAGTAAATTGCCGGTACTTGGATTTGCGTAAATTCCCTCTGAATGCTATATATATATATATACATATATTATTTTATGTAATAGTTTATTTATACTTGTTCAGATGGATGTGGATGAGGACTCCCTCTCACCTGAGGAACAAAAGGAACGTAAAATCATGCGACTTCTTCTGAAAATTAAAAACGGAACTCCCCCAATGCGAAAAGCGGCTCTCCGTCAGATCACAGACAAGGCCCGAGAGTTCGGTGCCGGTCCTCTTTTCAATCAGATCCTTCCTCTTCTGATGTCGCCCACTCTGGAGGACCAGGAGCGACATCTACTGGTCAAAGTCATCGACCGCATCCTCTACAAGTTGGACGATCTCGTTAGACCCTACGTCCACAAGGTAAGCAAACCATCAACTATCCTCTATCCTCTTTGTTATACCTAACTATAGTATAGTAGCGTTCTGAAGCAGGGCTGACACGCTCATGCAATTTGTGCCAACTCGGTGAAAGTAAGTTTGTGCAATGAAATCGTTAGGTTTAAACGGAAATATGAGGTTTTGTGCAAGCCAAAAAGCCATGAGTAAAATATTTTCTTCTAGATAATTAAGGTTGCTCCAAAAGAGAAAAAATAAAAATAATTGAAGACCAGAAATGGGAAAGGCTGTATGTGCATCCGCAAGTCGCTGGCACTTACAGCCTTCTCCAAGAATGTTCGCGAGGGTATACAACACCACCGAAATCTACCGGAGCAATTTTGAACTACTTAGAATTGGATAGTTGCTTCCAGTTCTTTCCAGGCTATTCTGCATGGAACTAACAACATTTCCCCATAAAAAAACAAGGTTTCGGATTTATGGCACATACAATACATTGGGAGCAAGTCTTGACTATTACAGGTAAATAGACGTCTGGAAAGTAGTGTAGTGAGCAAGTCTTTTTTGTTTTATAATTTTTAATCAAAGATATAATTGATATTTCTTTCAGATCTTGGTGGTTATTGAACCTCTGTTGATCGATGAAGACTACTACGCTCGAGTTGAAGGCCGAGAGATCATCTCAAATTTGGCTAAAGCTGCTGGTCTGGCCACCATGATCTCCACAATGCGACCTGACATCGACAACATTGATGAGTACGTCAGGAACACGACTGCTCGTGCCTTTGCTGTAGTTGCTTCTGCTTTGGGCATCCCCTCTTTGCTTCCCTTCCTCAAGGCGGTCTGTCGAAGCAAGAAGTCCTGGCAAGCCCGGCATACTGGCAAGTATTTATACAATTTTAACTGAATGTAATGAAAATTATGAAGAAAAACGTATGTTTTTTAAAATATTGTCGATTTCAATTTATATATAAAATATAAATATATATAATATATCTATGCGTGCTTGCCTTCTGAGCTCAAGGTCGTGGGTTCGAAACTCGGCTGAGGCCCTTAGTTTATTTTACTTAGGATTTAAAATAAACTTAAGCACGCCGACCTTCGGATGCGACGTTAAGTGATGGTCCCGAGCCTGTATGATGTCAAATACTCAAGACCCCTGCCCTAGGTGAATAAAAATTTAGGACTCCCACAGTTGAGTCAGGCTCATGTCCACCAGAGTGACGAAAGAGCGCTCTGGTAATAGGCGATATGTCCTCGTAGTTAAATCCCGTGTATCAGTCATAATAACTATAATATAACGGAGTACTTTGGGTATTGCTACCATTTTCAGCCACACTTAACAAATGCTGATATCAGTATTTGTTATGTCGTGGCTGACGATGATAGCAATACCGAAAGTAGTCCCATATATTTTTAATATTTTGTGAAATAAACAATATTTTCATTTTTCTTTCTATTTTTATTGAGTGTTTCGCAATATCTCTGCAAAAATGTTAAATATCATGAATGTAATGAGAAGGTCCAATGAAAATCGACCTTTTCTTGAAATAATCTGTACTTTTGAAAACCTAAGAATCACAAATTTAAAAAAAAATAGGCTTCTGACATTTAACTAAAGAATATATAGAGAAACAGAAATAACATAAAAAATAAAATAAATGAAGAACAAAGTAAAAAATAAATTGTGAACAACAGTGAGAGAAAAAATACATAGAAACATAGTTACTTAGGCGGCCTAGTAATTAGTTAGTTTATGCCTGGGCTTTAGCTACATGGTCATATCGCCTACTTCCAGAACGCTCTTTCGTCTCTCTGGTGGACATGAGCTCGACTTTACTATGCCAGTCCTAAATTTTGCCTGCCCAAATAAATTGTTTAGTCGGGTAGGGGTCTTTAACGACTACCTGACATCTTACAGGCTCGGAACTATCGCTTAAAGTCTCATCCGAAGGACGGCATGCTTAAATTTAGTTTACCTCCCAGATAAAATAAACTAAGGGACTCGGCCAGGTTTTGAATCCGTGATCTTGAGCTAAGTAAGCAAGTACGCATACCACTGAGCTATCGGCGCCCTTTAAATAATCTAAATATAATAATAGTAAATAAAAACTAACTTATTTTCCAACTGTGCAGATGGAACAGTATAAGTAATATTCTGTCCAGCTAGCGAGATATTTATAAGAAAACGAGAACTATCCCAAAGGATTTTGCTTTTTAATTGATCGTTCACTTATACGTAATCCGTTGACAGTAGTACACATATGTTATATAAAAATGATACAATGTAAATAATATATTATTCTTTCTTTAGAACAATTTCAAACTATTTAATACAATACGAAGACTTAATAGCTGCAGACTGGGGGGGTGTCAAGGTGTGGTATGAAGGAGGGGGAACGCCCAGAATGTTTAACTGCTGTTGCCTACTACAATTTGAAGTAATCGTAAGTTCTGCCTCACTATATATAACCTGTGACGTGTATTTTCAGGTATCAAGATTGTCCAGCAAATAGCTATTCTGATGGGATGTGCCATTCTGCCTCATTTGAAAAGTTTAGTGGAGATCATTGAGCACGGTCTGGTAGACGAACAGCAGAAAGTGCGGACCATCACAGCCCTGGCGATGGCCGCTCTTGCCGAAGCTGCTACTCCCTATGGTATTGAAAGTTTTGACTCAGTCCTCAAGCCCCTTTGGAAAGGTATCAGGACGCACAGAGGTAAGGTAAGTTGAGCTTCTTTATTTTTTTTCTAAAACTGGGAGGTCTTGTGCTAGGTTTACAAAAATACCTTTTTTTCAATCCCGGGATTTTGGAGTCCGGACATTTTCAAAGTTTTATGAGGTTTCTTATGAGAACTAAACAAGTTCAAAAACTTAAATTTTCAAGAGATGCAAAATTCTTCCTCTCTTTAACTTCTGCGTTAAAAAATGTTCGTTTTCCTAGATATATCTTGCTCATATAAATCATTTTCTACAAAACTGTTGTAATCATTGTAAAAAAATATAATTAAAGTATAAACATTGTCATACTATATTTTGCTTTTCGATTGAGTGTTTCTTTTCATTAGATTGCTTCTTTCTTGGCGACACATTTTCCTGGTTTCCTGTGTGCTAGCTAAAAGTGGTTCTCTCGGATCATTGGAGTCACTTACAGAACTCTGCTGTTGGAAACTTTCAATCTAGCGACGAATCATTGCTTCCGAGGGATCTTTTTTGACATTTAAACGACGGTAATGTCATAAAATAATGTTTTGAATAAAAAAAATAAAAAATGCGAATTCGCTTCGTTATTCGGTTGGAAAATAGTTGATTGAGGAAGTTGAAGGAAATGTTGTTTGTTCTTGGACTAATTTAGCCATTTTGGGCAAAAATTGGAACGTTTTTTTGAAGTTGTTATACCATTACCAATTGTCAGTCTAAAACGTTTATTCCAAAATCGTTAACACCAAAATATAAATTAACTTATATAATTAATGATTACAATTAAAAAACCAAAATGAAATATTTTAATTTACATACTTTCATCAAAAATAGAATATCTGAAAAGCTTTTGGTTACATCCTCCACCGAAAAAAAATTCATTCTAGCATAAACTTACAATTAATAAGAATTTATTCTGTCCGACTTTAAGGTATAGTTTTGTATTCTGCTTACACTTTTTTTTATTCCTGCTCACTTTTTTTTTTATTAAGGCATGTCATCCATTGAGGTGTGTGTACGATCTTGTGCTTATATTAAAATATATTTCTTCTGTTTGTGCAGGGTTTGGCTGCTTTTCTGAAGGCTATCGGTTATTTGATACCGTTGATGGACGCCGAGTACGCTAACTACTATACCAGAGAAGTGATGTTGATTCTGATTCGAGAGTTTCAGTCCCCTGACGAAGAAATGAAGAAAATTGTATTGAAGGTAAGGACTAGAACACGGTTTTCTTGTAAATTTCCAATTGAAGTGTATTCTAGATTGTAGTTGTCTCGCCCTCCCCAAAGAACGGTGTGGAGTTCTTTGCCGGCCATTCACTATCAGTTTTCATATTAATAATTTCCTTTATATTTTCCCTAGGTAGTAAAACAGTGTTGCGGAACTGACGGCGTGGAATCTCAGTATATCAAGGACGAGATTCTGCCTCATTTCTTCAAACACTTCTGGAACCACAGGATGGCTCTCGACAGGAGAAATTACAGACAGGTTAGTTTGTCTTAATTGTATTGTCTTGCAAGTTGTTTTTTTCTGTGAGACTAAATGTTTATTTTTTTTCATTTTTCCAGCTTGTTGACACGACCGTGGAAATAGCAAACAAAGTAGGGGCTAGTGAAATAATCAATAGAGTTGTGGACGATTTGAAAGATGAAAATGAACAATACAGGAAGATGGTGATGGAGAGTATTGAGAAGACGATGGGGAACCTGGGAGCTGCGGACATAGACAGCAGACTGGAGGAACAGCTCATAGATGGCATACTGTACGCCTTCCAGGAGCAGACCACCGAGGTAATATAAGTGGTAAAAGCTGAAAAGTTGTTATATCACACATACAATGGGGAAAACAATCCTCTTCTAATAAAAATATTAGTAAGTCAAATTTGACTTCAAATTAGTCCAGGGATAAGTGTTTTTTTAATTTTTATCGAAAGGAAGGATCATTAGTCACTTTCAGACAATGCACTGTAGGCTCTTCACATGGTCAGAAATAAAATGATTTGGAGTTTTGTCATTTTTCTTCCTAATCATGTTCTTTATCTTGCGGACATTTTTTTAAATATCTTTGAGTCACTTTAACACGAAGATTAATATAGTAAAAATGAAATCGGAACTTTTTGAGTTGTGACAACTTTCCACTGGATTCGCGATCTTTTACACTAGAGAGCTAGCATAGACAAATTCAACAACGCCATTTGTCAGATTATATAACTCATTCAATATGGCGCTAAGTTAGTAATTAGTTATTGATAAATCCAAAATTACTGTGTTAATTTGTAACGCTATTAGTGTATTAGTTTTTATATTTTTGTCCTGCGAGAACACAATTAGAAATTCACCGCTAAACAGCCTAATGTGTCCAAAAACCTCAAGACTTGGTGCTTGCTCGAGGACGATATTCAGTGTACCTTTGAGGTAGTCGTTATATTGTACTATCTGAGGTAAAAACCAGCTGCACTATTCACCTTTCCATAAAAGTTTTAGGTGGCATTTGTTTGTCTCTACAGAGCATCTAATTATAAACTGGTATCCGAAGTTACTGGGGCTGGTCTGCAGGAACACCAATTTCAGGGGATGTTGTACTGGAAAAAGCCATTATGATTTATGAGAAAATAGAGCAAAAAATTAATTTAAAGCCAGTTTAGGTTAAAATAATTATCATTAAAAATAATCTGAACAGCCTTTTGCAATCATTAGTTCATATTACTAGAAATTCTTCTTTATTATAATTTTTATATTTTCTTTTAGGATGTAGTGATGCTGAATGGTTTTGGGACGATAGTGAATCAGCTGGGGAAGCGTGTGAAGGCATATCTGCCCCAGATCTGCGGTACCATCCTGTGGCGGCTCAACAACAAATCTGCAAAAGTACGACAGCAGGCGGCAGACCTCATCTCCAGGATAGCTGTGGTCATGAAGACATGCCAAGAGGTAAGAAACAGTTAGTTCAGGTCAGATTGGACTCCATATCTCCTCCTCTTGAAGTGGGGGATATTCATATAATATTTCTCTCCTTGATTGGGATGAAAAAAATGTAATGTTGAGTAGCGATTGTTATATCGTCGCTGGACTGGAGGAGTGTCGTAATTCTACTTCCGATATTTAGAAGATCGTCCAAACATCAAAAAGTCATCGTGTCGAGCCTTAAGGGTAACTTAATAACAGGGCTGAGGGTCAACTTCGCAATGCGCAATTTCAGGGAAACTTACAATCAAACATTCAATTTTAATTTTCAAGATCATAATAGGATTTTTTTTTAAATATACACCGAAATTTGATTCTTCGAAAATAATTTTTAGAAAGAACATTAAATTAACAGTTGAAACAAAATATTTTATAAACTTCTTGAAATGTTGTAGTTTTTTATCTGACTTTTGTAATTATTAACTCTGAAATATAAACATTCAATTTTTCTATATAATAATATTTGGTGTATCTATATAAAAAAAAACGCTTTGCGAAAAAAGGATGGACAGCTCATTTGTGAGGCATTACATTGATACTTTTGTGAAAAAACATAAGATGTGTCTGCGTTACTTCACTCTGAAATTTATATAATATTAATTTTCTTATGTCTTACCTTAATATCGAATACATTATACATCAGCCATTGCAAATATTGAAGAACTACATGTCTTACGATTTTCTAAACGAGGACTTTGACGTGGGACGTGGTAGTACGATACTGTTCCAGTCAAGCGGTGACTTAGGTATCAAGGATCAGTTCAGATAAGAAATGCAACTATTGTTTCATCGCCGACATTTATATATTTTTTATATTATCATAAGGATCATCGTTTGTTTTTTGTAACTAATTTATATTTTCGAACTTCCTGATAATTCTAATTCTAAAACTTCTCAATGATCGAAAAGAAATAAACCTGTCGTTGAGGTTTGATTAAATGTATTCGGTTGATATAAAAGTTCTATTTATTGGTTAGTCGTGACCATGATTATTTTTATATTTTCTTTGATTGCACTTACTTTTTGTCGAGTCCGTAAAACTAATGCAAGTCTTCGGAGCGAATAAAAAAAGTATTTAAAACTTGATTTCATAATGACACAAGTATGGAATGTTCTTTTCTGATCTCTGAATTTGATGAAGCACAAAGTTGTGCTCATTTTATAACCGAAATTTAAAATTAATTAAATGACCTATTCAATTTTTGAAATTTCTACCTTTTGTGTGTTATTTTTATGAAAAGGGGCGTTAAAGTTTGAGAAAAAGGGAAATTTGTAAATTCTTCATTATTAGTTTATTTGGTCATAAAGAAAAACAGGAAAAACCTAACAAATTCATTCTTGTTATAATATGGACATAGAATCCTTGTAAACTTACATGCGTATATCGATAACCTCGTCTAAAAACAAAAAATCGCAATCTTCATGGATTCCGTTGGAGAAAGTCTTGCTGCATTTCCTGTTGAAACGTCCAAAGTGAAAACTGAACTAACTAGAAAAATAAGTATATTAGAATATCTCTTGTGTCATCTGTCTTAATTTCTTCTGCGTTAACCCCAGAATATTAGATAGACAACTTGTATGCCAATTTTCCTAGGCTATTATTAATTACAATCAGTATTTTAATTCCTTTATTGTAATTTAAATTATCTTATCAAAATAGTGTTTATCTCCTGACAAATTTGCTACATTATTTCACTGATTAATAAAGTTTATATTATTATTATTTATTTTTCAGGAAAAATTGATGGGTCATTTAGGTATAGTGCTTTACGAATACCTGGGAGAGGAATATCCAGAAGTGTTGGGAAGCATCCTTGGAGCACTGAAGGCCATCGTAAACGTCATCGGAATGACTAAGATGACACCTCCCATCAAGGATCTTCTGCCCAGACTCACCCCCATCTTGAAGAACAGACATGAGAAGGTACAGACAGACACTGGGAGGGTGGCAACCTGTAAATAGAGTTTGACAGTTCTCAGATTTCAACTTATATTTGCCATTGTCTGAAATTCTTGGGTTTGATTTTACAAGGAGTGGCTATTAAATAACTCGGTTGTTCATAAACCTCTTTTCGCTTGGATCAATCCAGTCGCTACATAGTAATTATGTTAATCAAAAGTTAGAATCTATAAAAATTGAAAGCCTAATACAGTGAAAAAATAAAGAAAAACGTAAGTTTTTTTAAAATATTGTCTATTTCACAAAATATATATAAAATATGGGAGTACTTTCGGTATTGATACCATATTTTATATATATTTTGTGAAATAGACAATATTTTTTAAAACATACATTTTTCTTTGTTTTTTATTAAGTGTTTCACAATATCTCTATAAAAAATATTGAGTATCACTATTACAGTGAAGTAGTAGCAATGCCAGTGTTGCCAGGCCATAATTTTAAAATTCCTTGATGTTACCAAAAATTTCAAGCTTCCCTTGATTTTCTTTTAAAAAGAATCCTAAATTTCTCTTCATCAAAAAAAATTATATATATATATTTCATAATGAATAATTATGATTTTTTAAGTAGAGTTTAATAGTTAAATGTAAATAAAAATAGACTTAGATTATTAAATTCTGATTGTTGAAACTATCGGTAGTGTGAAATGACGTCTCATTTTTTAGATAGTAAAATGACAGACCATCTCGGACAAGCGCTCTCGCGAGTTTTTAGGTCAGGCTTTTAGTTTGACGTCGTGGAAATTAATTGAAAATTAATCAATGAATTTAATATGGCAGCCATAGTAAAACTCTGAAGAAATTTTATCTCAAGAGGCGTTGTAAATGTTGAGTAATATGATAACTGTATGTTACTAAATATACAAACCCAATAAATTAGAAAAAAATCAATTCTGAACATGTAATAACACATTCAAAAAGACGAAGAGAGGAGGCTTCCTTCTTCAAGTAGCTTCTTACAGCTGTACTGGTTGCCCACCAGAGTCACTGCCAACCAGTTACTAACGGTCCACCATTATTCAATTAGATTATTATTTACACTTTTCGTAGTTACTCAGTGTTTCTTCTTGTTTGTCTACAGGTCCAGGAGAACTGCATCGATCTCGTTGGGCGAATTGCTGACCGAGGTCCTGAATATGTCTCAGCTCGAGAATGGATGCGTATTTGTTTCGAATTGCTTGAATTGTTAAAAGCTCACAAAAAAGCTATCAGACGAGCCACTGTAAATACATTTGGTTACATTGCAAAGGCTATTGGGTAAGTTTTCAAATATTTTTTTTTATAATTGTATGAAGTACAGTAATTCCTTAACATTCCCGAGGGTCATTCATCCAGCTCTGAAGGATTTTTCATCACTTCTAACCTAACAATTATTTTCTCACTCAAATCCCTAATTTTTTTCACCCATTTTGATGTTTCGAAGTTGTGTTTTACATTCTGCCTTTTTTTTTTTCAAGTACGGTTGCCAAATATAAGCAAGCTACCCAACAAAATGAAACTGTTCGGCCGCACGACGATACACAAAACTGTCAACTGTGAAACTAGGTTCTTAACTAAACAAAATGAGTGAGGAAAAGACCAATTGGTTCGTAGAATGAATATGAAATCTGGGTTCTCAGAAACTCAGGTTCGCTGTGCTAACACCTACATGCTAGTAGTGCTAAAAATACAAAATATATATTGACTTTATTTATTATTACTATTAAATAAATATTTTAAATAGACTACATATTATGGAATGTTAGAAGAAAAAAAAATTAATATTCAAATCGCGGAATGTTAAAGTGTGCATTGAATCAATTCCGAATTCGCTTATTCACTCCGAATACATTAATAAATCCTTGGGCTGGTAGGAGTAGAGGATGCCTGTAAGTGGTCAGATATTGAAGTATACACACAATTATTTATTTGTCTTTATTTTCACTGCACTGGTCTCATGTTAGCAAACGTACCTAAATTTGAACGTGATCCGTACACAGCAATGGTGGGCTCAAACTCGAACTTCTTCCTCGCTTGACGCATTGGAAAGAGGAGAGCGGCTGTACCTTTCTTGACCTAATTGTACTAACAAGAAGAAACAGAATATTCTAAAATGTGGTAGAAAGACAGTTCGCAGATCTGGTCATAACATGACGGCTCTACCGCACTTCAAGCAATGTTCTTATATTCATTCCTCCAGGCTTTCTCTATTTTGAACTATTTAATTTGTATAAATAATTATATTCA
Source organism: Aradus depressus (assembly GCA_963662175.1). Lineage (NCBI taxonomy): Eukaryota > Metazoa > Arthropoda > Insecta > Hemiptera > Aradidae > Aradus > Aradus depressus. The sequence continues at coordinate 38,445,777 of OY759222.1, forward strand.
GCAGATACAAAAAATAAATATTAATTGTTCATAATTGTAATTAAAAAATGAAGAAGAAAAACGTTTTCTGACAATATAAACAAAGTCAATTATGAGCTTATTTTGGTTACTTTTAAGGAAGCGCAAAAGTTCTCCTAAAATTGGGAGTTATTGGGGGGGATTATTACAATTATATAATTGCTCTAGTAGAAGGATTCTGTACTTGTGAAACCAGTGACACGATATAACTCAAAATATCCCAATTTCGCAGTTGTGTCACTGTTCTTCTGGAATACCAGTATGGTGGTTTGTGTTCCTGTTAACCAGCGACTAATATATTACCGGATTGATAAAATATATTTTACAATGTATTACTACATAGGGGGGGGGGGGTCCAAAACTGGCAAATTGCAGGCGATCATGTGTTGTCATTTCTCTCTTTGTAGCGTGTACTGCTTCTGTACTATGCTCTTCGTAGGCCACAAACCACTTTACATTGATGTCAAGTAGTTGCGGACCTCTAAATATTGTTCGAGTTGTAATTTTGCCTGTTATTATTCATTTATAGAACCATCTAAGTAAATGAGAGTTAGTGGTTTTCACACTTTAATGCTGTTTGGTTTACCCTAACCTGCGCACTAACATATTATCTTTAAGGTTACTCTTGCTACTAATGTGTGTTGTATTTGTGCAGACCTCACGATGTACTGGCCACCCTCCTCAACAACCTCAAGGTACAAGAGCGACAGAACCGAGTCTGTACCACAGTGGCTATCGCCATTGTGGCTGAGACCTGTTCTCCCTTCACAGTCCTTCCAGCTCTCATGAACGAGTACCGAGTGCCAGAGTTGAACGTTCAGAATGGTGTCCTCAAGTCTCTCTCCTTCCTCTTTGAGTACATCGGTGAGATGGGCAAAGACTACATCTACGCTGTTACTCCCCTCCTTGAAGACGCCCTCATGGACAGGTATGTTGTCTGATATCGCTGAGCGCTATATCAACTACCTAAGACTTGACAAGTCGGGGCTAAAATTAATTAGAAATATATTGATTTTTGGACATATTTCTGTAAAAACATTGAACATTATCCAAAATAATTAATCTAAAAATAATTATTAGTATATGGTTTCCTTTTGTAGTGATTTTTTAATTGAATTTAGAAGACATTTCAAATTTACTGTAACAATAATTACTTGAAAAACGTTCTATTAAATTTAGAAAAATTGCTTCGAATAAAACAAAAATTTATTTTCTCCATTTTATTTATTTTTTTAAAAATCTGAATAGTAACAGTAAGACAAAATAAAAATGTTTCATGGCATACATTAAAAAAAAAAAACTCAATCCTTGTTCGGAGATCCAACGTTTATACGAGAATTTGTTCTAGACAAAGCGTTGACTGCATTCGTTTCTGAAGTTGTATTTATTAAGAACTATTTTCAATTATTATTTTTTGTTTTTAAATTGCGCACATTGCCTTTTTTAAATAAAATATTTTGAATAATGACACTTCTAGATAGTGGTAAGTGAATTTGTTAGATTCGGACCTGCAAAGAGTCCAGAGTAACATTAAGTAACTAAACTTCATATATATAATGGTGGGCTGGTGTTTTACACCTAGGGACCTAAGCATCCAGTGCTCTTATCCCTTCACTGCAAGCGCTGGGCTTCCACCTTATTTTGTTACCTGTATGTTTATACTACCTAAACCAAGTCCTTCATAAAGTACTCAGTCTCCCAGTTTCCTTAATGAACCTCAGAATGCTCCCATGGTTCAATCTTCTAAAATCCTCCTCTTTACGGAAGATGTGGAATCTCGTTTACGCGTATCCCGAGCAGATACCCAGGAAGTGTGCCACCGTCTCGTCTTCTTCCCCACATCTTATCACAGATGGGACTTCAAAGTTGAGAAACGCGGACATATTGTGGAAACTTGTAATAAATAAATAAAACAAACTTATTTTTGAAATATTGTCTATTCCACTAAAGATATATATACATATATAACTACCGGTTTCGGCTTTATACCATCGTCAGGTCTAGTTATGAACTAAAGTTCATAAACTTTAGTTCATAACTAGACCTGACGATGGTATAAAGCCGAAACCGGTAGTTATATATGTATATATATCTTTAGTGGAATAGACAATATTTCAAAAATAAGTTTGTTTTATTTATTTATTACAGATGGGACTGTCCTTGACTCCTACAGTCCTTGACTCCCACAGGGTGTAGGTGTCTATTGAACGGACCGTGTCCTGTGAGAACTCCAGTTAGTTGCCTAAGCTCTTTCCTTTTGAGGTTCAGGATCCCATCCTTCAACACCTTGAACTCCCCTCCCAGGAGCATCTTCGACTGCCTGCTTGTGGTCTTTTCTCTCCATATACGCTCCAAAAGATCCTTAGTCCACTCTTTAATCCGGGTTCGGTATGCCTCCCGAGATATTCCTATTACTGACTCTGACCCCATAAAGAGCTTACTTGAACCTTCCTTGGCTAGTCAGTCTGCCTTCTCGTTTCCCTGAATCCCCGAGTGTCCGGGAACCCAGTAGAGTTACTACTAAACTTCATAAGTCCATTCGCCGAGATAAAATGTTGATTCCTTGTTCGTTTTTTTTATTATTAATTTATTAAAATAAATGTTTACTGTTACAAAACTAAATAATATTAAGTGAATGAATGAGTGTTAAAAAAAAGTAACTTAAAAATAAATGTACAATTTGATAGAAAGATAAATGGATATGATTTTGTGTTTAATAAGTTTCTATCTGAGACAGTACAATATAACAGAAATGAATGGTCATGTTTTAGGTTTCATGCCGCCTAATATACATGTAATGTACAACATTATCAAATTAATGTAAATGTATGTATGACAGAGACCTGGTCCACCGACAGACAGCCTGCGCTGCCATAAAACACATGGCCCTTGGAGTGTATGGTTTCGGCTGTGAGGATGCCCTCCTTCACCTCCTCAATCACGTCTGGCCCAACATCTTCGAGACCTCTCCTCATCTGGTCCAAGCCTTCATGGACGCTGTTGAAGGTCTCAGGGTGGCCCTTGGACCCATCAAAATACTACAATATGCCCTACAGGTATTATATCGTACTAAACCTGACGCTCGATGGAAATTTGTTTACATGGCATTCTCGCGGCTTACACTATATACTAATCAGACGATGATGATGATGTAATGCAAAACCTAAACTATTATTTATATTTATTCATTCACATTTCGCATGGTTTCGGAGGTCCTAGCTCTGTAATTTTCTTTCGTCGTGGTGGTTCAAAAGAGAGTAACTATTTCACCCAATTTTGTATTATTATATTTCACGCAAAATATTAAATAACAAAACATAATTTAGTTGATAAACGCGATATTACTCCAAATATACGAGTATTATGTAAATAAACCTCAGAGATAGGTTTTTTTTTTCACAGCTTGTCACTTTTTTTCTAGAAATATTGAAATTCTATCTAAGTAAACTTATTTGATTGCCAATAATTGGAGCTGGGGAATTTAGCATTGCCGGCGCTAATTTAATTTTTATGGAATTCGACAATATAAGAGTATAATTGTTGTTGTGCAGGGTCTATTCCACCCGGCGAGGAAGGTGCGGGATGTCTACTGGAAGATATACAACTCGCTGTACATCGGGGGACAGGACACTCTGGTGGCAGGCTACCCCCGGATACACAACGACCCTAAGAACCAGTACCTCCGATACGAACTAGACTACATGCTCTAATCTTCTCCAATTCCACATTCTCTCCCTATATCTATCTATCCTATCCTTTGTAAAATTCATGTATTATTTAGTATAAAAAAAAAAAGTGCATTATATTGTTTCTTATGTATTTGATTCAAATTGAATGAATACTTATCCACATGAGAACAATATTATTTTTATTTAATCGATATGTTAAACATTAAGGTTTTATTTTTTATTGATGAATCTTTCTGTTCACTATTTTTTTCTTTTTTCTTCACTTGTTTTAATTTATTAATTTCACTAGTGTAATGAAAATGTTTTGAAATAAAATGTGAAAATAATAAATACTTTTTTTATTTATATTATTTTGAATTAAATCCTTTAGTTAACGTGTCGTGTCTCCGACTTGGATGCTCCATATCAGAAATTACACTATCACATTATTCTATAAAATGAGACATTTAGGTCATTGGAGACTCAAGACAACTTGGAAAGTCTTCAGTTTTGCGAGATATATATAATAAAAGCAGATTTCAAATTCCTATGTATTCTATTTTGTATTGCTTTCCGGTAGCAGTTCCTAGGTAACATGTTCTTCTAAAGCTCTCATATTCAGTCCTACAAGAACAGAGAATTGTCAATAGACTAACAACGGTAATGCAGTTAAATATATTTTTAGTTGTGTGGGGGAACAACTGAAGTATTTCGCATTTATACTTTTAGTAGCGCCGGTATATCTTGGCCCTTCGGGGGGGGGGGGTGTTGCCAGTTCGCTTGGAGGGGGAAACGGAAGGGGATGGCCCATAGGAACCCGGGAAAACGATGTTCCCATGGCCACCCCGTCGTTTTCATGGGTTCCTATTGGCTGTCCCCTCCCGTTTCCCCCTCCGAGCAAACTGCCCCCCCCCCCCCCCGAAGGGCCAAGATATACTGGCGCTATTATAACTTTTCACATAACTAATAATTATTTGCTTAGTAAGTAGGGGTTTATTCAAATAAAATATGTATCATATTGTTTTCATAAATTTATTTTTATAGGAAGTAACAAACATTTTACAATCTTAAACCTTTCCCAATAATTAACTTACAAATATATAACATCTGCTATAAATAATAAGGAAGTACATAAAAAATTGAATAAAGTAATAAATATAAAATACAATATCACAAATTATATTGAGCATTAATAGCGATCTGGGAGCCAAGTGCATTTATATCAAACATTTTCACAGGAGAATCAAAAGTTGCTAACAGTTATAAATACCCGCCAACTTGTTCATATTCATTTTTTTTCAGGAATTTAACTAATGAATACAATTATCTTTTTAAATACTTTTTCAGAATGAAAAAGGACCTTGATTTTTATATTTTTGTTTTGAGTTTCTTGTTATTAAGAGACCATTCTGCCGCTGTTGCGGACCACCTTATACAATATTGGAACACATGAAGTATATTTTCATAATGTAACCCATTTTAATATTTATTAATTCCAAAAAGACGAACTTCATGAAACTGTGGCAGCTTTGGAAGGACAACGAATATCAGACTGACAAAATTAACTGCGAAATGATTTGGATCATTCTGTGTATAAAAACAGGTAAGGAAGAACCTGAAAAAAAAAAAAAGGAAACTTGTATTAGTACAAACTGTGGTTATACTTAGTTATTATGACTCATGCCCGGGCTTCAACTATAAGGTCATATGGCCAACTGCCAAAGCGCTCTTTCGTCGCTCTGGTGGACATGAGCCCGACTCTACTATGGGATATATTTCAACTATTCCCCTTTGTTAACACCCTGATCCAGTTCTGTTTCCACATATATGTTTGTATTATCTGTTATTAATATTTGGTTCCACATATATGTTTCAAGTTATCTAAATCTTAATATTATTATTAATTTTATTTCTATTTTTTATTATTTACTTGTATTTGTTCTTATTTATTTGTTATTTTCCCCGTATTAGTCTAGTGATATTGTTTTATGTAAATTTAGAACTAGGTTTTGTTAAGAAATATTTCATGAGTTAGCTAACGGTACAGCCGGGGGACTCCCAAGTTTTAATTGCACCCTTTGACCTGAGATGTATTTGAAGGGTCGCTCTCTGCAAACTGACTTAGTTCATAACTAGACCTGACGATGGTATAAAGCCGAAACCGGTAGTTATATGTATATATATCTTTAGTGGAATAGACAATATTTCAAAAAATAAGTTTGTTTTATTCATCTACTATGGGAGTTTTAAATTTTTAACGTCCCATCCGAAGGAGTTATTTTTTAGCTCCCAGATAAAATAAACTTTTGGGTTGTGAATCCGTGATCTTGAGCTCAGTAAGCAAGCACGCACACCATTGAGCTACCGGCGCTCGCCCCTATACTCAGTATATCGACTATAGTAGATTATTTTCCATGCCTCTTTGGATTAGGGGAGAGCCGCGGATATGCGAAAATTTAGCAGAAAATGACATCGAATTCTGAAAATTTCTGCCTTTTAGTATTCTGTAAGTAGACAATAAACGAAACTCTATTAGAAACCATTAATGCTCTACAATTGAAACTTTACACGGAAGTTAAAATTCGTTAGAAGAAAATAAATATACCTAGAGGGAAAAAGCCCGGGCATGAGTCACTAAAAAAAATATATATTTTTTGAAATTTATTTATTGTCAACTATATTGTATATTATAGACATGATTTTCAAAACCATGAAATAGTAGAATATCCATGTCAGTGGCGTATAAGTACTCCTAAGGAACCCTTTGGTGTGTGATCAGATCACTTCTCCCTAATGTTTTTAAAGGATAACCATGGTAGTGGCCTGAAAAGTTTTGGTGGGACAAATCATTGTCCTTGGAATATCTAACTTTAAATTGCATCAATCACAACTTGGTGCGTTTTTGCGTCCTAATAAACACAAAAATTAAATAAACTAATCTATGTTTATAGAAAAACGTTTGAACTATACAACAATTATTCATAACAAATCAATGTCATTGGTGTGTAGGTCTCTAGGCCGTTGGCACTTGGTGTCGTGAGAATGAGGTAGAACGGGCGAAGATTCAGAGGATTATTATAGAAAATAAATATTTTGTATCTGGATTTGAATATGTTCAATTCAGGGTGAAGGGGAAAAAAGAAGCATTGACTGAAGTGCGAGATATTGTTGGATTGAAGAATGAATGCAGTGAGAATGGGAAGCCTTGACTGAACCCCGCAGTTTGCAGTCCAGGTTTTCAATCAACAGAAGAAAATATGTTTTCTTTGGATAACAGAAATAACTTACATTATAATAGGTGCAGCCATCAAAAATTTTCTTGTTTTTGTAAACTGTCTTCCATTGTCTATTTGTTCCCAATGTGTAAGTCGTCTGGATTCACCCTGATCTTGAGGAATCCATGGTGCGCCCTTAATTATGTGAAGAAAGAAGAAATGAATCTGGAAAAAACGAGAAGGCATATCAAATATTAGTTAGGAGTAATTAATAAAATAATTTAATGACAAACGTGGAAGTAGAACATACAAAATTATGCACGAGATTGGTGATAGTCCAAGCTAATGCAATGGTGAGTAGAGGAACCGACAACAAAATAAGATGAAGTGTCACCATCCCGATGGTATAGCTCAACCACAATCCACGACTTTTCAGCCAAGATGTGTTGGGGTTTGGATCACCATGTCCACCCACCAACATTGTTCTTTCTGAATAAGTATATAAGTAAAAAATAAAATGATTATAAATCAGTCAAACTACACTTAATCTTAGAATGAGAGAAAAGAACTCCCGGTCAAGTTAGTTCCTCAAAATGCACCAAACCAGGAACAACAATTAAAAATACCGAAATATAAATATTTATGACAAGTATAGTTCGGTTTTGTAAAATCGATTTACTACACTTCTCTAATCTCAAGTTATTCGATTTATCAGGAGTAATCGTAAATTTAATTTTTGATTTGAATATGTTTCATTGCAAAAATGAAATCTGCCGATTCCTTTGGTCCATCAGATATTTTTATATGTACAAACTGGAAAAAAAGCTTTACATTTGAAAGATCAAAAAGGAACTTGTTTCAACACACTTCAAATCTACTACTAAAATCCTGTACAATAAAAGTACGAGAACAAACTAGTTCAATAACGTGTACAAGAACAAACTAGTTCAATGTAGTGAACGAACGAAAACTTCACTCTCCAAAAATGTTTTGTCTTTGCGACTACCTAATATTCAGAGTAGATTCTGGTGATGCAAGTAATAATTTCCATGGCCCTGGGCTATATTTTTCGATATTTCAGAAAAAAAATGTTTATGGCTCATATGAACTGGTTAGATGAACGTGTCTGCCTAGACAGAAACACAGCTCGCTTATGGTTCCTGAATTCTGTTTGGAATTTACGGACCCAAAATGTATATGTAAGTAAAGCTAAATATTAAAATAAAGCAAATATAAATAAATTCCTTCTGCTGTTAGGGTATCAGGCGAAAATGGCTCTGTATATCGTCAAACTTGTAGCGTTTCTCAAGAATGGCCCAACTTTGAATAGATATAGTAGGCTAAGTGACATCCAAGACTAGTTAAGAAATGGATGAAAACAATTTTATTTTCTATCCACGGATAAAAAAAAAGATCATCAGCCTAGTTAATATAATATTAGATGAATCGAAAAGTGGGGGTACGTGCGTTTTTTTATTTTACTTTGTGTTTTTTTTATGGCTGCAGCAGCGAGCCACAGCCAACACAATACGATTAGTATTAAATTAGTCTTAGCAACTGGCTACCCGGTCCTGCTGATAAACAAACAGAAGGAACGAGGTGGATTAGGATGAACAAATTCTTTGTCAGAAACTTGAACGAACGTCCAAGTTCAACCAACTGAATGGCCTTCATCTCTGATCACAGGTCAATTTTGGAAATCGCTTATGACGTAACATTTGGGAAGGTTGCTATTGCTGTTACACAAGTAAGTTTTATCTTATCTACTCTAGGGAGCGATATGCCTGTTATCAGTTTCTTGTTCCCTAAGTTACGATGTCCAGTTCCTTCCATTATGCAGATACTATATACACATCATATTGGTGATTACTGCTAATCAATTTGACATATAGATACAATTATGGAGTTTGCCATTGGAGCTGTTTCAGCAGTTGGTGCTGTCATTTTCACAAATCCATTAGAAGTTGTTAAAACTAGACTACAGCTTCAAGGAGAACTAAGAAAGCGAGGTCATTATACAGTGCATTATAGAAATTTCTTACATGCTACTTATATAATAGCTAAAACAGATGGACTATTTGCCCTTCAAAAGGGTTTAGCTCCAGCAGCTGTTCATCAAGTTCTTCTCAACGGAGTGAGACTGGGTGGTTACCAGCTGGCCGAAGAACGAAGGTTAAATCTTAAAGAAAATGGTGAAGTCTCCTTGGGACGGACAGTTGCACTTGGAGCTGTTATGGGCGTTGCAGGAGCTTATGCTGGAAGCCCTTTTTACTTGGTATGATTTTTTATATAATATATTATTATATACTATATAATGCACTACTTGTAACGAAAGAAATTTACTTGTTTCTTCCCTATATCATTTTTATATTATTGTTGTAAATATTAAAGGTGAAGACTCGACAGCAAGCTCAGGCCACAGAGAGTATCGCTGTTGGAACACAACACAAAATATCAGGAATGACAGATGCCTTGACAAAGGTGAGACTTTAGCTTTGACTTACCATTAGAAGTTTCAATATTATACATTTTTACTTTCTTATACCTATAGTATAAGAAAGTATTGTAATCGTGCGAAAATCCGAGATCCGAGTTTTCAACGGATTTTCACGTTTCAAATTCCTCTGAATACGTTTTGACCATTTTCGCCATGATGTTTGCATGTGATGAAAAGTATTGAGCGGTCTAACGCAGAATGGATTGTAGCCATAGACTTGAAATTTGGAATGGAGAAGTCAATTGTGCTATCTTATATTTGATTAGATTTTGCCCGAATACGAACGAAAATGGCTTTACTTCGAGGCCTAGGTACATTTTACAAGATATCGCTTATATTTATGACCTTAATCAAAACTCGTTTCAAGTAAAAGTTGTAGAGAAAACTAAAATACATATTTTGTGTGAAACATGGTTTTTGGCAGGTCGTCCAGTTTTCAAGATACATACCGAAAACCGTCTTGAAATGTCATTTTGAAACACATTCTTAGACGTTTCCTTGATTTATTAGTCTTATTGAAAAATCGTTTCTTACCAAGAATGTTCCTTATTAAATTTCCAATCGCTAATATGTCCTCAGATTTAAGATAGGACCAATTCGATCAAAGTTATGGCGCCTCAAAGAATTCAATCAAGGTAATTTTTTCTATTTTTTTAGAAAATATTTCAAAGTAATGTTTGAATTGAATCGCGTAGCAACGAATTATAAAACATTTTTTTTATTGATAGTTTTTTTGATAAATTATACAAAAATAAGGGAAAAATTAATTATATGGGATATGGTCATTACAGGACTTTCTTATACAGAACTCTCTCCCTATCACCCTTCTCAAAATCATTTCATACCGACATTAATGGGTATATGAAAGTCACTCTCAGAATTACGCTGTGCAGTGAAACAAAGAACCGATGAAGCCAACTCATTACTCCCTTATACCCGGTAATGTCAGTATGAACTGATTTTGAGAAGGGGGAGAGATAGTGGTCTATAAGCATGGTTGGTATAAAACATTCCTATAATGGCCACATCACATTTTTCTAAATAATAATTTCGGTCTACCTGCCTTACCGGGGGGTCCGACCCCCCATCAAGATCAGCTGAGGGGTCCGACCCCCCAACATTGATCTTGGCTGGTCCCTGAGAGCTCCTCCTTCCCTCCATCAAGTTTTAGTTTTATTTATTTATTAATGAATGATTAAATGATATATTATTTACAGTTTTTATATACAGTTTACATATTTATGTATATCTGTGTTACTGTTAACTGTTAGCAGCTCGTTCAATCATCTGCCAAGACAGTTTTAAAAAGTTAATAAAACGGATTAAAAAATGAAGTATATATAAAAAATAAATGACTTTTTATCTTGTTCCGAAAGAAAACAGATTGTTGACTGATCTGAAATCTTTATCAAAATAAATTCAGTTTTATTGTTCTATATAAATTATAGCAGAATCTAAATACAATCGTGTTCAATTGAAGTGGTCCACTTGGATTTTTTTTTTTTTTTTTTTTTGCATTTTTAGGAGGAACCGTATATTCTCATTATTTGTGGACTTTAAATAAATACTATTTTAGTTGTAAAAACATTATTATTTCTACAATAAAACTATTTCTTGGAAATGATGTACGGTTTATTCAAGCATAAAATCCTTAAAATATATATTTCCTTTAAAATATGCTAAATAAAATTAATTTTCCAGGTGAAACACTTTAGAGAACTATCTATACATTGGGTGTTTATTTATTAGTAGGTAGACAGCTTTGGAACCATTCAGTTTGTGACTTGATCTTATTTTTCTGTAATATATATTTTAAAATCTTCAAAGAAAATCTGTATAATACGGTTTGTGCCTCTGTTGTTTGCAGATCCTGAGATCTGAGGGAGTGTTAGGTCTGTGGCGCGGTGTGGTTGGGTCGGTGCCGCGACTCGCTGTCGGCTCCGCAAGTCAGCTGTCCACATTCTATCTGGCCAAGGAGTACCTCCAAAACAACCCGGTAACCAGCATACCTTACATTATGTTAAAATAAATAAACATGAAATTATGTAGATGTTTGCTAGCGACTGTAGAATTCAAAATTCTGGGGGTATTGAGGGTCAGTCAAGACACCAGATATTTCCACCCCATATTCAACAAAATTATAATTTTACCTTACAATTCTTGTGCAAGAAACCGAAACATTGTGATTTAGTACAAAAAGCAGTTCTCAAATTTAAAAAAGCTATTTTAAATATCGAAATTGACGCTTTTATATCTAACATTAAAGATATAGAGAATCGGATAACATCTCACAAAGATAGTTTAATAACATTGTTACTGACTGACCCTCAATACCCCTAGAATTATAAAATTATGTATAAAAATGATTTATATTTGTATTTATATAAACCACAAAAGTCATTTTATATCTCTGCAAATCAGGTAAAATACATTTATGTTCCTTGAAATATTGTTTCAATAAAAGTATTAAATATAAATAAAGTAAAATATTGCAACATTGAGTCATCAGCAATTATAGTCGTTTGGGGCATCTCTCCCATCATCAGTATCTATAATACATGTGTTCTTTAGGTTAACTGTTCCTTCTGTCAATCAGAATCTTTCTTTTACAGAACATATTTATTGAGCCGACTTCTATATTTAGTCTAGGTGTAGACACCGATGATGGGGAAGACACCGGTAGCTCAGTGGTATGCATGATTGCCTTCTGAGCTCAAGATCGTGGGTTCGAAACCCGACCGAGGCCCTTAGTTTATTTTATCTGTGAGGTAAAATAAACTTAAGCACGCCGTCCTTCGGATGAGACGTTGAGCTATGGTCCCAAGCCTGTACGATGTCAGGTATTCGTTAAAGACCCCTGCCCTAAGTGAATAAAAATTTAGGACTCCCACAGTAGAGTCGGGCTCACGTCCACCAGAGTGATGAAAGAGCGCTCTGGTAGTAGGCGATATGACCTAGTTGTTAAAGCCCGGGCATGAGTCATAATAACTAACTAACTGATGATGGGAGTGTCCCGAAACGTTTGTAATTGCTATTTCTGAGAAGGCAACAACAAATAAATGGGAGAAGCGATTCTGTAATAATACATTATCTATGAATTAGTTGAGTGGAGATTCAACATTTTTTTGACATTATTCATATGTCGAGATTATTCATATTTATAGAACACATTTTTTATATTAGCCTCATTAAAGTACAGAAGCGAAGAAGGTAAACATTCATATTAAAGACAATCAGATCAATTTTCAAGATATAGATAAAGGACTTACTGTTCCAATGACGACTCTCAAGAAACTGTGTCCTACATGGAAATAATACTGTTAATTAATTTTTTTTTTTTTTTCCCAGTACTACAGAATAGAAAAAGGTCTTCTGAATACGTTTCTGGCGAGTATGCTCGGTGGAGTTATAGTTGCCATCACAATGGGACCCCTGGATGTCATCTCGACCCGACTCTATAACCAAGGTAAATATACGAATGTTTATATAAACAGATTGGACAATTTATTTCACTATTGTAATGAGAGACAAAAACCTAGGATTTTGTTGCTAGAGGACAGATTTCCGATTGCGTAAAATCAGATCAACTTGATTGGTAGTTTCAGGTTCATGTCATTGCTAACGACGAGGTAGGAGCGAGCGCACCCCTCTAAGGATGTATATTTCGATATTTTTCTGTAATATACTGGATTCTCGAAATTCCCTAGCACTTAGTAACAGAAAAAGCTAGAAATAACTGTTTCTGTCTATTCAGTGATTTTGAAATCATAATATGATTAACATATTATGTTTCCTAAAATTCTCTAATAGGCAGGATTCAAAGTATAGAGTTTGATTTAGGTTAGGTTTTATGACTCATGCCCGGGCATTAACAACGAGGTCATATCGCCTACTACCAGAGCGCTCTTTCGTCACTCTGGTGGACATGAGCCCGACTCTACTGTGGGAGTCCTAAATTTTGCCTACCCTAAATTTTTATTCATCTAGGGTAGGGGTCTTTAACGAGTACCTGACATCGTACAGGCTCGGGACCATCGCTTAACGTCCCATCCGAAGGACGGCGTGCTTAAGTTTATTTTACCTCCCAGATAAAATAAACTAAGGGCCTCGGTCGGGTTACGAACCCACGACCTTGAGCTCAGAAGTCAAGCACGCATACCACTGAGCTACCGGCGCCCTCTAAGAGTTTGATTTAAATATGTGCAGTTATTTTTCTATGACGAGGAAACAAACAAAAAAACGACACAAAAGCTAAAAAAAAACACCTATGGTCTTTGTTTAACCTGGATGGATAACATTTAAACAATATTGAATGTAAAGACATCCATTCTCTTGCATTTTTATTTATAAAGATTCGGCGATTTTTCCTAGTTAGTTTTGCGACTCATGGCTTTAACTACGTGGTCATATTGCCTTCTACCAGAGAGCGCTCTTTGATCACTCTGGTGTACATGAGTGTGACTCTACTGTGGGAGTCCTCCATTTTGCCCTGGGTATAGTTACCTAGAATAGAGGTTTTCATCGAGTAATTGACATCGCACAGGCTCGGGACCATCGCATAACATTCCACCCGAGGGACGGCATTCTCAAGTATTTTTTTTTCTTTAACTCCCCTAACTATATAATAGGGGAAGTTATGTATTACCTTTTGATCTAGGTTCTAATAATTGTGGGTTTCTTTCAGGTGTGGATGGGAGTGGTCGAGGATTGCTGTACTCCAGCTACTGGGACTGTGTCTCCAAGATCTGGGGTACGGAGGGGTTCCGAGGCTTCTACAAGGGGATCGTGCCTTGCTACATGCGGATCGGGCCTCACACCGTTCTATGCTTCCTCTTCTGGGACCAACTCAGGCAGATCCAGGTCTACTATAGTCCTGGGGACGCCGACAACAAGGTGTTCATCTCTTCCTAACGAACCCCACCATTTAGTTTAAGTCGGCAAAATAGAGAGAGAGAATACTCGTAAGAAATGTGGTAAGAGTTGTGACAAATGTATTTTCCAGATGTCATTTTTTGCTTGACATTCACTGCAGGACACATTTTTAGCCTCACACGATAAGAGAAGCTATTGTTGGATACCGTTGTACCAATATAGTGAAAATATAGACAAATAATTGTGTGAGTATTCTTTCAGAATCCTCTTCTGAGAAAATGATTAGAGGATATGATGTTTATAAAAAAATCCATTTGTCACAGCGTCAAAATGAAAAATAACGGGCAGACCCAAAAACAGCTTTTGATGCCATAATTTTGCCTGAAAATGTACATCACTATTCCAGTTCAGTAATGAGATACGTAACTTTTTAATATTTACTCTAAATAATTGTGTTTTTGTGACTCATGCCCGGACTTTTAACTACGAGGTCATATCGGACGTGGGCCCAAATCTACAAGGTAGTCTGTCATCCGAAGACATTATTTCTCCAAGATTTCACATAAAAGTATTTTTTCTGTCTACATCTTCCATCTATCTGTAATATGATGAAATGTGTAATTATCGATTTTAATTAGTATACATTACTAGAATAGCGAAGACCCGATTTTCAAAATGTTGACGCTTAGATCTTTCATATTACTAGAAAATGGTCAATTGCGACCAAAAACTATTTCCGTTCATAATGTATTTAATTTATTCGAATATTTATTTATTATTGTCTGAAAAATATTTATTTAATTTATTAAATTATTTATAATTGTCCAAAAGATATTCTTGTTACTACACATATGCAAATATGTTGTGAAAATCATTATTGCCATTATATAATTTTTGTTATCATGTGTTACCAAGAATGATATTGTTATCAATATACTTTATTTTTTTAGTTGCTATTGTTTTAAATGTTTCCTCTTTGGTTTACTGTTCTCATGTTGACAAGGAGGGCGGGCTCCCTCATCACGTTAATTCTATTTTATGCAACTGATGCAACCAAATGTTGTAAAGTTGTCAGTGAATCATCGTCAATGTACTTCCCAACCTTGAGCCTCCCATTAAAATTTTTTGATTCAGGGGTTAGAAACAAGAAACTCTGGCGAAAACTCAACCTCGAAATAGCCACCATAGCATTTTATAGCAGCGATCAGCAACCCGCAGCGAAGTAGTTAAGAAAAAATTGGATTCTGTGAAATATTGGCCAAGTCAAGAGGCAGGTTAACAAATGGATTTGATGTTTGAAATGTTAATGTTATTTACGCATACCTCACGGCTTATTTTATTTTTATATGCGGCCCGCTTACCTAGGGCACTGCTCGGCCCACAAGTGGGAAAAAGGCTACCGACCCCTGATATAAAGTAAAATTTAAAACAGTTTTTAGCAAAATCCGAATTATTATTTAAATTCTAGAGTTGCCTCTCAAAATCTACATTCGAATTATTGTTTAATAAACATTATTACTTACTCAGCTATACGAAGTATAGGGGAAGTTATGTAATCAGTCAAAAATTCGATGCGGAGTTTTCAACGAAATTTCATATTTTCCGAGCCAAATATGAAAATAAAATGTCTATCTGTGAACATGATAACTCTCGATAGAATGAATTTTCAGCCAAATCGGCCAAAGGAGAGGGGGGATTAGGGGAGAGGTTCAACTCAAAAACTCTAATACCTGCCGTTCTAATGAATGTATCGACACAAAATTTCACATGTGAATTCAAAATCCCATAAGGACGACACTTATTAATTTTCAGCGGGATCGGCAGAAGGGAAGGGGAGACAGAGAGACAACTCAAAAATTTTAGTATGAGGATTTAGGAGCCCCTATTTAGGTCTACTGATGAATATTGGAGCAAATGGTCGACTGGTTTTGGAGGGGGAGCCAAAAGTTAATTTATTAATATCGTTCTGGGAATTCAGAAGGTTCAGAAAAAAAAAAAGTCTTCAATTGCATTTTATTCAAATAATGTGAAGAATTACATAAAAATATTTTTATAACTTACATAGATCATTCTATACTAAAAAATATTTTTAAAATACATTCAAAATAATACAGTTTATTATACACGTACTTATCCATTTAGCATATGTTTTTTTTTTATATATAATTTAATGGTTGTTACAAGAGCGAGAAAAAACACTTTTTATTCAACGCATTTACATTTTGGACAGAACATTTTTCTCTCTTTTAAAACAATTTTTCTTACTTTATACATCAGTCAATTGAGCATTCGCAAATCCTGTTATCATACAAATTAGTATTCAGGGAATACGAAAAAATTAAGAGCCAAAAATATTTTTATTTTACGTATAATCTTTTTTTTTTTTTTTTTATGAATTTCAATTACTAAACACAAGATTTACAAATAAAAAAAAAAAAAAACCCTGTCGTTGAGGTACTTTTCTAGACAATCGCTAACTTCATTCTTTCATCACTTTTCCAAGAAACCAAAAATATAAATTATATGTAAAACATAAAAATAAATGTTTTGTATATAATTCAGACAAGGAAATGGTTTTGGTTCAAAGATTCCCATTTTAAATAAATTTGGTTGTACCAGAAGTTCCTGGTGAAGAATATGTTAATATATCCTTGGAAAGTTAAAAATAGAAGTTTAATGTTAATAAAAAAAGTCTTGAAATCTATATAACTCCACAATTATATACTTGAGAAAATAGTCGAGCGTTATATCTAAATGGTTCCAAAATGAAGCTGAATTTTTATTTTCAAAAGTCTATAAGAAAATAGTTTAGTTTGAATAACGAGAACGATATAAGTCCGCATTGGGGAAAATTTATGTTGTGTCGTCTAAGAAACTTAAAAATAGGACAAGTTTCTAAAAATATTTATTTTGTTCTTCAGGGCCTTATTATGAATAGTGTAGGTAGATGTGTGAACTGTCACATAATCAACACATCAACATCCACCCTAGTCATAATAATAAGAAAATAAATAGTTCTCAAAACGTTGGTCAAATTCTGAGTTCATCACTTCCTTACACGACAGAACCTCCACAAGAACTTATAACCTTCTGGTTATTCAAGCTAAACTATCTTTCTAAATAGTAGTATTGAAGCTTTGTCCTGCTACCGAGGAAGGATTAACAACTAACAAACCAACGAATTAGTGGTATCTAACTTTTAAGTTTTGTTTTCTTATAAACAAATTTTAGAAATTACTCCAACTTTTTAATTTTTTACTTTTATAGATTCCTCGTTGAAATCGGATTGTTTAAACTGAAACTTTCCATTGTTAAAATATGAGATCATGTCGATGACTTTGGGATTAGTTTCTGATAAATATCATTGCAATAAAGAAGCTATTTTTTGGTATATAACACTGACATAATTTCCAATCACACAAGATTCAATTAAATAAAACTATACTAAATTGGGTTCAAACGTTTCAGTAAAATTTTGAGCTCGAATTTTTTTATGACTATTAAGGCAATAAGAAAGTAAAAAATAATAATAAGAAGAACCAGATTGAAACGTTGTTTACTTTGCTATCTGCATGTATCAGGGGCAAGTTATCGTTATTATAAAAATATGGAGTTGAGATTTCCCCGGAATTTTATATTTTTAGACCACCTGAATCCAAAAATTAAAAATAAATTTCATGTACATCTGTCTGTGGAGCTCTGATTTTTTTGACAAGAACGGGAAAGTTATGGTTTTTTGACCACTCAAGAGGTTTGTCCTTCTGAAGAACTACCTACATCTAAATAAAATAATATTATGCAATAGTGGAGGGGACAGTAGCGCACGCATCTTCATCATTCCGTTGGATCGGTAAGATGTCGGACAGAGAATGTATTTCAACTTCACAACAGTCCTTTTCAATGGATCCTACAACAAACCCAACCGTTACCTTCCCAGTTGTGCCAACTATATGGCAACTTATCTACTCCGTTAGAAATTCGACCTACTGATTCCAAAAATTTCTGTCCGTATGTGTGTCCATGATCATGATAACTCTCGATAGAATGAATGTATTGACACTAAATTTCATATGAGTATCCAGAATCCTCTAAGGACGACATATATTAATTTTCAGTGAAATCGGCCGGAGGGAAGTGGGCTCGACTCAAATACCATAACTGCAGAAGTAATGAATGTATGGACACAAAATTAAGTATGTGGATTCAGAAGCCAATATGTAAGTCAAATGTTGAGTTTTAGCTCAGAAGATCGATTGGCTTTAAAGGGAGAGCGAACATTTAATTGATTAATTCGTGCAGGGGGAAGTACCTAACTGGTGATTCACCCGCCACTTTTTTTTTTGTTATATTAATTATTTAGTAGTTTCTGATTGCTATGAACATTTCATATTGACGGTTCTAACGTGAATAGTTTGTAACATTTCTTTTATAAAATGCAAAAGCTTACTGCTTTCTGAATCTTGTTCTCGACGAAGTTTACACAATAAAAAAAGTGTAATATTTCAATTAATATTGGCCTGCGGGTTAGAGCAGTTTACATACGTTACATATAACTCTTAACAAATATACATTGAGATAACACAATACCTAGTACTAACGTTTTTATGGTTACGTTTTCAACCTTCAGAACTATCCATATAGTTAGTTAATATGACTCGTGCCCGGGCTTTAACTCTGAGGTCATAATCGCCTACTACCAGAAAGCTCTTTCGTCGCACTGGTGGACATGACTCTACTGTGGGAGTCCTAAATTTGGCCTATCTAGATTTATTCACCTAGGGTAGGGTTTTTAACGAGTACTAAACATCGTACAGGCTCGGGACCATAGCTTAAGTCCTATCCGAAGGACGGCGTGCTCAAGCTTTTTTCCCTCACAGAGAAAAAAACACCTAAGGACTTCGGCCGGGTTTCGAAGCAGCGATCTTGAGCTCAGTAGGCTAGTACGCTAACTTTGAGCTACCGGCGCCCTAGTCAGATTAGCTAAAGGGAGGGGTGGATGGCGGGTTAACTCAATTCATCAACACTTAATTTTATACTTAAATCCAGAAACCACCGAAGGACAACACATATTGATTTTCGGCCAAATTAGCTTGAGAGAAGAAGGGCTTAAGGGAGTGTGACAACATAGTTGAATACAAATAATGAAAGCTGGGGAAGTACATTGGCATTGATTCACAAGTGCGATTTGGCAACGTTGCAGGCCTACTACTACTCAGATGGCTGCACCTCAAATCTACACTTATATTATACATATAACACTTTGTAACTTAATGTCTTATCTGTTTCCCTACATAGCAAAGTTCGCCTCATAGGAAAAATAAAAATCAATTTAACTTTAGCCACATCAAATCAAGGATACATTTCTTTATCACTTAAATATAAGTTACACTCCCCTAGGAGCTCTATTGAATTACCAATTTCCACTTTTCCATAATTTAATTTAATATTGTTCCTCAACAGATTCAAACATATATTATTCGCTCCTGTTTGATATGTATTTTTATGTCAACCTAGCGTTTTTGTGTTTCTTTATTTTTATTGTTTACTTATTATTCTATCATTCATTTATAAATATTTTAATTAATTTGTTATATGCATAACCTAAGTAAGTAATTATTTTATATATATTTTTTTTAATTTCTGAACAGTACGGAAAAAGATTTTACTTATTTATTTAAAAAATAAATCATAAGCAAAAAAAAAAAAAAATCAATATTCTATTTGTATGAAAAACACATTCGTGCCATATTTAAATTTAAGACGACAGAGTTTTCTAAAAAATAACTTTTGTAAAAAAATCTTTTGGCAGATATTTCTTCAAAAAAAAAAACATCAAAATAAAAAATATTTTCACTATAAATTTAATAGAACATATTACACAGGTACATTCAGTTTACATATATAACACACTGATTGTGAATAAGAACTTTGTAAATGGAATCTATGAAAATTAATGCAATTTTTAGTATTTTTTCTAATTTAGTATGCCTTATTGTCAATATACTGAATGGCGCAAATTCATTTTGGGAATCCCTTTCAAAAGTTATGCCCACGGGTGTTATAAAGGCAGAGAGGCAGCAGAAGGTGTCCGGAAGCCTCCCCAAACTTCTTCCCAACAATTTATAAAATTACTTATTTATATTACTTATATATATTATTTTAAAATACTTATATTAACAAGAAAAACTAATTAATAAAAAGAAAATCATTTTATGTAATATTACTTGGCAAGTTATTAAATAGGACCCACACATTTCTTGTGGCTCGCCCCCTCCCGCCATCATATCTTTAAATTGGTTCTGATTATACCTTCGTTAGCACTTTTCGAAATGAGATTTGAATGATATTACTTATGAGGGATTTCCATAGCAAGAGCTCGTGGAAAGTTGAATAGGAAAGCTGCAAATCAGAGAACTTACAAACCTGCATTGATTTTCTAGTATTTCATGTACAAAGGGATTACTCACTCTAAAATAAGAGGCAAAAATATTGTTCAGTTACATATATCTCATAAAATATGAGAAACAAAAGCTTTAAAAAAGTTAATTATTAGAGGGGGCATTGCTAAACCGATAATGAAAGGGCACAAAAATATTTTCTTTAGTTATAAAATAAATAAAAGGATAACTAATTTTATGTAAAGACCGATGTGTGTTGTACATAGTTTCATGAATAAAAATAAAATATATCGAATATAATCGATACAAAGTTGAGGTTATGTTTTCTATCTTCACCTAACCAAGGTTCTAGTTCCTTTGTTGTTTCAACTGTTGAACATATATTCTATAAAAAAACAGTTAAAAGAACACACGAAAAAGAGGTTTAATGTAGATTCACAAAATTTGCAGGGACGTGAACGTTAGGCAAGGCCAATACCTTCAATAGATAGGAAATGTTTTTCTTTGTTTTGGGTTTGGGGGGAAGGGGGGGGAGGGATGTACTGTCATAAACTCAATTTGAGAAAAGAAAATCATAAATTTTAGGCCAAAATATCAACACAACACAAATCGGTCATATTAGGAATTTAAAAAAGGGGGAACAAAAAAAAAGGTAAATATTCCTATAAATGATTTAATAACATTTATTTTTTTTCTAACAATTATTTTAACAAAAAATATTGTCCAAAACTATAGATTCTAAGCATACTTCTAACTAAATAATATAATTCAACTTATATATTATTTGTTTCCTCTTTTAACCATTCTCAAATCATAATTGTCACGGATCTGGTATTTACACAAATATTCCCTTCATTAAAACTTTCAGTTCATTTTACACAGATATTTTTGTTTATATACAAATACTAGAAGATTCAAAACTGCGGGGGAAAAAAAAGAAAGAAAAAAATGCCTATTCGTCAAGAGATCCAGGTCGGTGATTCAATATTGCAGGGACATCATCATTATTAACAACAGATATGGCACCAGGTTGAATGCAGCACCGTGAACAAGGACGCTACCCTCTGTGCATCTTCAACATGTAAGATAACCCTTCGTAGAGGTATGGCGCGATTTCGGATTACAGATCCGGATCATTTTAGGAACAGGCCTACGGACCAAATTGATCATATCAAAACAGTGAATCTTCAAGATTGATAAAATAAGAAATACATAACTGTATAAATATATTACGTATTTTATCAATAAGTACTACTTACTAAACTTTAAATACATTCTTGTAATATATTACATTTTTTATTTTTATTTTATTTTATTTATTTTTTTTAGTAAAAATACTAAATTCTCTACTTAAAGTCAAATTGTGCACTTTCTTATATTATATGTATATTATATCTTTTAAAATTTATTTTTTACATTCTATCACTGGGCCACCATGCCAATTATTTTGTACATTTCGAACAAGAGACTCCGAAAATCAAAACGCACAGTGACAGACATACCAGACTGATAGCCTTCACAAGATCCCACAATCGTATATAAATATATATTCCCTCAGTTGACCACAATTGACAATTAAATATAATAATATAACAATGCACTTTAATTTTTCTCAGTAGGTATATTTAATAATTATTAGTTTTGTAAATTCTTATTACAAAAAAAAAATAAATAAAATAACATTTCTACTATTTAACCGTTCATTACGTTATTTTTCATAAGATAAAAAAATACGTAAACAGTTAAATTAGAAGAAAAAAAAAATATGAAGTAAAAAAATATTTCATACAGGGTGTCAGCTAAACCGACCTTCGAACCTTCTTCAATAACGGAATAGGATAGAGAGGTAGTTCTTTTAGGGTTCCGTGGGTCGAAGACCATCAAGGAAACTCCGAGTGTATGACGTTGTACAGGGTTGAAGGGTGATAGGCAACCCAAAGATGGAGGACATTCAAATCTGCGTCTCTGTCTCTTCCGTCTAACTCAGTCGGCCCCAGGACATTTACTCTGTGTTTTCGATCTTTCTCTTCGCTCGATGAGAATCAAGATTGTTTTTTAAGAATTTTGAATCAAAATTATAATAAGAATTATCACGCAGGATCATTCGTTCAGGAAATATTGCTGTTAACAATTATCCATTTTGGCCAATATGCACGGAACATCAGGCCAAGAGGAGAAAAAAAAAATTATCCACTGAATCGGTGAAGGCAATAATATAGAATTTGTTTTTCGGGAAAAAATGTTTGGGTAACTGCTCTTTTGTTACAAGACACCTCCTTCGGGGGGGCGAGATTGTTATGTGTAAAACCAAAAAGGGAGGTTATCTCCCTTCTGTGCCAGGAAGGTTAGATCGGGATGCGCACATGTAACTAAGTGGCCGAAGGGAGCAGGATTCGAAAACGCAACCTCAATCTATATATGTCTGTAGAAAAATATTATATACAAACAAAAAAGACATACCGCCGACTCAACAACCGTTTTTGCGTGTAAAATGGATGTAACATAGGAGGCTCACATCAAAGGCAAGGTCGAAATGACTAAAGAAGACATCCAGAGAGATCCACCTAATTTCGTGTTCGAGAAAAACACGACGAATGGCTTAGCTGACTGACCCTGCATAATTAATCTAACAACATATTGCGTTAGAAATTTTATAAAATATACAAAAAAAAAATATATATAGAAAAAGGCAAAAACATAACTTTCTTATGTACAACATGAGCAAATAACATCGAGGGTGAAACGGCAGAAAGGAGAGTCTACAGTCTTCCTGATCCAAACTGTTGACATTTTAAATTTATTTTCTATAGTCTTGAAGATTTCATGAGGTTTAACAATATAACATGAGCTTCATTTGTAAATTCAGTTGTACGATTCTAACGGTTTGTTTGGACAATGAAATGCCAAAAGCCGCCAACTTTTTTATAATTCAGGAAAGAGAATGAGAGTATAGAATGGTCTTTTCGCCGTTTCACCCTCGATATAGATGCATTCTCAAGTGAAAGAAAAGCAACATAAAAATATATATATATTCTTTTTTAATATTACAACTTGCATCATTAATAATACTCTTATCACAAACCAATAAAATAAACAAATGACGAATAATTGTTATTTTACTACAAAATAAGTATAGCTATTATAAAAAATAATATCATGTACAATGCATATACAAATATGCAAGTAGATATTTAAATTTTTATACATTTTTTTAGGTATATAGTAAGTTTTGCGGTTATTGAACTAAAAGAAACACAACACATTAAAAAAATATTAGTGCTGACTACAAACAAAAAAAATGTACATATGTAGAAATACATAAAATTAGGTACAGTATATTTGTTTTGTTTTTGGTTAATAAGTAGGTGAAATAATTAATATGTTTATTTTTTGGAAATATTGGAAAATGTACCTTGATCTGGAGATTGCAATACAGTTACAGTTGGTTCATGTTCACATGTTGTGCGAGTTGGGAGCTGGTGATAGCAAGCACTGCAACCTCCCTTCCCAAGGTCTCTCCTATCCAAACCTCTTCACTATATCCTTGTCTTGTTACTGTTGTCCCCAAGAAGACCATACTAAACAGTGAAAACTTCGCTGGTGGGAAATATACGTTCCAAATCCGTAGGTCACGAGTCATTGCAATTCGACCCTATTCGGTCTTTATTTGTACGTAATTTAGAATTTTGAAATCATCTCAAAATATGGGGGAAAAAGGGTAAAGTAAAAATTAACTTTGTTTAATGTACCAAACGTAATTGGTCAATCCTTCAATTAACAAAATGTCCCCGATGAAATGCAATATTATTCCATTTGGCGTAACTTTTTTTTATGCCCACCAGAGTGACGAAAGGGAGTAGTAGGCGATATGACCTTGTAGTTAAAGCCTAGGCAGGAGTCTTAATAATAGCTTAGTCTAGTCCAATTAAACACTTATCGAACGTCTTAAAAACATTTCAACGCAATGTTACCAACCTCCCCAGTCTATTATTTCCTCATTTAAATGCCTACTTTTTGAATAATTCAACTTTTGTTTTGTTCATATCGAACTATTCACTATTTTCAACCTATATTACCATAATGCATTTTGAAAGGTTCCTGAAACTTTGTCTGTATATTCGTTGGCTGAACTTCGTGTTTATTGAACATTTTTCCAATTTTCGAAATAAAATAATGATTTTTACACTTGCTAGACCAAAAAGCTGCCCAAAGAGGCCCCAATAAATTACCTCATTCCTTAGTGCTATTTAATGTAATTTTTCGAAGTTAGAATTTCGATAACAGGGCGGTTTATCTTACAACATGTTAATTTCTAAAAGATGACGTTTCTCGCAAAAGAATCCTGTTGATTGTGTTAGTTCTTAGTTTGATTATAAATAAAAGAAGACCTAATTGTTATAAAACATAACGGTATCGCATAATGCCAATAATTACATTAGTTAACAAACTTTACTTCAATGTTAAAACAGCGAATACACGATTTAATTTCAAAAATGTTGCAAATATACAAATTAGATTTAGTTTACTCCAATATTTGGATCAGAACACAGCCTCGTTATATAGTTACGATGCGGAATTCTGCACTGCGCAACATCCTACGATGGCCTGTGGTGACATCTTTATACTTCATATTTGGATCATCCCTCACCACAGAACTTTATCCCATTGGAGTCTTCTTGTTTCTTCCCTGATCCCTGTAAAACTAAACAGATGTATGTAATGGTATATCCTCACTCAACTGTTCACCTCATCTATCAACTTGTAATGAAACAACTGTAATTTGTAATGCTTAGAAATTATTTGTAAAGGCTTTTGAAAAATATATAAACAGGTATCATAAACATAGAAACAATGATATATATATATATTGGCAACCTTCAGTATATAGAATCCAGGCATAATATACAATTCCTAGTCCATATGCATAATTTCATATGTGGACTTAAAACGTCAGGTCATATGAAAGACAAAGAAAATATAAAATGAACGTTGTATTTAAGTGTTGTCAAATGAACATGAGTTACAAAAATAATTATAGGCCAAAATATCTGCTCCTTATAAATATTTGAAGAATTAATATACAAGAACAAAAAAGTGTCAATATTATACTTATCGATATAACTATGATATTAATTACGGTAAATTAACTTATATTTTCCATTGTATAAGACAGTATAATTTTAGGAAGGAGTAGGTAAATAAATATCTGGAATCTGAAAACATAATATGAAACAATATTTTACGGCCTAGAGCTATTATATTATACATACGGAAGAAAGACATTTCCAAAAATTATTGAGTTTAGTCTTAAAACTGCTCCACCAAGTCAGAGTAAGTAATTTAATATAACTGATATTGTAAAAAAAATATTTTTATTGTGGAAATCAAATCAAAAATATATATTAGTTAAGCTGTTCTTGCGGGGACAGTGACCTTGAGTGATTCTTCCGACTAATGAACTAATTAATGTCTTTCTCAAAGTGTTAACGCTTATCAGGATAAAATAGATACACGAAATCCGGTATTCTCATATTGAAAAAAAAAATTGGTGAATCACCGACAATATACTTCCCCAGAACAAATAATCAATTAACTTTTCGCTCCCCATCCAAAGCCAGTCGAGCGTTTGCGCTAATATTCAAAAGTTGACTTACATAGGGGCTCCTCAATCCTTATAATACATTTTGTGCCGATAAATTCATTACATCGGCAGTTATTGGGGTTTTTGAATTTAGCCCCCTTCCCTTCGGTCGATTGGTCTGAGAAACAATAGGTGTTGTCGTTAGAGGGTTCTGCATTCACATATAAGATTTCGTGCCGATACAAGCATTATATCGGGAATTATGATCACACACACAAATTTTTTTTTTTTTTTCATTTTTAGAGGTCGGAAAAAAATAAAATTCTTTGGAAACTCCGCATCGAGTTTTTGACCGATTATATAACTTCCCCTATACTTCGTATAGCTGGCGAAGTTAAAATTATGAATATTTTTTCGGTAAGATATAAATATTTAGCCTAGATTCTATAAACGGACGGCAACATATACACAAATAAAGACTACCATATGTCACAGAACCTTGATTATGCACAAAACAGGGATATCCCACATAAAATGATATCACATAATATTAATTTTTACTTCATTCATTTACGTAAGACACAAACCATGAAATTTTCCAAAAAAAATAAGAAATACAGGTTCTAGGTAAAAGACAACCAACAATATATTTATAATCCGTAAAGTATATATTTTTAAGAACGGAACAAGAGAAAGATAATTTTAATTATTCTATCGTGTACTCATCTTACAAATAGGCATTTCACTTGCTCGTTAATTGTTAAAACTTGAATAAGAACTAATAATCATATTTTTGATGAAGTAAACAAACTTAGTATCTCTTCGATGACTGACGTTCAACCCAAACTATTATTATGAATAATTTGAGACTTTTAATTATCTTATACACTCTAATCGGGAGAATCAATTTTTTTTTCATGGTTTAATTTATATTTTTATAAATAAATATATTTTTGAAACAGTCTTCAAATATCTTTATACACATAAACTGGAGATCCTCCATAATCCTTCCCCCACATCTTAAATTCTGAACAAGTGGTATCCAGAGTTAATTAGGGGGGGGGGGGGGGGGGGGGGGGCATGTAATATTTGTACAATAACTGACATGGTCGCTACTTACAAATAATATTATCCAGGCCTTCTTTCATTTCTGTACCAATGGTTCCACGAATTACTATTTTAATCTCTAGTGTGTGAGCGTTTTTTTTGGTAGTCAAGCCTACTTTGTCATACAATTTATTTTACTGTATCAAAAAGTATCCTTTTAAAAGACTTGAGAAAAAAAATTTATATTATAAAAGGGTATACGGGGGTTATATGTAGAGAAGGTTTGGTAATAGTGCCAAAAGACAAGTCTCCCTACAATAATATATTTTCATAGAAATCTCATTCCAATGAATTATACTATCAATAGTACCATAAAAACAGATTTTGAAAATTAGACACTTTGAAAAATCTCTTTTTAAACTAAATTTTCACATTTATTTTTCTCATTGATATTCTTTTCAAATTTCTGATTCATGGAGTTCAAACCAAAATAAAAAACAGATCAATAAATGAGTTAATCAATAAATAAAACAGATCAAGAAAAGAGTTGTTAAACATCTGAGAACAATGAAGTTGCAAAAAGTGAGTCACTTCCTTGGACATAAAATAACGTGGCCCATTACATCCCTCACTTGTTCCAACTCGATATACAACCACTCGTTCAAAAGTTGCGATGGGTAAGAAGAACTTTGATAGGCCTCTCTACAAAAAAAATAAATAAAATAAATGTTATAACTCCTTAATGCTTACATTTTTTAAATATTTATTCATTGGAAGTGTAATAATAAGAAAAAAACAGAAGTATAACAAATACCTCAAATTAACACAATTACATACAATAAAAAATATATATATATTACATAAATATATAATTTATATATATACGTATGTATAAATACTGTACAAAATTTATACATATTATACTTAAGAAGTAATTTTTTAAGTAATAAAGACTATATTGTAGAATCAGTTCAATAGTACCATAATCGCATTTTAAGTTATGGATGTAAGTTTGCTAAGAATATCAGTTAAAATGTATATCAATGACTCAAAATAATTATTTATAGCTTCTGATATCTGTTATTTCTCAGAACTATGGCCAGTTTGGCACAATGGGATCTAGGTGTGGGGTGAGGATGAGGCGGATGTTGTCATCGAAAAGGGCGGTAAAGGTCCTAGTGTCAGCCCTGAACAAGTATTAAGAAAAAGTCAGTTTTATATCGTCATAAGATATTGTGTTGGCAAACCTATTTCCTTATTTTTAGAACAATAAACATTACAAAATTAATTGTCTAATAATAATGTGAAATGTCTACAATATTTTATATTCTCCACGAATAACTATTAAGTTTCAATTCCTTTCCACTCAAACACTGTTCCGTGCTAATTATAGCACTACTGAACTGATAGTTCTATTATATGTAAAGTAATTAAAGAAGCATAAATAGAAAAAAATATGCACTAAAACTACTATGACATATAACTATATTAGGGTGGCCCACATTTTCGACCTATGATTTTATCGGTCTAACCTCAGAGTTTTCTTTCAATGACCGAACAACGAAAGGACGCTCTACCTAGTCCTAGTAACGAGGAAAATGCATAGAACCTTTCTTGTAGAAAATTTCATTCCCTACAAGTTTTCAACTAACCATTTTTCGATTGAGTATATAGTTTTCTTGTTATTGTGAAAAGAGTGACGGAAAGTGTTGACTCTGGGCTGTCGAGTTTTGAAAACCATTTTATATTGATAAAATAACTATTTTATATAGATTCCATTTTATTCATATACTAGCTGTGATGTCCGGTTTTACGTGACATAACTAAATTTAAACTCTATTCAGGCACCTTTTCCCGTTATCCGGACTGAAATTTAACAGGAAAAAAACCTTGGGAATGTGACCGAAAAAATTAGGATAACAATTCTTCTTTAGGCAAAAATGGGCCATCCTAAAATACATATATAAGTAAAATAATTATAAATATATTTTTAATATACAAAATAATAATTACAATAAGACATTCCGTACAATTTTTAATTGTTCTGGCAGAGCGCTCTATCTCTTTGATACAAAATATGAAAAAAATTGTACTTTCAACAACAGAAGTTGTTCATTCAATTATAATAAATTTCTTTGTACTTTTACAATGTCTAAATAACAGAAATATTAGTTACTTACACATAACTAATCTTACAATGATAATAAAAATAAAAATCCACATCACAAGAATCCTTTAACAATCATATATGCACCAATCTAGAGAATACAATAATTGTATATATCTCTGTTCATAAAATAAAGAAAATGTATACATTCAAAGTAAAAACAACTAAAATAACGAAGATAGAACATTGTAAAAATATTGGTTTTCAGTGTGTGGAGCGGAGCGGCTGGAAAGCAGAGCCCAGACTAGGCTTCAGTTGAAAGTTCATACTTGGCTTCAGAGGATAATCCATTTCTGATATGTCTACCATTGGTCGTCTACAACATAATATAAACATTTAAAAATAATATTTAGACAGATTAAATCAGTGGCAAATTGCAATAACTAGTTAACTGAAACGAACCTGATTTCGAGATATTCATGTTTAAAGTATATGACATATAATTTATTGTAATATTTGATATATAAATGTTCAAGTTGATGTACAGAAATTCGTTTATAATATAAATGTTCGTTTATAATATAATATATGACAGTTAACTGGTTATTACAAAATATTTCGAGTTAACTGATTCGGTTTTCCTGAAATCACAGTCATAAATATCAATTTGAACAATGGACTCATATGGGAAATGAAAATTTAGATCAAAATACACATTTTTCTCAGAAAATCTCATTTTTTTAAAAAAAATGTCACTTAACTGGTTATTGCAATTTGCCACAGAAATAATGCCCTTATATTGTGTGAGCTGAGGTGGGGAAGTAAAAGACAGAGTGACAGAGCTCAACTGACAATGGAACAGAGTGACACGAGCTCAACTGACAATGGAACAGAGTGACACGAGCTCAACTGACCATGGAACAGGGTGACAGAGCTCAACTGACAATGGAACAGAGTGACAGAGCTCAACTGGCAATGGAACAGAGTGACAGAGCTCAACTGACAATGGAACAGAGTGACAGAGCTCAACTGGCAATGGAACAGACTGACACGAGCTCAACTGACCATGGAACAGGGTGACAGAGCTCAACTGACAATGGAACAGAGTGACAGAGCTCAACTGGCAATGGAACAGAGTGACAGAGCTCAACTGACAATGGAACAGAGTGACAGAGCTCAACTGACAATGGAACAGAGTGACAGAGCTCAACTGACAATGGAACAGAGTGACAGAGCTCAACTGACAATGGAACAGAGTGACAGAGCTCAACTGACAATGGAACAGGGTGACAGAGCTCAACTGACAATGGAACAGGGTGACAGAGCTCAACTGACAATGGAACCTGTCACTTTTCAGACAACGGTCAATTCGTGAAACATTGAAAAGTACAGCGATATAGTATATATAGTATTTTATGTATTTTAAACTCATTTGTGACACTATGACAGAATAAAAGTAAAACATCTTAGAAGGAATATTGCCGCTGGTCACTCTTGCCCGGGCTTTAATTTCGAGGTCATATCGCTTCGACTCTACTATGGGAGTCCTAAATTTTGCCAAACATAAATTTTTATTCACCTAGGTTAGGTGTATTTCACGAGTACCTGATATCGTACAGCCTCGGCCATACATGGAGCGTATCCAAATGTAAAAACGTGAAAAAAAAAAATTGTTCCTGTATTTGCACAAGTTATGCGAAAACTGTTAGCACCATCCAATAGAAAATATATGTAATGCTTTGGAAAAGCGGGAAAGTTAAATGACAGAGGCTGGATCCAAAGGGATCCATCCTGGGGAAGGACGAAGGACCAGTTGGTGTTCTGAAGTGTAATATCGCAAAAATATTAGTACTCGTTAGGTTGGCTCTACTGCCAAATGTTATTAAAGCAACATGCAACTGGCTCATTAAATTCAAGTGAAGTACTAAAAAGTTACAAGCGATGCTACAGGAAAACCAAAATAGTGAACATTTTTTGATGCTCTGTATTACGGCTTAGGCTAATGTGATGTTTGCAAAGGCAAAAAAGAAAAAAGAAAATAAATTGATGTATGTGTGTTATGCAAAAGCAAATTTTTTTTCCATGGAGTTTATTTTTAATAGATTTTTGGGCAAATAAAAAATCTATTATAACCGAATTTTTGTCTTGTTCCTCGATAGATAGGTAGGAGCAACTTCACGGTTAAGCTCATCGGGTTAAGCGTAGGTTAGTTAATCTTATCATTTGCGTTAGTAGGGGTTCATATAAGGTAGGTATTCAATCTATGGAATGCTGAAAATTATATACATCAAGACGCAGGTTCTTTGCAGAGATAAATGTATATCTGTGCCGACAAAATTGCAATGTATTATTGACACATGTTTTGAGATGAAAAAATTAAATTATAATATGTAGTTGTAGTTACCTATCTTCAGTGAACCTGGTGCTAACCCGCTCGCAGCCATCAGGGGGCTCTCTAGCCAGGAACCTGTTGATTCGAGGGGAAGTTCCGAGGCCACGTCCTTCCTGCTCCGGAGAGGAGTCCCAACTCACATCACCTCCTTCACAGACAACACAAAGTAATATATAGTCGCAAGCCTCAAACTGTGCGCTTCTCGATGAGGTTCGTCTCACATTCGTTTCACCTCAAAATTAAATTTTGGAAAATTGATCGATTGTTTTGCTAGCTAGTCACCAATTTCTTTAAATTTTGTTTTCTTATTTCAAATCAATCACAAAAATATTTTTGTAAGTCCAGAACATATCAAATTAAAAAATCATTATTGAAGTAAATTGAACTGTAGTAATATAATATATAATATTTATATTTATTTTCAACAGGTTATATTTGGAATATTTACAATTGGGGGCTCAGCTCCTAAGTAAATTTTATATGGTCATTTTTTAGTATATATACAAAAATAACAGTTTCTTTTTGCATTATTTGTCATTTTAGAATTAAATTATTTAGTTCTAAAATTATAAATAATGCAAAAAGAAACAATTATTTTTGTATATATATATAAAAAAATGATCCATACCATACCAAATTTATTTATGAGCTGAGCCCCAATTTCAAAAATTCCAAATAAAACCAGTTGAAAATTAATATAAATATTATACATTATATTACTACAGTAGAACTGCATTATTAGTATATCCTCCAAATGCAGGTCAGTTCAATATGAAATACTTGGCTAAACTCATTGCAAACAAGGGTTCGCGGCCATGTTGGAATTGCAGTAATTAAAAATACGATAAAGTAATTACTTCTACTGAGGGCTTTACCTAAAAATCAAATATTTTATTTCATTCCAGAAATAACTATTTATTTAAATAAATAAATAATTTGATTAAGATTGGAGCAATGCAATAAATTCTGTGAAACAGATGTTTTTAGCCCAGAGAATACAGAGGAACCCAATTTTCGAGGATAGGCGCAGAGCTTGACGCCTTGGACTCTACAAACTTAACTTCATAAATCTATGTATTGAAATGTCACCACTTGAAAATGGGGCTTAAACTAACCCGTTCATCTCGGGAATAGTTATAAAATGAAAATAAAAAAACATTGCCGAAGATGCCTGATTTTTTTTAGATTTGTTCAATTAAAAATAAAATGTTTGTTTACTTCAAAGTCCTGAGGCACTCTCAATTCGGGCAGAAAGAATAGCTCTTTATAGATTCTTTTCTAGCTCCTAAAATCCAATATATTGCAACGACATAATTTATTCAACTTGGTTTTAATTGAACAAATTGAAGAAAAAATGTCGGGGAACCCTCTAGGAATCGATCCAGGAAACATCTCATCCCGAAGCAGCTACCTAAGTCACAAATATCAAATAAGATGATTTAATAATAATTTTTTAAAAAAACTACTGTTGCTTGAAAAAGAATTTTAAAAAAAGTCAAGAGCCGCTAATCTGAACACAATTTTTGTTTTTTGGAAATATAATTTTTTGTATTGTTATTAAAAAGAAAGGGAAGAAAATCCTAATTGTTTGTCTCATTGACAGAAGGCGGCCCAGGTGAGAACACCTTAAAATGTTCTGATTATCCCCTTCTAGTGTCGGTTCTGTTTATCGGCTTCCTTCAAGAAAACCTCTAAAAGAACACCGATTTCAGGGAGAATTTTATGTGGAAAAGTTAATCATTTTTATAAGAAAATTGAACATAACTGCATATTATTAATTCAAAAACAGTAAATATTATCATTGATGCAGCTGTATTTTTTTAAATTTCCGATGAGTCCGAATTTTCGATAATCCGACTAACCTGTTTGCAATCATTAGTCCCGATTATTCGTACTACGTTTTTAATTTTCTCGGTCCAATTGTAAATATTTAAGTTGTAAAAGAGGAGATATGAGATATGTTATTTATACCTGGAGGAGGCTCGCTGGAGGGCCTGGAGTCAGTTCGGTGTGTGAGAGGACCTCCACTGCCTGGAGACTCCGGTTCTGAGGGTGGATCTAAAAAAACAAAAAAAAACAACATTAAAATAGATCATTTAAACAATCTACAGTAGGTGCAACAGCTCCACAGCTCCCCCAATCACACAACAGCCAACCAATCCACCTATTTGACTTGGCTCTTCTCAATCATAATATAAAATTCCATATCGATAGGTTTATTATAATATTATTTATGTATATGCATGTAAAAAAAAAAACTCGAAATATTTAATTTAAAAAAAGCAAAATATGTAACTTCAATGTACTTATGTTTGAAATATGATATTTTTTTTTCAAACTTGCAATTGTTTATTTTTTTCTTTAAAGCAAAAAAAAGCAAATTATATTTTGGAATTGAGTACTTGAACTGAAAAAATAGCTAGGATGAGTAGCAAGTAATAAAATATCTTTATTACTTTCAAATGACTAGTGTACAGGTATATAATATATTTTAGTTGTGTTATATTGCGTTTTCTCGTTACTTTGAGAATTTGGTTTTTGGGGTTTACTCTAATATTGAATGGAATTCAGATTTACTTTGTAAAAATGCATGTCCTAAGAAGAATATTCTAAAATAAAGAATATACACACAACAAACTGTCAATAAGTATCAGTACAGTAATACTTAATGTGCTGATCCCAACAGCAGCAGTATCTTTAGTAAAGTCCAGGATTCTGCTGCAAGTTCCTTTCATGGCTTGCTTCGGTTTTGTTATAGAAAACCCGAACCAGAAAAACCTTTTGTTTATGTTAGAATATGGACCGGAGGCGTATTTCAGGATGACATCAGGCACGGCAGCTTTATGATATAGTTGACTGCATGTATGCACGCTCCTGGCAGATACATCAAGAACTAAATATCAACGTTTCAGAGGTGAGGCCTATCCCTCTCAATACTTACACCTCAATCGTTTGAAACTTTAAAAATTTTTTCAGTATATTACTTATGTTTCGACAGAGTGTGAACACATTGGTGCTGGGAGAGTTGTGTTAGGTTACCTGAGAGGACCAGAGCTGGGGTCTGTGTGTTGACAGATCGTGTCTCTCTGAAGAGGTCGGCCACTGGGGCCCTGTGTCCCTCTGGAGTCCCCTCTACACCACCCTGAAACCACATCAACAACACACAATCATTAATACCAAACACTTATTACTAGAAACATTTCCGAGAAAAATTAGTACTAACAACAGAAAATGTAAATTTATAAATAAAATTTTAAGTTTTGTTTACCATTTTAAAGTTTTATATTGGGGTAGCGTTTCATAAAGATTGACTTATTTTTCATCCCTGGATGACAAGGAGCATTGAACTTATTATCATGAAACCTGCAGCTTATTTTAAGGATAGCCGAAACTCAAATAAAGACTATTTGTAAAGAGCAACCAACAGTATTAATTTGGGCCGGATGGGACGTTAAGCGATGGTCCCGAGCCTGTGCAATGTCAGCAATGTATTCGTTAAAGTCTCCTGCTCAAATTAAACCTGGGTAGGCAACATTTAGGACGCCCGAAGTAGAGCCACCAGGACATGGCGGGAATGCTCCAATTAGTATCCGCTATGTTTCTAAGGGGATGGTCCTCACTTGAAATTTACATTCTCATCGGTATTTGAAATTTTCTTAAAATTAGAATAAGCTCTCCAAAAGTTATCTATTTCAAAATTCAAAATCAAATAAATATTTATTATTTAAAAATAAAAACAGAATCAATACAATAACTTTGAGATGTTTTTTCCTCTTTTATTATATACAGTAACATTTTTTCTTTTCTCCAATCTATCTCCTTAAGCGATGGTCCCGAGCCTGTACGATGTCAAGTACTCGTTAAAGACCCCTATCCTAGGTGAATAAAAATTTAGGGTGCATAAAATGTAGGACTCCCGTAGAAGAGTCGGGCTCATGTCCACAAGAACGCTCTAGTAGTAGACGATATGACCTCGTAGTTTTAAGCCCGGGCATGAGTCACAATAACTAACTCTTGTTAGTTGTTTGATGCCATTCTTTAGTTTTGTATCTGCCCAAATAAGTAAATAAAGATTTATTTACCAGCACGGTTCATTTATTTTTTAACTAGCTGTGTTATCCTTCGATGATGGGTGGATAACAGACTGTGTGAAAATATGTAAATATTAATATTTGCATATTAAATATTTTTATTAAATATTACCAGTAAATATAACGAGGAAAAACAATAGACAGTGAGAGAAGCGTGTATTGGGAAGAACGTAAGAATGAGGAGGTTAGACTGATAACGTGGGCGAGTGCGCCACTTTCCTCCGCCCTCACCACATTCTCTAACCTACGCTTTCTTCGCTACTCGAAAATGTTTTAGTTAGTTATTATAACTAAGAGGTCATACCGCCTACTACCAGGGACTCAACAGTGGGAGTCCAAATTTTGCCTACTTAAGTTTAATTAACGGATCGTTTAATACGGATCTTTAACGAGTACCTGACCTCGCACAGGCTTGGAACAATCGCTACACGTCCCACTCGAAGGACGGCGTGCTCAACGTTTTTTCACTCCCCAAAACAAAAAAACGTAAAGGCCTCAGCCGGGTTTCGAACCAGGAAAATGTCTTTCATATTGGTTCAGTAATTGTTTCACTTAGGATGAATAGTAACTGAGAAAACATGAAATAACTGATTCTGTCTCCAAGTAAACCCTCTTCTACCCAGTGACACTATAATGCACTGAAAGAGGACTACCTTGAGATGGTGTGGGGGTGGTGAGGTGAGGGTGGGGGTGAAGCGCAAGGCAAGCGTCTCTATCTCCTGGTTAATACCTTGAGATGGTGTGGGGGTGGTGAGGTGAGGGTGGGGGTGGAGCGCAAGACAAGCGTCTCTATCTCCTGGTTAATACCTTGAGATGGTGTGGGGGTGGTGAGGTGAGGGTGGGGGTGGAGCGCAAGGCAAGCGTCTCTATCTCCTGGTTAATACCTTGAGATGGTGTGGGGGTGGTGAGGAGAGGGTGGGGGTGGAGCGCAAGGCAAGCGTCTCTATCTCCTGGTTAATACCTTGAAATGGTGTGGGGGTGGTGAGGTGAGGGTGGGGGTGGAGCGCAAGGCAAGCGTCTCTATCTCCTGGTTAATACCTTGAGATGGTGTGGGGGTGGTGAGGTGAGGGTGGGGGTGGAGCGCAAGGCAAGCGTCTCTATCTCCTGGTTAATACCTTGAGATGGTGTGGGGGTGGTGAGGTGAGGGTGGGGGTGGAGCGCAAGGCAAGCGTCTCTATCTCCTGGTTAATACCTTGAGATGGTGTGGGGGTGGTGAGGTGAGGGTGGGGGTGGAGCGCAAGGC
The DNA here is from genome assembly GCA_963662175.1 of Aradus depressus. Classification (NCBI taxonomy): domain Eukaryota; kingdom Metazoa; phylum Arthropoda; class Insecta; order Hemiptera; family Aradidae; genus Aradus; species Aradus depressus. Next base: position 38,482,906 of record OY759222.1, read on the forward strand.
AAGCGTCTCTATCTCCTGGTTAATACCTTGAGATGGTGTGGGGGTGGTGAGGTGAGGGTGGGGGTGGAGCGCAAGGCAAGCGTCTCTATCTCCTGGTTAATACCTTGAGATGGTGTGGGGGTGGTGAGGTGAGGGTGGGGGTGGAGCGCAAGACAAGCCTCTCTATCTCCTGGTTAATAACTTGAGATGGTGTGGGGGTGGTGAGGTGAGAGTGGGGGTGGAACGCAAGACAAGTCTCTCTATCTCCTGGCTAATACCTTGAGATGATGTGGGGGTGGTGAGGTGAGGGTGGGGGTGGAGCGCAAGACAAGCCTCTCTATCTCCTGGTTAAGGCCCTCGATGGAGCTCCTCATCCTGTGTTTGTGTGAGATGTGGGCGTCTCCTGCCCCAGCCCCACCCGGAGTAGCAGCTCCGCAACCTAACAGCGAGAAGGCTGCCGTCCGCTCCCTGCTAGAGGAACCCTCTTTCGTAGTTCGCTGCATCCTGCATAGACATCAGGGCAATGTACATTCATGATTATTGCAACTAGATAATAAAATATTACAGAGAAATAGTGAACCGCAAGAGTTCACATTTAGGAAGAGGTTCGAGATTCGTGAAAAATATTTAGTAATATCATAGTTTTTCCGTTTTACTCAATTTTAATCACAACCTCAGATTTGTATAGATATGGTTACTTAGAAAATTTAAATGTTACTGTAGAACTTATTGCTACCGATGGTGTAAGCGGAAACTGGTAGGTTATAGTATGTATATACATTTTTGTGAAATTAGACAACATAAATGCAAACAAGTTCTTTGTTGTTATTAGTTGTCCACTACATCGATACAGATCGTAAAAATATATGCAGAATTGGGTAAGGAGTTGCCCTGAAGATGGATTCCTTCATTACACCTTAAGGAATCATTAAATATCAAAATATATTCTAGTATACCGCAATAATTTGACAGTCCTGAAAGTATCATGAAAACGTCAATTTGAGGGGGCTTTCTTGTGTGAAAATGGTGCGACATTGGGTGTCATTTTTTACGTTTTTTCGCTGTCGATTGGTTGGGTCTTCATAAAATTTAAAAAAAGAAAGCTTTATTGACATTCTTCTAGAACAAAAGCCTCTCCTTTTGGTTTCAGTCTACTGCTCTTTCAACAGAAGAAATCAGAAAAGCAATCCGAAAGGAAATCAGAAAATAAATTTTAAAATTAATGAAAAAAAAAGAAAAATGACAATTAGTTGATATTGAATTTTAACCATTGTTCCTAAATTAAATTATTTCATAATAAAAACTGTTACTTCTTGAATAAAGATAAAATAAAAATAAAATAAATAAAATGAAAGTTATTTCTTAAATAATACTGTTACACATTTGTTCCATCTTTGGTCTTTATTTACTTTTTTTCGCTATCGATTGGCTGCGTCTTCATATCCTTATTTAACATTGTGCAAAGTTTCAGTTATATAGATTCTAAGATATCAAGAGGGACACACAGACGGAGAGGCACTCATTAATAGGATTTCACAGTACCCTAAAAACAAATTGCGGGTAGTCTTTGTAGATAAATTTAAGCTATACGATAAATGAAATTTTTGGATGCTTTAAAAGCAAAACTATATTACTATACGATGTTGAGAGCACTCTATTATAGAAAGGCAAAACTAAGGATCTAATATTGACAGAATTTCATGAAAAGTGGAAAGCTGAAAGGCTAGTACAGACATGCGAGCAACGAACCGAGCACTGTTCGGCTTGTTTTCAGTTTTCAACGAACACACTCCAAGCCGAACAGAGACGAGCCGAGCATTTGGATGCTCCACAACCATACTAACGAACATAACCTGCACAAGTTAACCTGCAGATAACAAATTTACGTTTATTTGTATATCATTTTATTACTATTCAAAATCTTCAATCAGAAAATGCTCACGGTAGGTAGCTACTTACGTAATTAATTTACATATTTGTAGTGCAATTAATACGGATACGAATTTATTATACGTAATTTATTTTTACATGTAAATTGTTTAAAATGAACACTTTTTTAGGAAAAGTGTTTGAATAATTCCTCCCAAGCATCCAATCTCTTTATTTTATTAAAATGTAATTTGTGTTTTAAATCCCATATGACTGGGTACTGTCTCATAGCCTGAGCAAACTGAATTTGAAGCTCCTGAGACCAGTCTTCAGAAGCCATAATAAAATATAATTTATTGAATAATATTTAAATATATATTTAATTAAAAAAAAAAAAAGAACGTGCACTTCCAAAAACCTAAATATTTGAGAAGGTTATAATATTGGTTATAAACAACAGTGCTCGGGTCAAGTCGGGACGGTTCGGCTTGGTACCAGTCCACACACACCGCAGCCCGAGCCGAACATTCTTTTGATGGTTCGTCAAAAAACCGACAACAGGTGGTGCAGACCCCGAGCCTACCTTGTTCGTCTAGCGCACTATTCCCCAGGCATGCGCACTGACTAATGTTCGGCTCGTTGCTCGCGTATCTATACGCCTCTGAAGAGGATACCCCGAATTGTAATTTTTATGAATATCTTAAATGAATCTCTCAAAGATTACCAATGTCTATTATTGACGTTTGACTCGAAAGTGAAGATGCGAGAGGTTTAGTATAAAAGAGCAACCGCATGTAATACAAACACTGAGAAGGTTGAATCATCCAACTGTGTTGTCTTAAAGCACATTAATTATAAATCCATAATTACCAAATTAGAACTTGTTGATTCTTAATAAGGGTTATAATAATATATAATATATTTATCATAGCTAAATGTCTCTCATTTATTTATTGCATTGGCTTTTAATACCTAGCAATTAAAAATGTTTCGGGAAGCATTCCCATCATCAGTATCTATAATTTATTTGTTCATGTTTACACTCAGTCTTGACAACATAGAGAAATTAGATTGTTGAGCTGGTCAAAGACGGAAATGGATGTTCTCACTGATCAGCCGCAAGAACCTCCTTGTTTGTCCAATGTAAAAACAACAATCCTCTCTCCCCGATCCATTCTACGATATATTATGTACTATTTATAGGTAAATACTTGCTATTTTTAGAACGACTTGTAACCAATTACAGCCCAGAGCCTACCACTTATCAATAAGTAATCATCATAGATCAAGAATAACAGAGTCGATTCTGACCTACTGCACACAATTCTGCACATTTTATTTATGAAAACATATACTAGTATGACTTTTGTCCATTTTATTTATGAATTAAGTAGATAACTTTCATTCAAATAAATATTTAACAATTAATTTATCGTTCGCACTTAACAAAAAAATTACTGTCTATGACAGACTTTAGAGAAACGTTAATAATTTTTGACTACAAAATGAAGAAACATGTTGAGAACGTTTTCTTAAAATTGTCTGAATTATTGAAAAGAATATTTATGAATTTCATTAATAAATACATTTTATTTTTTTTAAATGAAAATGGCTTACATAACAAAAATAAAAATATTTTGATACCTAGAGTGACCCTCGTTTCGTTGATTTTGTACTTTCCATTCTGCGTTTTTTTATTATTATTATTATATACATATATAATAATAATAATAAAAAGCGCAGAATGGAGAGTACGAAATAAACGTAATGAGGGTTATGTGTGCTGCTGCAATCTAGGTATCAAAATGTTTTTATTTTTCAACAACCGGACCTTGGCTGTTATATAAGCCATTTTATTATTTTTTTAAATACAATACGAATAAATCAATTAAATGTTTGTTCTCCCTCCAAAATCATTTGAGCTAAAAATCAATAGTTGACATAAATAGGGGCTTTCTGAAGCCTCGTACTGAATTTTGTGTCGATATGGTTCCTTATGAGACAGTTAAACCTTCCCCCTAATCCTCCTCCGATAATGAAAAGGTTTTGTCCTTATTGGGTTCTGCATGCATACATATACAATTTCTAGTCAATAAATTGATTTTATAGGGAGTTTTAGAGTTCACACACAATTTTTTTTCTTCATAATTGGTATATAGAGGCTGGAAAACGTGAAAATACGGGGAAAACTCAACATAGAATTTCAGACCGATTGCATAACTTCCCCTATACTTCGCATAACTGGGGAAGTAAATACATCTGATAATTGTCAACAAATAATTGTTTATACTTGCACGTTGAGTATTACAATAGGATAAATGTATTAAAGCCATACAAACCTATTACGAAATAGTTTCTCAAGTTTATCTTCATTGGAGTCTTGATGTCGAATTTTTCTTGAATCTCCGAGCCATTCATCAGTCTAGATACAAAAAAAAAAAAAAAGGTGAGATTAATGCATACAAATGATTATTTTTTTTAAAACTACATTAGGATATTAAATAATATTTTATATTATAGATATCAGGAAACACGGCAGTGTCTCTGGCCAAGTTCGAAAAAAATGTCGAAAGACACTGCTGTGTTACTTTTCTCGTGACACCAAATGCCACTTTTGCATCGAAAAAAGTATATTATTCATTAACAAAATGATGTTTTTTCCGACATAGCCATCTGGAGAACTCCAAGCTGAACAAAAGTTAAGAACAGATTAGTTAAGAACATAATGCACATTTTCTTCAAAGTTTTAAAAATGTCACTTAAACCATTTTGATTCTAACCCCGTCAATTAATATACAATTAAAATTAAATTGCAATTATTTTTTGGTTGTATGCTTTGAAAAGTAAAATGGCAAATGGGGGAAAAAACATCACATTTACAAACTAAATTGGTTTGGATTTGGAAGCTGTTTGTTCACTCAATATGAATACAGCAAGTAGCAGAATAACAGTTGGGTTGGCCTTGGTAACAATACAGCAGATAAATAAAACAAACTTATTTTTGAAATATTGTCTATTCCACTATCTTTAGTGGAATAGACAATATTTCAAAAATAAGTTTGTTTTATTTATTTATTACAAGTTTCCACAATATGTCCGCGTTTCTCAACTTAGAATACAGCAGATATCAAGAAATGGACAAAAGGGCAGTGAATGGACAGGAGGATAATAGGTTATATCAACTTAAGTATACACTGTGATAAGTTATCCAGATATTAAAAATATGTTATTTTCTAATTTAATTAACAATCTGCTACTGTTGAAAGATAGTTGATTGCTATATAGGAGCCCACCATTACCACACACATATTTTAGGGTATAATTTGTTGCTGTGAAGTGAGAGGGTGTGGTTGTATGAGGACGTGGAACTAACTGCCCCACATTAATTACACAACTACTGGAACCTCACCAATGAACGCAATTATGAAAAGTTTCAATCTATAAGAACACACTACACTGTTGACGCCATTTTGTTGAAGATAATAATTGGACTCTATTGTAGATTTGATAAAACAAACAAGGAATAGAAACATCCTCTCTTACTTCTACCTCCTTGCTTCTTTTAACCTCCTTGGTGGTTCACATTAAAATTCTTATTAATTCTATAACGCAAGGGAAGGTTGGTTCATTTCACGCTAATGAATTAATTTTTCTATCTACACTTAGAACATCGTAGAATGTACAGGACTATGTAGAAAATTATGTAAAATTTCCTTGCCATTAAAAAAAAAAATTATTTAATTAAAATAATGCAGACAATAACCATTCATCCAGATAGTTATTGTAACATGTCCGGCCTTTAACTACGAGGTCATATCGCCTACTACCAGAACGCTCTTTCATAGCTCTGGTGGTCGACAGTGGGAGACCTACATTTTGCCTATTCAGGTTTATTCAACTAAATTGGAGTCTTTGTTTTTTCACCTCCTAGATAAAAAAAACCTAAGGGCCTCGGCCGGGTTTCGAACCCGCGTTCTTGTGCTCAGTAGACTAGCACGTTACATCTAAGCTACCAGCGACCTCACCATTCATCTATTTAAAATCTGTATTAATTAAAATGTGAGAAAAAACATTACATTTTGTTCGTAGGATGACCGCAGGAGGTTGGTTCATTTCCGTCTTCTTCCAGCCAATTTCGTGTAATAGAGCTCATTAAACTTATTGGCGAAAATCCATTTCTAAATAAAATGTTGAACTAGCTACCAAGAGTGGAGAAGGTGCTAAACAATAGTGGAGTTATCAAGAGATGGATTGAGACAGGAATTATCTCTCGAAGAAGTTTTAAGGGCCTGTGGCAGTAAGGGCTTTAGGAACTTTAATATGATATGCCACTCAAAGTTACTGGGCAAAGTCGGGTCACAAATAAGTTATATATATATATATATATATATACAAGAAATTAAAGTTTTATCTGTACATGGTCTAAATGATCATCTCGATTGATCAAAAATTATATTAGTTATTGAAAAAGGCCTTTCAAGAATCGTCCGACTTAAATGTAAACAATGTGGCATCTCACAATATTGAATATTGGGAGGGGGGGGTTTACAAAATGTAAAATGAGTACTTTAAAGGTCAATCAATTTTCAAATAGTATCCTTAAAGTCCGGTTTAAACATAAACGTCCAGGTTCCACCTCAAAATTCTGAACGGAAAGGGATTTTTTGTGGAGGGGGGGGGGGGGGGTCATGAAATTTCAAAGCATCCCAATAATAAAACGTTTTTATTCTCGACCTCTTATTCTGAGTACCCCAGGACAACGCCGGGTACCCTGCTAGTTGACAGACCTTTGTCGTTCCTACCTAACCGGTAACACAATTACAAAAACGTTCCTTTATTACGTTTAAGCAAGGGAAGGAAAAATGTACACTATTTTTTTTCTTCACCGATGGGAAGTAGGCTCAATGATTCTTGCTGTTAACTTGTAGAAAATTACCTGAGTTGACCTGTCGACCTGAAGGTTGCTCAGGTAGAGAGATTCTCTGGGCCAGTGTCCTGTCAGATAGATGGTGTCCAAGGAGGCAGTCCTCCTCATAGATAGAACGTAGTCATGGCCTAGCCGAGGTCGCAATCCCTCGCCTTTACCTACCGACAGCAAGAAAGAACACATTAGGGAAACATACATTTCAAAATAGTATAGAACAATAATAGAAAAACTCTGGTATACGAGCAGTTTCTCGGGGAGTGGTGTAGAGATACTACGATAAAGCAGGCGGGCAAGTGGAGCCCCAACTTCCTTCTCTATCACAAGTGGGGAGAGGATAAACACCGGTAAGGTTATCCCAATCACTATTATTTACAGGTTAATCACTGCTCGAGGATTCCAACTCCGAAAATAATAATGATAAGTGTTGTAACGCAGAATTGTCGTGAGTTTGTTAATATAGTATAGCGTCGGTTATCCGAACGTTCAATTATCCGAACTGGCTTCGTAAGTAATGCCAGTATGAAACGAATTTGAGGGGGGAGTGGAGAGTGATTTGTACAAAAGTGGTTGGGATAAGAAAATTCTATTATGCCCATATCACTTTTTTTTTTGAGCAATCAATATCTATGTAAACATAGTTTTATAGCAATACATCCAATGAAATAGTCATATTTTTCTGGAGTCTCTTCTACTGGAGGCCACCGCAGAGTGGTTGGGTCGCCCGTAGTGCGCACCTTGGGGAGACTTGGAATGGAGCTTCTGGGCTCTCTGTGCAGCGTTTTGCGAGGGTGTGGACTGCAGCTCACTTATGCACAGCCTTACTGTTTCAGACTGCAGCTCACTTATGCACAGCCTTACTGTTTCAATCATGTGAAATGCCTAATGACTGCCGTGGGAACCCCGAGGGAGTTTCTTTTCAAAATATTTTTCTTATAAATATATTTTTCTTTCCTTTTTTTCATTGGATGTCCGATTATATCAACATTTGATTATCGGAACTACCTATGTCCCCAATTAGTTCGGTTAATTGACGCTCTACTGTATATCCTTTTAGTAAGTTATTGAGACTCATGCCCTGGCTTTGACCACGTCATATTGCCTACTACCAGAGCGCTCTTTCGTCACTCTGGTTGACATGAGCCCAACTCAACTAAGGGAGTCCTAAATTTTGCCTACCCTAAATCTTTATTTATCTAAGGTACGAGTCTTTAACGAGTACCTGAGATCGTACAGGCTCAAGACCATCGTTTAATGTCCCATCCGAAGGAAGGCATGCTCAAGGTTTTTTCACCTCCCAAATAAAAAACCGAAGGGCCTCAGCCGGGTCCTGAACCCGCGATCTGGAGCTCAGTAAGCAAGCACGCTACCTCTGAGCCACCGGCGCCCTCCTAACTTTTCAGTACTGCCCAAATTACTAATTTGTTGCAATTCGAATGTTTACTTCCCCAGGATTACAAAGTATAGGGGAAGTTATACAATCTGTCAGAAATTAGATGCTACTTTTTTTTAAAATTAATTTCAGAATAATGCATTGTAATGGACTGGGGACGACCGCAATAGCAGTTTGAACATATATGTGAATCAAGAACCATATTCAGATGTTCGAGCCGGTGGTTGCTCTCAACCCATCGCAGCCCAACTTAGATCCTATTTTGATCCCGATCTCCCTTGACGTTCGGCCGATGCGTGATGTTGCACAAGTGTAAAGTGCACTCAAAAATGACAATTAAAAAAAATGAAAAAGTTAAAAAAAAATGAAAAAGATAGTAAAGACTATTCTATCAAGTTTTGTTCATTGCGACCAAAATCACATTTCCAGGAAAAATGAAAATAATAAAAAAAATGTCAATACGTTAACTGGGAGGGATCTGTTTTGTTAATTAGTAGAAATAACAGAGAGGACAGAATACGTCAGAAACTCAACAGTACTCGTATGTAGTAACTGACTCAATTTGCAAATACAAGTGGCGCGAGCCAGGACGAGCCTTAATTTGTACAACAGTCTCTATGATAACAGAGTTGAGAACAACTTGTTTTGACATAAAAATGAAAGTTTTACTTGCCCAGATATACAGAGTATAGGGGAAGTTATGTAATCTAGATATTCGATGCCGAGTTTTCAACGGAATTTCATGTTTTCCGACCTCTAGATTCAAAATATGAAAAAAAGACTTTCAACATGATAACTCCTGATTGAATGAATCTACCGACACGAAATGTTATATGTGAATCAAGAATCATATTCAGATGTTCGAAACCTGGCCGAGGCCCTTAATTTATTTTATCTGAGAGGTGAAATAAACTTAAGCACGCCGTCCCTCGGATGGGGCGTTAAGCGATAGTCCCGAGCCTGTACGATGTCAGGTACTCGTCAAAGACCCCTACCCAAATGAATAAAACTTGAGGCTGGCAAAATTTACGACTCCCATAGTGGAGTCGGGCTCATGTCCACCAGAGTGACGAAAGAGCGCTCTAGTAGTAAGCGATATGATCTCGTAATCAATGTCTCGATACAAAATTTTTCAAGTGAGACCAAAATCCCAGAGGGACAACACCTATCGATTTTTATCTAAATCAAAGGGCAGGGTGGGATTAGGGAAGAGGCTCAAATAAAAATCTCGTTGTAATGAATGTATCGACATGAAATATCATATGTGAATTCAAAATCCTATAAGGGCGGCACTTATCAATTTTCAGCAGAAACGGCAGAAGGGAGGGGGAAGATTGAAAGAGGGGCTCTAATCAAAAACCGCCAATAACTGCCGATGTAATGAATGTATCGACATGAAATATCATAATTGACGTCAAAACCAATAAGAATGTTACCTGTCAAATTTCAGCCGAAAGGAAGGGGACTGAATGCATAAAGCCTAATAACTGCCGATTTAGGAGCCCCTATGTAAGTCAACTATTGAGTATTAGCACAAACGGTGTACTCGTTTTGGTTGGGGGTGACTCATCGACCACTTTTTTCGGCTTGTGGTACAGCCTTTCCGGATAACTGTATTTTCAGTGAAATCGGTCCAAGGGTAGACTAGAATATCAGTGGAGATGATCAACTTAAAATCCCTAATAATTTCAAAATTGAGAAATGCGAACATATTATGGACACTTAAAGCCAAAGTTGAACTACCTAGGTTTGGGCATTACACCATCGTCAGGTTTAGTAACAAAATAAACAGTTATTTTAGACAAAACCTGACGATAGTGTAATGCTGACGATTCCTCAAAAACTTTAATAACTGCCGATGTAATAAATATATCAAGATGAAATGTTCTTTTGAGGATTCAAAAGCCCCTAAACCTATTGATTTTCAATCGAAATTATGCATCAGTTTTAGAGGAAGAGCGGAAACTTAGTTGATTAATTCGTGCTGTGGAAGTACACTGCTGGTGATATATGGACAAATGTTTCATTAGAGATGTAGTTACAAAACTGGCCACCAGAGTGCTGCATTAGTTTGATAATGGGATGCCATATGTAAACAACTTTTTAAATAGACATATAAATTATTTGGGGGGTGGGGATTGAGGGTGGGGGGGGGGGGGGATGTTGTAAATTCCTAGATATCCACCTAGTTAGTACTATTTTTGGCCGGGTGTAGTATTGGTCTGAGGCCAAGGCTGGGAGATTGGACAAAACAACCTCATCTTGATATGAACGGTTGAACGAGTACCTATTTATACACGCCCAGTCGTTCACTTATCTACATAATTCCGTCATAGCTCACCCCAATATATATAGAACAGTTACCCTTCATTGTTATCCTATTGTTTGATCGCCACACAATATATATATATATGTATATATACTACAAAACGTACTTCCCCAGCTCAAATTAATCAAGTACCTAAGTTTCGCTCTCCCTCTGAAACCAAATTACCGTTTTGCTTGGAGATTAATAGATGTCTTAATCAATGACTCCAAATCCTCACAAAATGTCGATACATTCGATAGATCAATAGTTATTTATTAGCGTCTTCAAGTACAACCGCGCTTTCTCAGTTACAATTCACCCCAAGTGAAAAAGTCAATGAAACAATAAGAAACAAGTTTTCATTTTAAAAATGTTTTCGCTAAAAGATAAAAGAAATAATATAGATAAATACCAATTTTCGAGTAGAGAGATGGGAAGGGAGAGTAGAACGTTGTCGCTCACCTGATCGACCTACTATCTATCTCCATTATATGTACTAGTTTTAATTAATTTTCACGCAATCTGCCTCCTCATGACGGGTGACACAACTAGTAGACAATATTTGAAAAGGACCTCTGTTTTATTTATTATAAATGTTTTCCTGTAAAATGTTGTTTTTAGTGGGTTCTTCCACTAATCACCTGACAATTACCATAATGGCACCTCAAGTGTCACCCCACAAAATAACAAGTTATATGGAACCAGCTAACAGCTCACTCATATTAGAAAAAAAAAAAAAAAAAAAAATGTAATTTTAACAGTTTTTTTCAATTTTGAAAAGGATACTAAAAGTACATAATTCAGGCTTGAGTGTAAACATCTACCTTAGCAAGAATGTCAAAAGATTTTTTTTTTTTTTTTTTTTTTTATTTCTCTGACTATTCTAAGTATAGGGGAAGTTATGTAATCGGGCAAAACATTTTTCAAAAAATACCTCTATTTGTGAACAGGATAACTCCTAATATGTCGACACGAAATTTTACATGTGTATTCAGAACCCGATAAGAACAACACGTTTTCAGCCAAATCGGAGGGGAGGGTTAACATAAAAAAAACCATAAACTGCCGAAATGATGAATATATCAAGTAAGAAATTTCGTAGTAAGAGGATTCAGAAGTCTCTGAGTAGAACACCTATTGATGTTCAACCAAATCTATTTCAGAGGGAGAGCGAAAACTTGTATGATTAATTCGCGCTGTGCGTAGTAGATAGTAGTATACTGACGGTCATTCACCGACCGAGTTTTAGAAAACGTATCGATGAATCACCGTCAATATACTTCCTCACCGCGAATTAAGCGTCCAAGTTTTTGCTGTCCCTCTGAAATACATACATATATTATATATCATCTTTTGTCCTTCATTATATTCGAAACGGAAATATGTATGTTCGAAATGATAGGTTTTTTATCTGGGAAGTGAAAAAACTCTTGAGCATGACGTCCCTCGGATGGTCCCGAGCCTATACAATGTCCGATACTCGTTAAAAACCCGCTTAGGATAGACAAATTTGTCTCTTATAGTAGTCAGGCTCATGTCGACGAGGGCGATGAAAGAGTGCTCTGGTAGTGGGCGGTATGACGTTGTAGTTAAAGCCCGGGCATGGGTCACAATAACTAACTATAATCAATTGAGGTGAACACCCTTAAAAACTTTTTTCTTGTCGAAGTGGTAGGTAAGTAGTTAATTTTTTTTTTTTGCACTTGGGTCATTGTTGCTGATTTCTGCACGCAATATTATCAACTTAGTTCAGACTAGTACCAAGTACTACAAGGAACCTTACAGAGCAAACAGTTAAGAGTATTTAAATTATTTTCTCATTTGTTGGTGTCATTTTATTGAACTAGAAAGTGTTAATGTACTTAAATTTAAAATCATAAGAGTTTTTTTTTATATTTATTTAAAACTGAATAAAGAATATATGTAACAAACAAATGTGCTTAGGGAGAAAAAATGGCAATATCGAAATGTCAAAGAGAGGAGAAATCACCGAATGGTGACACTCCCTAGGTAGTATTGAGTTGTAGTCATTTGTGGCTAATCACTGTCACTGCCTGATCTGGGAAGGTCTCGAGGCCATTGGCACTTTACGCGTCGTTCGGGGTAAAGGAGAAAAATATTTTTATGTATCCGGATCTAATTCGGTGACAAAGGGAATATTGAGATCAGTGTGAAGTGTTTGTGTTGGATATGTAATAAAGAGGCTATTGAACGAAGGATATTTGGCTATTGAACGAAGGATTTTGGATTGAAGGGATTGCAATTGATTGAATGCGCTGAAGATTTGGAAGCTTTAACAAAACCCTATAGTTCAAGTCCAGCGCTACCTATAGTACCAGTGTTGCCAGGTCATGCCTTTAAAATTCCTTGCCGTATAACGAAACATTTCAAATTTTTCCTAGAAAAATTGTTACATTCTTCTACAAAGAAATAAAATATAGGTATACTTTATACTGAAAAATAATGTATTTTTTAAAATAGAATTTAATAAAATACCCCACCCATCCATCAACACAACTCCACACCTTTGCAGATGATACTGCAATCCTCTCTCCCCATCCCGACCCAGTCCTATCATCCCAGACACCTCCAACAACACCTGATAACCCTTCAGTCCTGGTACAAAAAGTGGAGAGTGAAGGTGAACGACACAAAATCAGTTCACATCGTCTTCACCCTTCGTCGAAAATATACCTGCCCTCCAGTGTACCTTAACAAAAATCCCATCCCTTTAAAAAACGAAGTCCGTTATCTAGGCCTCATACTCGACATACGACCAACTTGAAATCCTCACACGAGACTGAAAAGACAAGAAATGAACAGACGTTATAAACTGTTACTAAGACTACTAGATAAAAGATCCAAATTAACTTTGACAACAAAACGACTTATATACAACGCAATACTCAAACCTATGTGGACTTACAGACTTGAACTCTGGGGTTCTGCCAAGGCTTTCTTCAATCTCCAGCGCATCCAATCCTTTCAATCCAAAATCCTTCGTAAAATAGCCAATGCTCCTTACTACGTCTCCAACAAAACTCTTCACACTGACCTTAACGTCTCTTTCATCACTGAAGTCGCTAAATCCAAATATAAAAAATTATTTTCCCTTCTTAGTTCCCACAATAATCCTCTAGTCGGTGCCCTCCATTCTGCCATACTTCCTTAACGACGGCTTAAGCATCAATGGCCTAGAGATCTCCTGAGCAGAAGCAGTGACAGTGACATTGATTAGCTATAAACGAGAGAAAAACAGTGACTAGGGAGTGTCACCACTGGGTGATTTCTCACCTCATGACATTTTGACATTGCCATTACCTCTTTATTAGCACAGTTGCTAGTATTTATTTGTATACAGTTGTAAATAGCTATGTGTAAATAAAAAAAAAGTTAATACAAAAAATATATTCGAAAATTACAATATTCATCAACAATTAATAGTATGATATGACAATAGCTCTACTGTTGAAAGATGTAAGTATTCGGCCATGAGATTTCAAGAGAAGTTTGATGCCGGGGACAATACATGATGGGGACAGGGACTAGCCCCGCTTCCAAATGGACAACAGAAAGTACAGAATGAAGGGAGAAATACACACTCAAGTTCCTTTCTTTGTTTTATTTTTCCTGTTGTGTTTATGGTAAATAGAGAGGGGGGGGGGGGGGGGGCGCTGGCTAACATTTTCGAGTAAAGACGTAAACAACTGAACGACCAGATGGGAAACAATATGTCGGAAATTTCATTTCCTAAGGGCATAAAAATATCAATGAACCGGGGGAATGTTATAAAGCGAAGCGAGGGGCTGGGGGGTACTGCTGACCAATGTGAGATGAACATTTGAAACTGGGAATGTGTCAGCCGTCATAAGCCCCTGGCATACAAAGCAGAGACAGACGGACATACACTTTTAGTACAGTACTTATTGAATTTGGAAGACCAACTAATTTCAAATAGTTTTCTACTATGTTAATTAAACTTTCGGTATAAAAAATCAATACTCATCATTTTTTTTTTTTTAAAACTTCATAAAGCTAATAACTGAAGAAATCCAATATTTTGAAACGGCATATTTTTCTCATCGTTGAAAAATAATAAAATAGCCATGATGTCGCGTTTTTACATACAGTAGAGTCCCGCTAATCCGGACATTCGGTTATTCTGGACGGGATTTAAAAAAAAAAAACTAGTTAAGATTTAGCAAACTAAAAATTTAAATTAGTGAGCGGTAAATACGAAAATAATTCAAAGAGACTACTGACCTTGAGGCGCCTACCAGATAGCTTTAAAGCAAAAAAAAACATTACGGTCTTTTTTCAGTGAGTCTAAAAATATTATTCTGGTCTTCATTACGTACTGTACATTGTTTTACTTTATAGTCCTGTTCAGAATTTAACGTTTGCATATTTAGTTTTTAAAATTCTTATTTGTTACATTAAAACATTAATGTACCGTGGTTTGTTTTGTACAGTAGTACTCTGTACTGTACAATAAATAAATGTTGAGTTTTAATCACAAAGATGTTTTGTTTTGTTAACCCTTTCTCAGTTCGTAGGTCGAAAACTTAGATCTACGTTCATATACATTATGTAGTATTGAAAATAAAATTAAGCCGAAGGAAAAGGAGGAAAAAATAATTATCATGTGCATTTTACTGCAATTTTCCGTTTAATGCGGACTTTCGGTAATCCGGACGGGGTCTAGTCCGGATTAGCGGGACTCTACTGTATATACTAAAGCATGATTTCATACTTGGCTTTATTTTTTTATTTTCTTATCAAAGTTCCTTCACAGACATCCCCCTCTATCGGAATTAGGTACTCTTAGTTTAATATTTATTATTACTAATAAATATTTTTATTACTAAAATCATTATTTTTATTAGTTATTTATTCATTTATTTTATTTCTTCTGGTTTATTTTTATTTTTTTTCCATATTTCACACATTGTATCCTGAGAAATGAAGGAAGACAAGGAAGACGAAGGAAGACATTTTGAGAAGAATAGTAAATATGAAATATTTATCATAATCTAAAATATAATTTTAACACTATATCCTTTATTATTTTTATAATTATTTATTTTATTTTTTATTATTACTGTTATTATTAGTCAAATGGGTGTTCGACTCAACGTTTTTAATACATGTTTATAAGATATCTTGATGTATACATTTTTATGATGTAGGTATCCTATTAACTTGTTATGGTTTAACGGAAATAAATATTATCATTAACTTCAAAGTTATTATGAGTGACAAAATCTTGGCTATATATGACGATTTCCCCTCTGATAATTTTATCAAAGTATACTTCAAAAATCTCCTAATTATAGAGACCCAAATCAGAAAAAAATCCCTGCCTCAAATATTTAGCCATAAAATACTCAAATACATTTCTGAAACTTATTGCAATTAATTTCAACTGGGGATGTACAATGACGGTGATTCACAGACGACTTTTTTACTTCCTCAGCTGTACGAAGTATAAGGGAAGTTATGTAATCGGTCAAAAACTCGATGTCGAGTTTTCAACGGAATTTCATATTTTCCGACCTCCAGATTCCAAATATGAAAAAAAAGTAAGTCTGTCTATGAACAGGATAACTCACGATAAAATGAATGTATCAACACGAAATTTTATAAGTGAATCCAGAACCCTCTAATAACTACCTTTATTGATTTACAGCCAAATTGGCCGAAGGGAAGAGAGATTAGGGGGGAGACACAAAAACTCTAATAACTGTCAATGTAATGAATTTATCGACACAAAATTGAGTATGAGGATTTAGGAACCCCTTTGTAAGTCAACTGTTGAATATTAGCGCAAACGGTGGAATGGTTTTAAAGGGGGAGCGGAAATTTAATTTATTAATCCGTTCTGGGGAAGTACATTGCCGGTGATTACCCGACATTTTTTTCTTTAATTAAACATTTTAAAAAAAATACAATATCTCTATAATATGGGGGTGGGTTAGTGAGAATTGTCCTCGTAACTTCTCAGGAAAAAAAAATTAATCTTTAAAATGAGTGGGGAAAGCCAGTATTGTCCAAAATGTCAACCACAACCGCAAATTATGTATTCATTTTACAATTCATTTTTTGTTGTTGTACTTCACCAGCTCATGATAAGATACATAGATAATGTAATCCGTCAAAAATTCGATGTCAAGTTCTCTCCGAAATTTCTAGTTGTATATAAATACATCAACATGAAATTTTTATAAATGGATCCTGAATCCCATAAATAGAATATATAGATTTTCTCACAGGTTGTTAAATAAGATATAGTCTGACCTGTCACAAATTTTTATTTGTATTGGCTAGCCGGCTTTCGAGGTTGCCCTCATCAAGCAGTCTATAAAATAGTTGCTGAAGTTTCGATGTAGAGATCTTCAATAGGTTTCTTAGCGTAGACTGGATTTTTTCCGAGCTGACGTTAATATGAAGATGTAATGAGGTAGTGAGAAGTGATTATGACGGTAGCTCGTCAAGCTACTACGGCTACAAAGGAAAAAATCCATGAGGGCAACCTCGAAAGCCGGCTAGCTAATACAAATAAAAATTTGCGAGAACCTCTTCTCACTACATCAGCCATCTTCATATTAACATAGATTTTCAGTCAAATCGGCCGAAGGGATTAGAAGAGGAACCTTCAACTTAAAAAACCTAATAATTGCCAATATAGAGAATGTATCGTTTTTTTCTTTTATGTGAGGATTGAGAATTCTCTGATTGACGTCATCCTAATTATTTTCAGGCGAATTGGCAAAAAAAAAATATATATATATAGTTGCAAAATGTTCGACCTGGGGTAGCACATTGCCTATGATTGACCGTCGACATTTTCTAATTTTACCAACTGCAGAAGCAATCTTTCATTTTTCCAGGTCATCGATATTTGTATCGTATTGGGCGGCAGAGCCAAAACTCAGTCGGCCAAAAATACTCCAATTCGTTATATTAAAAGAGCTGACTTATAGAATTTAAAAAGGGCACATTGAAACGCACTTTTTAAATAAAATATTTATTTATATTATACGAAGAAATGAATGGGGGGGGGGGGGGGGGGGGAGGGGGGGGGGGCGGTAGCGTTTTTACTGTTCCCGAGGGGTCTGAAATTCGATGCGGAGTTTTCAACGGAATTTCATGTTTTTCAACTTCTTAATTCCAAAAATTAAAAAACAATTTCTGTCTGTCGACACGAAATTTTATAAGTGAATCCAGAACCCTCTAATAACTACACTTATTGATTTTCGGCCAAATTGGCCAAAGAGAAGGGGGAGGCTCAGCACAAAAACACCAATAACTGCCCTTGTGATGAATGTAATGACACGAAATTTCATTTTTATATATTTAAAGCCATATAAAGATGACACCTATCAATTTTCAGGAGAACCAAGCGATAACTGCCAATTTAATTTAGTTTGAGAATTCAAAAGACAAAATTGTAAGCTAAATATTGGGTTTTCGCTCAAACGTACGATTGACTTTGGAGGGAGAGCGACAACGTAACTGATTAATTCGTGCTGGGGAAGTACGTAGTCGGTGATTCACCGACCCTTTTTTAATCTGGGAGGTTAAAAAAAAACTTAAGCAAGTCATCCTTTGGTGGGGACGATAAATGGCGGTCCTGAGCCTGTATTATGTCAAGTACTCCTACCAACCCTTAACGCTAAATAAACCTGAATAGACAAAATTTAGGACTCCCACAGAAGAGTCGGGCTCATGTCTACCAGAGCGCCGAAAAGGTTCCATATGAGAACATTGCGTTCATGTATTAAATAATAGACTTTTAATAATCATATTGTTCCGAAATATAGTTTCTGCCTATGTCACTGCATTGAGTCATGGAAATTCTGACGATTTCATGGTACCGAACCTTGTTCACCATAGATATATGAACGCTGGGTAACAAAGCTAGTAGGTGCCGAACGCTGGGCAACACAGCTAGCTAGTAACATACACGATTAGTACCCCCGATAAAAAAAAATAAGTGGAAATGAGGCTATGACTTTGTAATTCCCAATTCCACCACTAGAGTACCATACGAGTCCTTAAGTTGTGAAATCTTAGAATAAATTTAGATATTTCTTCAATAAGTTCTATCCTTACAAAAACACAAAAAATAATAAGTTATTTGAAGTATATCTTCAAGTAACCACTCAGAATTTCTAAAAGCATCATCATAACTACATAAATCCCATAACCTGAAAATACAATATTTGTTTTCTTTTAATATTTCCTTTCTATCACATTATTTTTTACCCAACTGATTTTCCGCTACGCCTACGTATCTGCCTTCAATTATATTTAAAATTTCAGTAGAATAGTTTCAATAATTTTTCAGATATCGAGGGGGATGTAAAGGCTTGAAATTTGTTAAAAGGGTTGTGTGGATGGTCTATGACCTTAAGAACCATAGAAAATAAGAAATAAATTATTTTAAAGAAACGCGTAACTACGAAGGTTCATAATTTTATTTTTTAAAATATTGAATGGTTCATAAATCTAAATTTCCGCAATCAGGTCACTGACAAATTGAGTACCCATTGTATTTATTAGTAGAGATATTTATTATTAATCTCATGTGTGTGTCTAACTATAAGACCTATAAACTGTTGATGTCATTAATAAGCCATCTTGTTATTTTATATTACACGTTATGAAAATAAATATTATTAGCATTGTTATTATCATCTTAGCAATAAGAAACTGTGGTGCGAAACTATTATAATAAATTAAATTTCAATTAACCATGAGATAAAATTCAGTGGAAAAACTTAATAATTAAGGTGTTTATTCACAGAAGACTATCATATTCATTTAACTGTAAATAGACATTTCGGAAATGAATCCTCAATTGCAATTTAACAGTAAAATTTTTATTAAAAGAAGACCCTTTTCGTATACAATCAGCTTCAGAAAGGCAATGGCAGAAATAATGGATAGAAATAAAAAAAAGTGATGCTTCAATTACAAAAATCTCCTGGGTTAGTTTTTAAAGTCAATGTCAAGGTTAAACGAACACAAAAAAAAGAATAGGAAAAAAGAAAATAACTCGACCAAACAGCAAGGAAAAAACAAAACAAAAACTGTTAAGGTCGTGTAAAAATAAAAAAAAGAAGTAAATAAGTAAGCTATTATGTATTAAATGGACTTCCTTTCTGAGTTATAAAGAAACTGAAACAATCGAAGGGAAAAACATTTCGACTCATTCAGAATAAATAATTCTCGATATAAATCGTGTACATATTTTAAAAAACAGTGGGATTTAAGTACCATACATACCGCTATTTAGAATGAAACGTGTCAATCACGAATGTCCTTTTTTTTTTTTTTTTTTTTTTAATTTAGCAAAAATTATCTAAAGCATAATTGTAGGTCAGGCCTTTTTAGTTAGACAATTTTCATATTCATCAAAAAACCAATAAACAATGAGGAAAATGCAACTGTGACATAATGAGCTCAAGTTTTCCACAATTGTGAACAATATTGACAAGTGAAAATTTACTACGTAAAATATTGCCAATAATGATATAATTATTTGAGGATGAATTGTTCATTTATTGTTGATTATACCGTGTTATTTATTAAGCGATTATATTATTTTCAAGAAAGCATCAAAAGCAAGAATAAATTATTTGAGAAACTACATTCGATTAGAATTTTACAAGAAAAATTGGATAGCACTTCTTAACATAAACTTGTCAGAAAAGAGATTTGTATGTAGGAAAATAGGGCAAAAGCTTATACAGACTATGGAAAACTATTATAATGAATATTGTTACCAAAAAACAAAGAAAATAAGTTAAGAAAACTATAGATATGTAAAACATCTTGTAAGAGCTATTTTATTAATATCTTGGTGTGTACAATGAAACGAAATAATTGAAGAAGCCACTTGTGTGAAGAAAATCAAAGTAAATATACTAGACAACATAAATATTAATGAATTAAGAGCTAACAATGTTTATTTGAAAAATAAATTACCTTTATAATTAACTGCACCAGGGCTCCTAATGCCAGAGATGTTGGTATCAGGAGATACCCGTACCTTCCATGTCGACGAAGGGGACAACGAAGGACTATTTGACTTACTCTGTTTAATAATGTTATTCTGTCGAGTTAGTGAAGACATTGGAAGTGTGGCTTTCATAGGACCCTGTTTGGAAGATGGGGATCTTCGAACCCACTGAGCTCCCTGAACCGACATCTTGATTCTCTCCGGCTGAATATATCATTTATTAAATACAAAGAAAATATATATATATATTTACTATAAATAGAATATTGTGTGGGAAGGGAGAATGTGTAGTGTGGTGTAGTGAGTGAGAACTACATGTTTTGTTTGAGCTAAACTAGAACGAGGGTAGGGTACGGTGTGTGTGGTGGGTAACGATTGTTGGCCCCTATACAACACTGAATGGACCGCCACTAGAATGCTCTACTACGAGCCACCATATGGTTGCCTCATGAATCATGAGATGTGTCGTTCAGGAACGAACTAGTTCAATTGAACTATTCATTTAAGTGAACGAGAACAAACTAGTTCAATAGACGAACGAACTGTTTCATCAAGGCAGGAATCGTTAAAAATAATAATTTGCAAGAACTATAATTGTATATCAGTGTGTCCGTTTACAAGTTTCTTCTTTACACTTCAGTAAACAAAGACAATTCTTTGAAAAGATTTCATTACAACCATCTTTTCAAAAAAACTTAAGGTTTGAAAGAAGATGTTCAGTAAATTAAATAAGAGATGAACTACCCGCTGATTGATATGTATGGAATATAATATACCTAGTTTGTACACCAATTCAATTTAGTACGGTGGACGAAATGAGTGAATCAGATCTTTTAACTGAACAGGAACGACCAAAGTAGTTCATCTACCTGACCGATATTTCCCACGTCTACTCAGGATACAAAAACTGGCGGGTCTGCCCCCTACTCCCTCTTCCCCTCTCTGTGGGGGGGATCTGAAACATTGGAGGAAGAAATAGACTCTTTTTTCATATATGAGGGGGCCCCAATAATACAACGCAATTTAAGATTCTAAAATTGAATTTCCTGTAAAATGTTACTCAATTCGAGAAACAAGGAGAGAATGTATTTATTATGGCAGTTATTTAACGTAATTCGAATAACTATAACATTTCAAACACTTTATTCGTTTCTAATAACACACTGAACACATACCTAAACATTCATATAACTAAAACTCATTACACGCCATTTACACAGTAAATTCTCCATATACGAAACCCCTTTTGAGAGTGTGTTATCTCGACCCCTGGTCAAGCTCCCAGGAGTCTCTAGAGGCAATGGCCTCGTGATCTGAATGGACCGGTGGTTCTGACTATCCTATGCCACTTCAAGCCTCAATTTACCCTCAATATATTCACCGTCACATGTTCTCTTTTTGTTGTTTACAGATTGAGAGTTTTTAAAGTGAAAACAAAACCAGTGTAACACCGGCATGAGGTTCTTTAAAATGATTGTTGTATATTAATTTAGAGATAAAATGAAAGAAGCAACATTTAAGATAGAACCTTAAAAAACAAAAGGATAATTTATCTTTTAAAAAGTTGCAGCTTTGAGCGCATAACCACCAAAACTGTAATTGTTCCTTTTTTGTTAAACATCCGTTGAACTATGACCAGATGCATTCGAAATAACTCAAAATAACACGAACATTAATTATTTCAGTAATTTTAAGTAGAGAATTGTTTTCTGTTAAAATAATCATAATTTAATAAAATAAAAAAAGTTATACCTTTTTCCTGAGTAACACCAAGATGTCTTCTCTTTCACAACATCCACCCTACCTTCTCATTCGAGAAGTGTTTGTTACTTCCAGAGGGCATTACGAGGAAGCAACCTAAGGCAAAAATATCGTCAAGGAAAACAGGATTAGGTTGTAAGGAAAGGAGAAAGTGTAGCGCTTCTGGTGGTAATAGCGCTGGACACTCGACCTCTTGGAGTAAAAAGTCTATAGTTGACTTACATAGGGACTTCGGAACCATCATACTTAATTTTGTCTCGATACATTCATTATATCAGCAGTTATTTGGGTTTTTTGAGTTGAGCACCCATTTTGACCCCCCTTTCTTTTCGGCCAATTTCGCTGCAAATTAATAAGTGTCGTCCTCATTGGGATTTGAATTTAAATAAGAAATTTAATGTCGATATATTCATTACATCGGCAGTTATTAGAGTATTTGAGATCCTTCCTTTAGGCTGAAATTGCAAGGTGTTGTCCTTGTTGCGTCTTGAATTCACATAAGAAATTTGGCTGAAAATCAATAGGTGTCGCCGTAGGCTTCTGGATACACAGGGGACAATATTTCTAGGAAGGAGGGGTGGGGGATGGAGAGAGGTCTTTGGAGGGGAGGGGCTGGAGAGACATCTTTGGATGGGATGGAGAGAGACCTTTGGAGGGGAAGGGATGGAGAGAGACCTTTGGAGGGGAGGGGGATGAAGAGAGACCTTTGGAGGGGCGGGGGATGGCGAGAGGTCTTTGGAAGGGGAGGGCTGGAGAGATATCTTTGGATGGGATGGACAGAGAACTTTGAAGTCGCGAAAACTCATTTTAACTTATGGAGTTTTCGCGGAGTGCTTTCTTTGTTGGAGTTGGATTTTTTCTTTTCGTCTATCTTAAAATTTCAAAATATTATATTGGAATGCAGCCGTAAATTAGAACTCAGTTGAGGCGCCTTCAGAAGACCGGGAGTAGAGTATATATAACATATCTTAGCTATATTCAACATTTTTAAGGAAAAATCTTATACTTATAAATTGTCAAAAATTATTTTTTCCAATTTTCACGACATTAGGGACTATGTATATTTTTCATTTTGGGATATGCGAACCAAAATAGAGGATTTTAATCATATAAGAAATTTCCATTTTATAACTTATTTTGTAAAACTGAAGGATTTTGTGTTATTTCACACAATGTTTTGTGTTTAAGTAATTATATTTTTTTTTAATTCTTAAGGGGACTTGTATAGCCAGCCGTCTCATTGATGAGGATATCCCATGTTCAAATTCCGAGATCGAGCAAAATGAACACCCAATAGAAGCACTGCTGAGATCCGCAATGAAAGGTGAGGTTTAAAATAAAAACATTAACTCGATAAACAATCAGATTATACTTTTTTTTTTATAAGAAACCTTCTAACAAAACATGGAAAAGAAAATATACACATAAAGTAAAAAGAAAAATTTAACAATTTCGTCCAAAATCAAAAGCGTAATGATAATAAATAAGATACATAAATGACTAGAAACTGAAATCGTTAAGATTAAAAGCCAATAAATATAGAAAAAAAAAAAATTAAAAAAAATCTAGGAGTATACACCTTACAGGATTAATTGAAATAATGATAACTAACATTTTTTGCAGATATTGTGAAACACTTAATAAAAAATAAAGAATAACGTATGTTTTTTAAAAAATAAGGTCTATTTCACAAAATATGAAAGCACTTTCGATATTGCTACCATCTTCGTGGCTGAAGATGGTAGCAATACCGAAAGTACTCCCATACTTTTATATTTTGTGAAATATACAATATTTTTAAAAAACATACGCTTTTCTTTATTTTTTAGATTGAAAAAAGCAAAACAGTCATACATTTCTGTGGATAATGTATATTTAAAAAAATGATAATTAGGCCTATCTGAAAATATTTAAGAATTATAAACATTCAAAATATATTGTTAATGAAACATATTTATATGAATGAAATAATTTAATGTAGAAATGCAAAATATGCTGTTTTTTTTTGAGTCTGTACATACTTTTTTTTTTGCTTTTAACAGCCAATGCCCAATGAACCAGTTTTCTAAAACTTTGAGTTCTACAAAAGAATAACTAGATACTAACTATATAGCAACAAAGAGATTATCAGTAAATAACATTGACAACAATTAATTATAATATCCTACATGATACGATACCATTACGTTCAAGAACATATTATAGTTTTAACAGTGAAATTATGTTAGTAGTCAAAGAGTACACAAATATAATTGAGACGTTTACAAATCTATCTTAGTCAAACACACAGAATTATAATACTGTACTTTTGAAAATAAAATAATTGAGTTGCTAAGAAGCTACGTGGGTGCGAGTTCATGACTGGTCGCTTTCAGCACTGAGTGTGCCTTCTTCGGGGCATGTATTGACACATACATTATCAGTGAGTTTATATACGCTAAGCTTAAGTAAAGATATAACACTAAAACTAAATATGACTAAACCAATAATCTCTACATCTTAAGCGAATATAATTTGAAAATCATTTACACTATAACATAACCACAAACGATTATAACTAAATAAAACGTATATAAGGTGAACAATTTATAGTATTATATAATTATTATAAAATAAACATAAAACAAAAGAAAACTAAAATATACCATATCTAAATACACTTTAGTTTAAATATTTTATAATTTATTTTACCTTATATTCGTTTTATTTAGTTATAATTGTTTGTGTTTATTTCGTTGTAGTGTAGATAATTTTAAAATTATATTCGCTCATGATGTAGATTTTATTGGTTTAGTCACATTTAGTTTTAGTGTTACATCTTTACGTGGTTGTAGCATATAAGTAAGTATGTATAACCTTACTGATAATGTATAATGTCAATACAGACCCTGAAGAGGGCACACTCAGTGCCGGAAGCTTCGTAGAAATTCTACAAGTTCGTTTTTATCGACCACAAGCCTCATCTCTCCTCCTTCTTGTTACATCGTTGGTCAGTCCTTCCCTAATTGTTATACACAGCTGTGAATACATACGTCATGAAAAAGATACTTCCGGAAGTGTTATAAACATTTTTTTATCTTAATTTTAATTAAAAAGAAAACTGTATTTATTTGTATTATCATTTTTCTACTCATATTTTCAAGTATTTATATGTATATTCATTTTATTTCATTTTTTAAATAATATTGTTATTAATAATCACTCGTGTGTCAGACTCTAAGAGTTATGTATTTTAACCATTTTATGTTTTTTCAACATGATGTTTTGGTTCAACGGAAATAAATATAATTATTCTTAGAAACAAACTTCCATTTGATTTCAACTTTTCGCCGCAAGAGAGCAGCATTTAGTTGAAAAAAGGAGGGAACATTTTCAACTTTGTGATGTTTTAAATGAGATTACTAATAAAGAGCATTCTTTAGTTGCAACTCTTCTCCAAATTTCTACCTCACCAAGATTAGTAGACAGCCACGAACAGATAAGGCTTAACTGAGGTCCCCCGGAAAAGATTAAGTAAGCTCATTTATATATAAATCCGCTCATAAACACGATTTCATATCCTAAATTTCTCAAGACAGACCACTCAGCTTCTCAACAAATAATAGTTTATCGTAATATAGTTTCAATTCAGTTTAAATCGGGGTAATAGCGAGGTAAGCTTTTAAAAAAATAAGTTTTTCTATAACATCAGCAAGTCAAGTTTTATACTTAGTGAACAAGCTGCTTAATTACTTTATATAGTTCCAGCTTTAAATATTTTAAGAGAAATGTTTTTTTTTTTTTTTTTTTTTAATTACAGCTAATCTAACAAAATATAAATGAGCGAGAGACAGAATAGCCTCGGCTACTGCGCATCCTTCCTCCACAACCACCCACTTCTCTTCCTAGCTCTATATCTGAACTGTCAACAGTTGAAAATATAAATATAAAAATTAGATATTATAAAAAGAGATTGACTATTTCAAATAATAATACAATAACAAACATAATTTACCTCACGTATTCATTTTTGAAAACTGATTGAAAGGATTATCTTATTTCGAAGAAACATCACTACATACAAAGTCATTAACCATTTTCTGAGCTTAAATTGAAGTATTTTGACAAATAAGAAAAAAATGATTCTCACATCTATTAAATTAATACAAAAAAAAAAAGTATTCTGTACTTCGGACTTTTTTTTTTTTTTAATTTTTTAGCCAAGATCCAATGACTAAGAAATTTGGTCCATGGATTCAAAAGATGACACAAGGAAGCATATTCAACCGATTAATATAATCTACTCTAAATGTACCAAATTTTGGCCCAATCTCAACTGTGTTCAAACCTACAATCAGATCTAAATATAAAATAAAAATACATAAATTACCACAACTCCTAAAGTAAAAAAAAAAAAAAAAACTTATAACACAAAGAAACTGTGTTTTTTTACCCATTACATTTTTTTTTTTTTCCATTTTGAAGTTTACCACCTTTTTTTATGCTCACATTACAAATACGAACGAATATATTTGTATTTATATTAAATGTTTTTTTTTTTTAAATAAATATAAAACATTTACTATAAACAAATAAGTACATGGATTATTAAAATACAGCTTACCACCGATGATACATAAAATATATAAATGAGAATATTTACAAACATAAAATACAAAGCAAATAAATCAAGTAAAATTTCGCAAATAGATACACTTGATGCTAAAGCGACTCAAATTAGAAGAAATGTCTTCTTTATAAAATGCCCTTATTTCACATTACTAAAATTCGATGTGATTTAAGAAAAAAAAAGACCATCTTGAATGTAATAATTTCAAGAGACTCAATTAAGAATTAAGACTTTTATTACAAATAATAAAATGTATAAACTAGATTCTAAACTGGACTAGGTAAACTAAGGTATACAATCTAGAAGGCAGTGAAATTTGGAGATAAAAGAAGAAAGAAATAGTTCTATAGTAAGGGAGGATATAATGGCACTTCATTGTGGGCAAATCACTGGCAATGTACGTCCCTGGATCAAATTGTTTGTAAACAACTAACGTTTCACTTTCCCCTTCCCTTCGGCCGGTTTGGCTGAAATACATTAGGTGTCTTACTCCAAGTCTTTTCAATTATCTTATAAAAATTCGTGTCGAATATATTCATTCAATTTGGATGTTATCATGTTCACAATCACAGTCTAACTCTTTCCAAACGATTCAGTGGATCGGAAAACATGAAATAACTGAAATCCAACTGAAAACAATGAGGTTAGGTCGGGTGTTAACACCTCCCACAGACACACACACAAAAGAATTATTTGATTAATTCATTCTTGTATTCAGGGGGTCAGAAAACATGAAATTCCGATGAAAACGTAACATAGAATTATTGACCAATTACATAACTTCTCTTATACTACGTACAGCTGAAGAAGTAGAAAATAAAAATAAAATTGAACTAATCTAGAAAGGAATACAAAATATTTTAAAGGACTTAATAACTTAAAAGAGAATCAGAAAAAAACGCGTCAAATCAGTGCCATCACATTAGAGACCTATTTGATGCCAATAACAAAATAGTGCATATTGCATAAAAATTCAAAACATATGCATTTCTTTGCAAAAATATATTATGAATATGCAATGCCTACAAGTGAACCGTTCAAATGCCTTTATAGAATAGAATATATACCTCTTAGAAAGTTCCCCCATTCCTTTAGCTTACTTGGCTTAAAGTCAACAGATGTCTTATTTAAAGTTTATATAAAATTTCGTACCGATATAAATTGATTTTGATGTGAGTTACTTCAGTTTTAGAGTAACATCCCCATCCCAAACAAAAATTTACAGATCACTTATTCAAGCACTTCTGAATCTAAACTCACTTCCCGGATTCAGACGATAAAAAAAAAAGTGGATACTACTGAATAAAAACACTTAGAACAAGTCAAAAAATTCCACTATATTTATACAAAGTACACAATATATTTCGCTGGTTAGAGCATTGTCAAGTGTACAGGATACAGACTCTGTAACCTATACAGTTGACAATGCTCTAACCAGCGAAATATATTGTGTATTTTATATAAATATAGTGAAATTTTTGACTTGTTCTAAGTATTTTTATTCAGTAGTATTTACAATTAACTTCCACAAGATCTCTGGCGAAAACATCTTTAAAAAAAATTGGAATTATGTAGAATATTAAAAAATGAATTTTTGACCAAATACAAATTATTTATTACTGGGGAAGCAAAAATAAATTTAATAACAAAATGTACATAAGGAACATTTTAAATTGATGTCATGGCCACTTTCAATAATTGAAAATGATTCCTTTAATTATTTGGTTCAGGTTCACCAGCGGCAGTAAATATTCATTAATTTGAATAATTTCCATTTTTACAGTATTTTATTGAGTCACCCAACAACATTTATAGAAGTTACATTGTCAAGCCCCTTGGGCAGAAGGCTTCTTGTCAGAATAAAAACAAACAGATGCAGAAGATAAGAAAAAAAAAAAAAAAAAAGGTTTTCAGCATAATTGGCCTTTGAAGATGAATCGAGCTTCAATTTGCATAGCATCTGAATATTTATAGATTGGAATAGATAACAAGGTGTCCAGTCATATGATTGAAAAAATAAATAAATAAAATACAGTATATTTCAAGGATTTTAGGGGAAAAATGTTAACATTTAAGGAGCTCTTATATGTACGAGTAGGGCGCCGGTAGCTCAGTGGCATGCGTGCTTGTCTTCTGAGCTCAAGAACGTGGGTTCGAAACCCGACCGAGGCCCTTAGTTTATTTTATCTGGGAGGTAAAATAAACTTAAGCACTCCGTCCTTCGGATGGGACGTTAAGCGGTGGTCCCGAGCCTTTACGTTAAAGACCCCTGCCCTAAGTGAATAAAAATTTAGGGTACGAGTCGGGCTCATGTCCACCGGAGTGACGAAGGAGCGCTCTGGTAGTAGGCGATATGACCTCGTAATTAAAGCCCGGGCATGAGTCATAAAACCTAACCTTATATGTACGAAAGACAACTGAAGGATGCCTACGTGTGTAGCAAGGACAGCTTCTCCAGTGTGGGACCTCTGGAACCAGCCTCCAGTTGGATGCTGGACCAGCTAAACTAGTCTTAGCCAAGAATATCTTTCTTAGAACGTTAAGCCATGGTCCCGAGTCTGTACAATGTCAGATACTCAGGTGAATAAACCTGGCGAGGCAACATTTAGGACCCCACAGCGACTCTGGTAGTAGGCGATATGACCTAGTAGTTAAAGCCGGGGGTGAGTCACAATAACTAACTCTTTAAATGAACATAATAGAAATATGAAGAAAAATTGAAAGTAATTCATCATTAGAGGGTTCTGGATACATATATAAACTTTCGTGTCGATACGTTCTTTCTATCGGGTATAATCGTGTTCACAGACACAGACAAACAGGCAGAAAGTTTTATTTTTTTCATTTTTCAAATCAGGACCTAAAAACTTGAAATTCCATTGAAAACCCACCATCTAATTTTTAACCGATAACTTCTCCTATACTCGTATAGCTGAGAAAGTAAAAAAATGCATATCACGTCTTGAGGGATATAGGTAGCACGCCGACTCTTTGCGCATCGAAATTTGAGCACCCCCCACGTCAACATTTTATGCTAGGAAAAGATAAACATTATTATAAATTTTGGGATAGCATAGACTAAAAAATGAAGCAATTTTCACTTCCCATTAATGGGACCATCTCAAAATTGAAGAAATGTTAGTAACGATTATCTCACTGGACAACCTAAATAATAATTATTTTTGAAACCCTATACATACTGTACTTTGCCATCTGTAACCTAAACCCTCAAACTATTACCAAATGTTACGTTAAAATAATTAAAAGCAATTGGTAAGCTGAAATATGAAGTCATAAGTCATTTTTTTTTCTACAATACTATATTGAGAGAAAATGTAAAAAAAATATAAAAGAAAATTACAATTTATGACTTAGATTTTAAATAATAGTCTCAATTATTTAATCATACATAAATGAATCGATTACATAAAACTTTGAATCGGTTCACAATCGAACACAAGAAGTACAAAATGTTATACATTTTCATAAATATAAAAATAGAAAAAAAAATTAAAAATTAAAAGAAAAAAAAAATTGAATAGTATTCATCAGCTTTGTTTTGAAAACTGAAAGCCATCACAGTTTGTACCGTCTCCTTGGAAACTTCGAAGTTACTCTACGTAAACATTTTTAAAAAAAGTGTTTCTTCGCCTTCAAACACGCCGCTTTTCATTATTTTTCAATAATTGATGGATAAATAACGCTAATACTACAAATAATTAACAACTATTCTCAATAAAATGCCAAAGACTCCATCATATAAGCATGGATTAAACACTGATCAGAGTAGTTCCGAATTTTGTTTTGGACATATGTCTTGGTGATAAGTTTATTCCATAATTTTATTTTATAATTTTTAGTATCAATGTGTAGTATTTAATTAGATGATATACCGAATAAAAAGATTAGGAACCGCTGATCTAAAGTGACCAGTAAGGATCTACATGACAGAATCATGGTAAAATACAGAAAAGTTGTCGCACACAATTAGGACTCTTAAGATGCAGAGAGTAGAGTAACTGAAGTGGGATCAGTTCTTTAGCGGCAACATGGCCACAGAGAGAGAGAGGAGCAGGCCACCTCCAGAGAGGGGAGCAGGCCACCTCCAGAGAGGGGAGCAGGCCACCTCTAGAGAGGGGAGCAGACCACCTCCAGAGAGGGGAGCAGGCCACCTCTAGAGAGGGGAGCAGGCCACCTCCAGAGAGGGGAGCAGGCCACCTCCAGAGAGGGGAGCAGGCCAGCTCCAGAGAGGGGAGCAGGCCAGCTCCAGAGAGGGGAGCAGGCCAGCTCCAGAGAGGGGAGCAGGCCACCTCTAGAGAGGGGAGCAGACCACCTCTAGAGAGGGGAGCAGGCCACCTCCAGAGAGGGGAGCAGGCCAGCTCTAGAGAGGGGAGCAGGCCACCTCTAGAGAGGGGAGCAGGCCACCTCCAGAGAGGGGAGCAGGCCACCTCCAGAGAGGGGAGCAGGCCACCTCCAGAGAGGGGAGCAGGCCACCTCCAGAGAGGGGAGCAGGCCACCTCCAGAGAGGGGAGCAGGCCACCTCCAGAGAGGGGAGCAGACCACCTCCAGAGAGGGGAGCAGGCCACCTCCAGAGAGGGGAGCAGGTCACCTCCAGAGAGGGGAGCAGGCCACCTCCAGAGAGGGGAGCAGGCCACCTCCAGAGAGGGGAGCAGACCACCTCCAGAGAGGGGAGCAGGCCACCTCCAGAGAGGGGAGCAGGCCACCTCCAGAGAGGGGAGCAGGCCACCTCCAGAGAGGGGAACAGGCCCCCTCCAGAGTGGGGAGCAGAAGGTACCTTACCGCCACTGGAATTGTCTCTTTATTCTAATCCTTCCATACAAGCGATTAAAAACCCGGACGAGAAATGCGGAGCTACTCTGACCGCACTCTTAGTCTACACTTTTTTTTACAAAGGAAAACATAAAAAAAGCATATCCCTACAACAAAAAGCTTGACTAGCTTTTTTTAAAGAAGAACAAGGAAACAGGGTTTTGTTCCAGATGAAGTGAGGGTGCGAGAAGACAGAAACTAAAACTACAACATCCTTTTTTTCTACCAGTAGCAATACTTTTTCAGAGTGTCATTGCCTAAATCGACCACGATGAC
This sequence comes from Aradus depressus, assembly GCA_963662175.1. Lineage (NCBI taxonomy): Eukaryota > Metazoa > Arthropoda > Insecta > Hemiptera > Aradidae > Aradus > Aradus depressus. The sequence goes on from OY759222.1 coordinate 38,514,882, forward strand.
GTATTTGTCATCAACGTGAACAAGGCCTGAGGGTCGCTTCAACCTAGCCGAATTGGAGTCGATCGTGGCCAAGAGACTGCCCTCTGTAAGGGAGAACACCTGCACTATGTTCTTACCTTTGTCCGTTCGCGAGCCGAGGATATGTCCTTCTGAGTCGACTGTCACTCCGCCATATCGGCCTTTACCTGAAATTAAAATAAAACTAAAAATTAATTCTTAGGATAGTGTTCAGAAATGTTGATATAGTACATATTCGAACAAGACACTTAAGTAACGGTTATTTAGTTGGAATGGGTATAAAAAAAATATATCGTCAAAAACTTAACAATACATCTGGCTATGAATCGTATGTGTTGTAAATCACACTAGCAGATTCGCCCGGCGTTGCCCAGATAAATCAATAACTTTCATACCATTTTAAGACTTTCAACAACGAGGACATTATGCCCGGGTTTTGACTACGAGATTATATCGCCTACTAGCAGACCGTTCTCTCTTCGCACTGGTGGACATTAACCAGGCTTTACTGTGTGAGTACTATATTTGCTCAAGGTTTCAACTATCAAACTTAAGAACCTCAGCCGGTTTTCGAACCTGAGATCTTGAGCACAAAATCTCTTTAAAATAGTTTTGTATTTTATTCAGTTATAAGTCGAGCGCGTGTCTGCCACCAGAGCGGAGAAAAAACCCTCTGAAAGTAGTCGATATGACCTCATAGTGAAACCCGGGCATGAGACACAAACAAACGATGACTACAGGTGATACAAATGTTTCAATTAGAAATCTGAATTCTGCAAAATAAAATCATACTATTATTTCTGTCAAAAAAAAAAAATATATTGATTCTGTTACTGTGAGCATGATTAGCCTGTGAACGTACCTTTGCCCTGGGGGTACATCTCACTGAGGAAGTCTCCCTTGGCAGAGAACACCTGTATTCTGGAGTCGACCACCACGATCTCTCCTTGAGGGCCCACCGTCACTCCTGAGATCAGGTTGAAGCATCCCTTCTGACTCCCTTTCTTACCAACCTAACACATTTCACAAAGCATTAATAAAAAAAAATGATCAAAACGTACACAAGGTGTCTGTTGATGAGGTTCCGTACCTCTGGTGTCACCTAGAATTAGTTCGACCAGTAAATTCCCCCATCATATTGAAACCATAATGGTAGCTGTAAAAGACTAACAGACCAGCTTTCCGTTAACCTTGGTATCCTTCTAATTTAAAAAGATATTTCAACTTTCGTATTTGTTGTTCCTAGACTCATATAGGGCTGTCATATAGGGCTGTCATCGTGATTTTTTTTTCCAATTTCGATATTGAATATAAAATAGTGACATTCTACACACTGAGCTCTTCACTTCGATACCTCTTTTTTTTCTTAAATTTTAATTTCGCTATCTTACTAAAATGTTACTTATATTTAGGAAAATATGTTTGTGTTCTTTTTACCCATCTGCTTATGCTGTATGAAGTACGAAGTTCATACTATGAACTACCTGTTCACAATAAAATAATCTATGTTATTGAAACGCAACCTCGTATGTCTAAAACCTATTTATTCAAGAGGTAAAAAACAGTTAAAAATATTTTGAAACAATAATAAAAGAAAACTATTTTGATAAAGCAATTTATAACCAATAGAAACTATAATAAAAACAATAAATAATCATTTTACTCAAAAATAGCTTCTGAGTTTCCTGTCTAATATTCTTAAATTTAGGCAGAAGGAATAAAGAGAAATGTTTAATATTACTATATTTAACACTGTTTTAGATATTGAGGATTCCTCAGAAGATGCTTTATAAATTTCTTCAACGGACATACTTATTAGGTTTCGGTTCAACACCATCCTAACTAACGATTTTTTTCGAAATCAAAATGATACTAATTTATTTGAATTGTTAACAGTTTTATTTTTAATATTACAATATACTTTCTCACAAAGTTGCTACATAAAGTCAAGAAAACTAATAGATACAGACAGCTTTCCGTTGAAGAATTGGCTTAAAAGAAAATTAAATATTAAATATCGTATACATACTTGAAATAGGAATTTCCCTTCAGTGTCAAAGACGAAGACGCAGGAAGGTCCGTTGTCGGCTACGAGGATGTGTCCATATGTAGAGTCGACAGCTACATCAATGGGTTCTTGGAAACCACAATGGGTGAAGCTGGCCAGAGTCTCACCTTCCAGCGACATACTAACAATCCACATAGATAGTGTACAATAGGTTTGTAATTGATCTTCCACATAAGACCATTCGGAAAAAAAACATTTTCTCATGCACAAACCGTTTAATTCCACCCGTCAACTCAAGATACGCGATGGCCCAGGGATTCTTCTCAAAATGAACAAGAGAGTGACAGCATGGGCTGACTTCTTCGCATGCATAAAGTACGCCAAATGAAGTGCAGATCTGAATGGAGGGGGAAAGAAAAATTTAGAAAGGGCCAACCGAACATTCGAAGTCACTATTCAAATGGGGAGATAGGGAAATACAATGACGAAGATTCACCGACAAATTGTCTTCTTGACTATCGGAACTTTCTATAGAGCTCTCATATAAGTTTCTCCCTCGATGAGCCCCACTCCGAGGCCGTGGACCAATCTGGCTATCCCTACATGCCTCCTTACTATACGTCTGTACAAGGGATGAGATTTAGGTGGTAAGGCTCATTCACAGAGAATCATAGTACATAGTTGTTTTTAATACAAAACTTTAGGATGAGAAACAACTTACCGAGTGACGGCTTGGGTTCGCCAATTGACCACGACCAGCCAGGGCTCGCTAGCAGGAGAGGTGAAGCAGGCGATCCCCGTGCAGGACCGACCTTGCAGAGCGCCGTTCTCTATGTGCTTCACAAGGATTAGATCCTTAGTCAAAACTTTAATTCGGGAGTTGCCAGTGTCCACGACGAATACCTCAACAACAGAAAGTTTAATGAGAATATCATATCTCATCCCAAAGTTTATGAATTCTTTGGAAAGCGGAAAACAAACAATAGAAAAACATTGGTAACAAAGAGGTATATTTATGGTCAGAATCAGTTGAAGAAGAAATATCAATTAATATATTTCTAGTTAGTTATTATGACACATGCCAGGGCTTTAACTAAGAGGTCATATCGCCTACTACCAGAGCGCTCTTTCGTCACTTTGGGGGACATGAGCTCGAGTCTACTGTGGGAGTCCTAAATTTTGCCAACCCTAAATTTTTATTTACCTAGAGCAGGGGTCTTTAACGAGTACCTGACATCGTACAGGCTTGGGACCATTGTTTGTCCCATCCGAAGAACGGCGTGCTTAAGTTTATTTTCAATATATTTCTATTTGAAAGGAAACCAATAATATAGAATAAGAATTCTTTAGAAAACTAATGTTTTCGATTTGTGCTTCATTGCTCGCCCAGCAGAAGAAACAAAAAGCTTATGTCATACTTCTCTACGTTCCGGTTTCTCCCAGCAGTTTCGCTGTCCTAACATTTTAGTCAGCTTCAAGTGTCTTTTTTCAAAGAAATTATAATTGACTTCACCTGCCTCTGAAAAGGAGCATTGTAAAAGCATCCTTAGAGAAGGAACCCGAACCATGAAGAAGAACAGGCTCATATCCAAAAAGGTCGAGAAGTGCTTATCTTGACAAAAATAATTTCTCCATTTAATATAGAAAGAAATGTTTGAAACTGAAAAGATACTTTTTCGACGGTTCTTATTTCTTTATTCCCATTTCTTGCGCAAGGAAGAATGAAAAATAGCTGCATATCTAAAATTTTCGTTCCTGCTCATTCTCGAATTTTGTACATAAAATAGGGATAAAACAATTTAAAGTTGAGAGGCAACTCATATTTCTCCCAGAGTCTGTCCATACCTCCCAAGTTAAATAACAACTCGTCTAAAGGCAATGCATCAATAAAATACTAAGTATATATTGAAGTCAAGCGCAAAACGACTTGGTAGTGGGTGACTAAGAGATATAAATGGAGAATCATCAATACACTTACATGTCCGCTGCTAGGATCATATGTGATGGCTACCGGCTGTAGGAGTTGAGTCTTGCCTGAGCCTCGACCTCCGTAGGAGGCCACTGGATTGTTGTGGTCAGTCACCTCCACCAGGAAGGGGCTCTGTTTGACAGGTCTCTCTACCACGGCCACCTTCAGCTCATATCTGCAATAAAGATAATAGAGCACTCATGTTACTAGAACTTTAGGATAGGCTCCTGTGGTTTTTAGGCTATGCCAGACACCAACAAAATCTAGTAGAATAAAAATCGGTCAAGTGCAACTATTATTGTTGCGTGCCATCAGCCCCCCACTTCAATTATTAATAGTTAAACCAATGGTTCAACAGTTATAAGGAAATAAAAAATTGAATTGTTTATAACAATTGATCGCGCTAGAATTTTTCAATCCTGAAAATTTTGACTCAATCTACACCTAATTCTCAATGTTCATGATTTTTCAGATTTTTCTGAGCGATCCTTTCGGCGATAAGGGTAGGCGACAGCCCAAAAAATGTTTAAAAACATACATAAAAAAAATTAAATCATATATATTGTTGAATTCGTGCTTCATAATAATCTTTTATTTGACATTCTACACGATGCCCTTGACATTTTTTTTTTTCATTTCCCAATTTACCCCCTCAAATTAACCTACAGAATCAAAATTCAACTTTTTCACTCTATCTCTGCGCTAAATTTCAAATATTTACGTCGAATAGTTTCAGAGAAAATCGCCTGTGACAGATGGACGGACAGACACCGAAGTGATTCCATAAGTGTTCCGTTTTTCTAATTTTGGCATGGAACACTAAAAATAAAGAAAAACGAAAGTACTTCTGTATTATATATAATATAATAGTATATGAAGAGCACGGGCAAAGAACCAGGTTTGTCACCAGATATTGAAATTGAGAAAACTGAAATTTAATGTTTGAAAGTCCGTATCTATCAACTCCCCGCACGTCATATTTTCAGCTTCTGTTTTCGTAGTGACAAACCGTCTTTTGAAGCCCCTAACGATGGCGAATCGTGAAATATGTTTAATATACTATACTGTAGTGGCGATATCTTACATTCGAGAAAAAAGTGACAAACCTGGTTCTTTGCCCGTGCTCTTCATATGTATCTGTATTATATATACTTTAATATATATAAGTATTGTAAAATACACAATATTTTTTTTAAAAACGTAGGGTTTCCTTTATTTTTTTACTGTTTCGCAATATCTCTTCAGAAAAATTTATGAAAAATAATTAGTATTCTAGTGAAGCTATGGTAAACTACATCCTAGATTCAGGAATAGATACAAAGCACGTAATCCAGAAATAGTTGTACAAGAATAACTGTTCCTTAGAAGTTTGAAAATATTAAATATTTATCTAAGGATTGATTACTGACAACTCTACTTCAGACTAATTGTAACGTACTTTCCTATTAATGAAGTGACTAATGGAGAAGTGACAAAGAGACAGGTAACTGATAACCAACTCATCTTACTAACAGTTTAGCTATCTAATAACCGAATAACCGAGAACCGATCCAACCACTGAACCCTGAATACAACATGACTAACTGACGGACAGAAAGGTGCAAGTCCGATCGAGCAACCTCCACGTGATACACCTAGGGTAAATCTAATGCCGGCGCCCCTGTCTTTCATTTCACATGAAGACATGAATATCATGGTCAAATAGAGCCTCTATGGGAGATATACATTTTTTTTAAAAATTGCATTCGTATATTTATTAACCTCACACATATTGTACAATATATTATGAGGTAACTAATAATATATTCATATTATATGTTACATTACCATCATGAAAAGAAATTTACCTTGAGTGTTCACCAAACCATTGCGGAAGGTTATTCTCAATGCATGAGCTTCAGAACTAAATAAAACATCTGAGAGAATATCCTGACTCTTTTTAAATAATCTATGCTATGCACATTCTGTTTGCCAAGATCTTTGTGGGTTTGTATTAGGCATGTTCTTTATAATAAACGAAACTGTGTAACAAGACGATTACGACAAACTTGGCTACAAAAAAGATACATGTTTAAATCTGTAAAAGTCGATTTCAATAAAAAATAAATAAAAATAAAAATTATGGAAGAAATAGATAAATAATTTGTTACAAGTGAATATAAAAGTTAATAAACTATTTCTTATCAGACTAGACAACAATGATTTTATAATGCATGGGAAATACAATGGAACTGAAATAAAATGGTCATGGCGGACCTTGTAATTTGATTTTACTCCAGAGGGATTAAAAAAATGATTGTAATAATAAAGAGATAATGTTACTTAACAATAGACTTACATATGGAAGTATCAGTGGTACGTACTTGCCAGGGATTGAAGGTCTGAACTTAATATGATAAGTACCATCTGCCCGATCCTCAACAGTGGCTGGACAGAGAGCCCCTGATTGGGAAGTGACTTCGGCTTCTACCGGATCACCTCCCGTCAGTCGAACGTTACCATCATAGTCGACAGTGGTCAACACTACCACACTCTCCAGACTGACCACATGGTCCCCTGCAACAGAACACAGAGTTAGGAGGCAACAAGACTGCGCGGAAGGAGCGGTGAGAGGTAACCCTATGTATGTATAATACAGGCTATCCCACAACTTTCTCCTTCCAAAATAACACAAAATATTTTTTTAAACTCCTAGGAGAAAAAGAAGTGTTTTTCGGCTCCAGTTATAGGTAGTATAGAAATTATGTAATCATAATCATAATAAAATGTGAGGTCAAATTTTCACCACAATTTCATGATTTCAAAAATAAAAATAAAATTACATAAATGTGTAGTGTATTCGTGGGCGAAGAATCTCAGCTTATTCATTTTGCTGCCAAATTCACGGTAAGAGGAGGTTTCAGACTGAAACCGAAAACTTACTTGATTTAATAACTCAAGCTGATTAAATACGGTTTCCGTTAGGGCTCAAATTTAGAGCCTCATTTCATGGCCGAAACTGAACTGAGGTTTCTCTAATATGTTCGGATACTTTATATTAAGGCATAGATAATAAGAGATCATCTGCCAACCTCAACTTTTGAAGGATCTTAAAAGTGTTAAAAGAGAAGAAATTTGAAAAACTGTTATCATTATACGAAACAAGATCAAAAATCATTAAGGATACTTAACATCATAATCATTAAGTTTTTCTAACGGCCAATAGACTAATGAAGTAGTCTTATGATGTGTCGTTAATGACTGTGGTTTTTCCATTTCTCTGAACGTTACCTGGAAGTTTTAAATTCCATTTGAAAAATATTTAGCATATATTATATTTGAGACAATTTCTGTCAATAAGTGTTTCCTCTTGTTTTTTTTTTGTTTTTTTCACTCTCTCTCCCTTCTATTCTGTGCAATTTTGAGCCATCTTCCGCGGGATGTATGGAGCTACGGCGAAGACTCACCCAGCGAAGAGAGGGTGGAGAGGCTGGGGAAGGTGGTGGTAGTGCGGACAGTGGCCTTGAGACCCTGCTCCAGACTGGAGAGGCCACCCTGGACCAGGCTGCACTCGATGAAGGAGTTCTCACGAGGTTCCGACAACACAGTCACACTCTCCAACTTCTCTGAGAGGCTGCAGATCCGCTGGGAGATGTTCCTTACCTCCACCTGGTACTGGAGACCGTCACATTCTGATGTTACCTTAAACAATAAATACATATACGTGAAACTTCAAGTTTCTTATAGAGAATACCTTTTGTATCAAAATGGTGGTTAAAATGGATAGGTGAAATACGTGATTAACAGTTTGTTCTGATGAATGACGTAGTGGACATTTCGTGTGACGTAGTGGACACAGAAACGTCGGTGAATCAGCGGCAATGCATTTCCCCAGCAATAATTTTAAATCAACTAAATACTCGCCCTTCTAAACCCTTTTGATATGAGCTCCCTTCGAATCCCTCCCTTCCATTTGGCCTATTTGGCAGACAATGAAAAGGTGCCCTTTTTTTTATTTTTTATTTAGTAGATGATATGTTTTCGTAGTTAAAGTAATTCTATCTTGTCCAATATTCGCCCGAGAATTATCATAGTTTTAAAAAATTGTTTTTATATTTTTTCTTCTTTATTTACTTTGCATTTTAGAAAAGAAATTACAATTACTGTTGGGCATATCCTTTGAATAAATAAATTAATTATTAATAATTAACTTAATAATTAATATTTAAAATTCTGGGGGTATTGAGGGTCAGTCAATGATGAAAACACTATTCAAATGCCAACGTTTCGATATATTTCACATCATCATCAGGACTATGAATATAGATGGTTGAGGAGAAGGCATGAAGACTGGCATGATATGAAATATATCGAAACGTTGGCATTTGAATAGTGTTTTCATCATTGACTGACCCTCAATACCCCCAGAATTTTGAATTCTACAGTCGCTAGCAAACATCTACTTTTAATAAATAATTATTTATCTAACTTAAAAAAAACTAAATAATAATAAAATATTAACATTATTTTGAACTGATTCTAATTAACAAAAATGTAATATTTCTCAAATATTTTCTTTTCAATGCATTATTTTTTGGTCTACTCATTTTCATTTTCACTGGGTCTAAATGTCACTCTTCAACTTGGTACAAAGTTTCAAGAATATAGTTTGAATGTTTTCCAAGATATCAGAGGGGGACTGACAAACGTCAAACCCTCGTTAATAGGGTTTCGAATATGGTCTTCGATCTACGGAACCCTGAAAGTTAATTTGATCAGGATATATATACTATAACTAACAGTTTTTTTTTTCAATAAAACTTTTTTTTATTGAAAAAATTTCCCGCGTCCGGCCGGGAAAATGCCAGCGTACCACAGTTTGACAACTGTTAATGACGAAAGGAAGTATCTTAACAAGAAAATGAAGGTCCACCTTACCTTACTCTTCTCGGCTTGAATTGTGTCCAGCTGTGCTCGGAGTACCTTCAGTTTGGCCTCCCGCACTGTGTTGATCTGCTCGACGACAGCCTGTCGACGAGACTCGACAGCCAAGTGGGCCTCGGCAAACACCGCCTCGACTCGCTCCAGACAGACTCGAGCTGCCCCCTCCAGTCGGTTCACCTCGCTTCGAACTGCTTCTTCGGCTTCTGTCAACTGAAAACATCAGAAACACAAATGAAACTACCGAGAAAATAAAGCACATATAAAGTTCGTCTCTCAATTAAATTACTATAACCTCGCAGAAGTCTTAACATTCTTAAGTCCATCTTAAAGACACAATTTCGCAGTTCAATTTCAATAGAAAGGTTTCCCATCCCCCAGTAACGATGACGATTTTATTTGTGGCAATAATGATTCCTCAAGATTTTTGAATTATTCTTGAGTCTTGACTTCATTTTTCTCACATTATTATTAATTTTATACTTGCATTTTTATATACGTCATATTCAAAAAACAAATAAATTTTAAAAATGTTTATAGTATAATTTGAATTTTATTTATTGATAAAATACATAGTTTATGATTCATGCCCGGGCTTCAACTACGAGGTTATATAGACTACTACCAGGTCGCTCTTTCGTCACTCTGGTGGACATGAGCCCGACTCTATTATGGGAGTCCTAAATATTGTCCTAAAATTGTATTCCCCTAGGGAAGGGGTCTTTAACGAGTACCTGACATCGTACAGGGTAGGGACCATCGCTTAACGTCCCATCCGAAGGATGGCATGCTTAAGTTTATTTTACCTTCCAGATAAAAAAAAAACTAAAGGCCTCGGTCGGGTTTTGAACCCACGATCTTGAGCACAGAAGGCAAACACGCATACCATTAACAATAGGTATATATCTTCGGCGCCCTCCGAAGATAATATACCTATTGTTAAAACTAAAAAATTTATATTTTGCGTCTATATTTACTAATATCGATATAATGACAAATTATAAACAAATCAACAATATTTGATTCCGATTGGCATTTCTAGACTAAAGCTTCTATATAATTATAATAACTCATGCCTCTCTTATTTGATTTTGGTTCTATTTGGGGGGGGCGTGCTTCATCGCTGACCTTAGAAATTGCCAAGAATTAGCCTTCTTGAAGTGTAAAACATGTTATAATGCGATATTTTGATTCGGGGGGGTGGGGGGGGGGGGTGGGGGGGAGGACCATGATACCAATGTGCTTGCACATTTAGAAAGATTAAAAATGTCTGACATAATGCATTTTTTGCGTAACGAAGTATTATTAACGACCATAAAGGAACCCTTTGACTTATTATACAGAAAGTCCTTTGAGTTGGCTTTTCATAGAACTTATTTTTGCTTACCTTAGAAATACATTCATTAGCTTTATACAGAAGGATCTCAGACATGCGCTTGATGGCTATACTGAAGGGTATGACGGTGTGCTCGCAGGAGATGCCAGTGGTGCTGACTGAGGCGGAATGAGAGCCAGAGGTGCACTGCGAGCAGAACACCGTGTCGCAGGTCTCACAAAACAGCAGCTCCTGTCAACAGCACAAAACACATCTTTACACACAGATTTACTGGGTGGTGTTCCCATATTTTATATAAATTTTGTGAAATAGGCAATATTTAAAAAAAAAACAGGAAAACCTGTTTTTTTCAAAATATTGCCTATTTCACAAAATTTATATAAAATATGGGAACACTTTCGGTATTGCTAACATTTCAGCCAGATGATACCTGAACATGGTAGCAATACTATATATTTGTGAAATAAAAACTGACATTATTGCAGAGATATTGTGAAATAATTCAAATGGACTTGAAAAATAAAATAAAACTTGTTTATTTAATATATTGTCTAATTTCACTAACTATATGTGGAACATTCTGAAAATTAACTTAGTCTTATCTCTTATGCTTTTGGCTGAGGATGGTAGAAATACCGAAAGTACTCCCATGTATATATAGTTAGTGAAATTAGACAATATATTAAATAAACAAGTTTTATTTTATTTTTCAAGTCCATTTGTGAAATAGACAATATTTTAAAAAAAACTTCTTTCTTTAAAGGTTTTTCTTTATTTTTCATTAAGTGTTTTAAGACGATTAGGCTAAAGAGGAAAATAAATATAAAATAAATTATCAGCTGACAGAACGGAACGTATAGAGTAAATAACGCCTCCAAATCACTTAACAAAAGAAAAAAACATGATTCTGATACCTCTTGATGTAGGATTTCTTTGTTTTTACAACAATGTTCATGGAACACATAATTTGAAAGAAGCTAATTTCAAGATCGACATTCCATTTCAATAGACCATCATCTTTAAATACTTAGTTATTGTAACTGCTATCGCCTACTACCCGAACGCTCTATCGTTGCCCTGGTGGACACCAGCCTGACTAATATTATATTATTTAAATTATATGTTTCTGTAATTAATCCATTCACAGAGCAAATTTCAATTAGTTAGATTTTTACAGTTTTTAAGAACTTTGTCTCACATCAATAACAAGATTAACTCTGGTGTCTACCTGATTGAAGTGTACAGAACACTTGGGGACCACCTCCCGTCTCTGAGAGGCCATCAGATCCAAGAGCTGGTTGACAAGGAAACTAGGAGGAAGAGCAGCCACCCCGCCCCGGGGCACGGTGATGTTGTCCCGACAGATGGGACAACGAAAGGTGGGGGCTGCGGGGTTCTGACCGGCAATCCGCGACAGACAGTGGAGACAGACCGTATGGGAGCAGGCCAGCAACTTGGGTGTGTGCTCACCTCCATCGTACATACCTGCAACAATGATATAAACATTGAATCAGTTTAACTCTGGGTGTATGGAGGGTTGAGGGTCTGAACATACTCGAACGGACCCTTCATACCCCTAGAGTTGGAGTTCTACAGTCGCTATTCAACATATAAATTGAAAAGAGATACAAAAATCACATCAGCCAACTTATATTCCACACTCTGAAATATCTTACCAAAGACCTCAAAAAATTAGCGAGTGCCTACATACACCGTAAAAGCTATTGTTTTTTTAAGTGATCACTACATGGTGCAGGTCTGGCTGAGGACTGTATCCTGTAGACAGTCATACCCAGCAAGAGTACACAGTGTTAAATTTGAAAAAGCAAAATTAAATATAGAAATAAACGCTTGCATTTCTATATTAATGAAATATACAAACCAATAGTAACTATTGCAGGGTTCCTATGAAAGTGTATGTATAAGCATATAAATAGTAGTTTCAAGAGCAATATTTAAAAATTGGATGAACAGCTGGTGATCTAATACGATAAACATTCAATTTAACCTTACTTTCTTTTCTCAATTTAAAAAATAAGTTTTGTTCTTGATTATTTGTTATTTTGTTTATTTATTTTCGTTTGTTTTTATAATTGTGTTTTGTTTGTAACTATTATTTTCATTTGTTTTAAACTTTGTGTATTGCTGGGAATTCTTCATCCAGAACATGGATGCGGCAACTGTCAGCGATCCGAACATGCCAAGCACCTCTGAGATGGAGTGGCATCAGGTGCCAGTCAAAAGAAAAAACCCACCCCATCAGGTGATATTCACAAGGTGAAGGTACTGAAGGATCTTCAGGTGAGTACCAGCAACCCTTATAGTCCACTGGAGAACTTGCCTTCTGAGGAGTGCAAACCACCTGCTATATACCTGAAGACCCATGTAAATTTTCGGGAGTTATGTCAACAGCTGAATGGCATCATAAAAGATAAATTTGAATGCAAAAGTACGGCAGGCTCCTTGATCATTAAACTTTCAAATTTATTGTTCTTCAATTTCTTTTATACATGAAATTATAACAATGTAAAAACATTATATTATTTGTTGTGACAATATGGCAACAAATATATTATTTATTACTCAAAAACAGCTGACATCACAAGTGTGTAGTTGTGTGCGTGCGCTGCGCGCGCAACGGTCCGACACACACACTTACGCATGCACATCAACGAGACTTACGCACTGACGTTTTGACATAGCCCCTGCCGAGAGCTAAGAAATAGGTGTTCACTTTTCATCTAAACGCACTTCTCCGCGGCCGATTTTGCTGGAAATCATTGATATAAATTTCATGCCTATTTATTCACTGTATTGCGAATTATCAGGATTTTGGAGTCAATATGTATTGATATATGATAGGTACATTGATAAATAAAAATGATCGGGTTTCGAATTGAAATATAAAACTTCATGTCATACATTCATTACACCTGCAGTTTTAAAAATTTTTTTTTTTTTTTTTTGTACGCCCCCTTCGATTCTTTTTGGCCCATTTAGGTGAAAATCAAAAGTTTCGCCTTTATGTGGTTCTGAATAATCATGTCGAAATTCGTGTCGATACATTCATTCTATCGGGAGTTGCCGATTTTCACAGACCCACAGACTACTAGTAGTTTCAAGAGCAATATTTGGGAGCCATGGTGGCCGTGCGGGCTAGAGCGTAGGGTTTTAGTCGCATGGTCTCACCTTGGTTTACGGGTTCGAATCCCGTCCGGGAGTGAGTTTTATTTCGTAGATAAAACTTCCTTCCGGGGCCATGGATGTACATGAGGCCAAAAAAAAAAAAAAAAAAAAAAAAAAAAAAAAAAAAAAAAAAAAAAAAAAAGAGCAATATTTAAAAATTGGATGAACAGCTGGTGATCTAATACGATAAACATTCAATTTAACCTTACTTTCTTTTCTCAATTTAAAAAATAAGTTTTGTTCTTGATTATTTGTTATTTTGTTTATTTATTTTCGTTTGTTTTTATAATTGTGTTTTGTTTGTAACTATTATTTTCATTTGTTTTAAACTTTGTGTATTGCTGGGAATTCTTCATCCAGAACATGGATGCGGCAACTGTCAGCGATCCGAACATGCCAAGCACCTCTGAGATGGAGTGGCATCAGGTGCCAGTCAAAAGAAAAAACCCACCCCATCAGGTGATATTCACAAGGTGAAGGTACTGAAGGATCTTCAGGTGAGTACCAGCAACCCTTATAGTCCACTGGAGAACTTGCCTTCTGAGGAGTGCAAACCACCTGCTATATACCTGAAGACCCATGTAAATTTTCGGGAGTTATGTCAACAGCTGAATGGCATCATAAAAGATAAATTTGAATGCAAAAGTACGGCAGGCTCCTTGATCATTTATCTTGACACAGCGGAAGCATACCGAATGACGGTCACGCTGTTCCGAGAGAGGGGATATGAATTTCATACCTATCAATTGGAACAGGATATACATAAGACAAGTTCGAAAATAGATAACTTGCAGTCCAAGCTGAAATGAAAGGCAGGATCTATCTTCCCAATCCCATGGGCTATTTGAGTTCAAAGTTTGTTTTTATCTCAATGTTAATAAAACTTTGGTAAAACAAAACATTTGCTTAAACATCTTATTGAGTAAGGTTGCGGCATAACAAAAACTGAGAAAAAAATAAACATTTCAACATTCGTAGGTAGTAGTCTCAAATACATTTTAAATTGAATTCTGGGTAACATTAAGAAATAAATTGGTGCTAGCTTTTCAAAAATCTAAGTGATTCCCCGACAATGTTCCTCCCCGACATAAATTACTCTATTAAGTTGTCGCTCTCTCTCCAAAACCATTTAGTCTAAAAATCAATAGTTGACTTAAATAGGAACTTTTGAATCCACACACTAAATTGTGTGTTGATACATTGATTCATTACATCGGCATTGGGGTTTTTGAGTTGAGTCTCCACCTCTGATCCCCCCTTACCCTTCGACTAATTTCGCGAAATATTAATAGGTGTGTTTCTTACAGAGGGGAATTTATTTAAGTAAAGTATTTATAACACTTAAATAAATACTTGTAATTAAATACGTATATTTAAACACTTAACTTCTTAAATACCTACATTTATTTAATTAAGAATATTTAAATACTTATAATTATATTTTGTATTTAACAAATCCTTGTATTTAGAAGAAAACTACTCCGTAAAAATTGAATATGCCAACCTTACGATTTGATATCAATTATACTTATTTTTTTAAACAGCATGAATCTTATTAAAATATGATTTAATGTTTCAATCTCAATGTATTCATTATAAAAAGGCCAAACCATTTAGGTTCAAATAACATTAAGTGGTTTTGAAGTATAACGTTTCCCTATTCTTTGTTGTGCTCGATATCAAAGGCTGCATTATTTGTAAACAAATATCGAAGTAGTTATGTTTATACTAATTGCATTTAGAACAAGATTCTGTTTGCATTATATGTTTAAAAAAACTTTTTTTTTCCTTTTTTATTTATTTAATAATTACAAATACAAATATAATTACAAGTATGTATTTGTATTTGGAAAAAAAACCAACTAATAAATACTCAAACTTAAATACAAGTATTTATCTTATGTAAATACATTTATTTAGTAGTTAAATACTCTTAATTGTATTTGGAACAGCTGGTTTTGAGGTTTTGAATTTAAATATAAAATTTCATTTTGTCAAATTCATTACATCGGCAGTTATTGGGGTTTTTAAGGGGAGCCCCTTTCTGATCTCTCCCTTCCCTTCGACCGATTTGACTGAAAATCAATAGGTGTCATTCTTATGGGGTTTTGAATAAGAATATAAAATTTCGTGTCGATACATTCATTCTATCGGGAGTTATCGTGTTCACAGATACATTTGTTTTTTTTCATTTTTGGAATAAGGGGATCGGAAGACAAGAAATCCCGGTGAAAACACAACATCGAATTTCACTCCGATTAAATAACTTCCACTATACCTCGTAAAGCTAGGGAAGTAATCTCAAAATAAATAGAATACAAATGAAATATCATTAGATGTCTCCCCGTGGGGCAGCCCATTCTCGTTTTGGGAACCACTAGACCACATGTGGTTATGTCTAAGCGTGAGTGGAACACACGACACATTAATTCCGAGATTTCAGAACGAAATGAGAAGAATTATTAAATATATATCGTACACAAGAAAGCAATAAGACTAAATATAAATAAATTATTTTTTTTAATTATTAAGAAATCTTTGTTCTTTTTTTTTTTCAGAAGAATCGGGTAATTATGATGAACTATTTAGACATTGATTAATTAGATACTTTCATCAATAGAATCTAGTTGGAATACTTTCACTAATTTGAGAGCCGAAAAAACAAGAATTTAAGGATGTAAAAGAAAGTATTTTCACCGGAAATATCAAATCAACCAAGAAATAATCGAACCGAAACCTGAATAAATATTCAACTAAATTTTACAAAGGAAACCTAACAATATATTAACAGTAGAAACGTTTTCTTTGGGACAGAAAGGATGGGCTTGTTGGTAACCACCCAGCTTTCTACAGGTTGCCATCCTGTATCAACATTACGTTCTTTAGTTTACAATAATTTACATTTAATTATTCAAAAAAAAATAAAAAAAATGTCAAGACTGCTTCAGGAACTTCTTCCAAATTACTAAGGGGGCATTTCAAATCCACATTTCGTGTTCTTATTCCGATTTTAATAATAGATAGATTTATATAAGATTATATTTACAATATTTTATTTCTATTTGAATTTTCGTTTAAGAAAAAAAATATATAAGTACATAAACTGAAATGTGAAACTATCAAATAGTGAAACATTAAAGTGAAAGTAAGATTTCACAGTTACAGCACCTCATATCTCACATTTACTATTTTGAAATTATTATAGTAAAATGATAACTTGATAACAGTCTACAAAAAATCTTAAATAACAATATTTATACTCACATAGACAAGTGCCGCAAGTCAAAAAGCTTTCATTAAAATCTTCGTAGTTGATTGAAACGGTTTCAACCAAAGTTGAACTCATACTAACCATCTTCGAGACCTGAAATTGAGGAAATAAATAAAGTATCAGGACATAATAAAAATATTTTACAACTAGTTTATATCTTTTATAAACATAACTTAATAACAAAACTGAAAAATATTACAAAATATAGTTTAGGACAGGTTAAAATGTGGCTTCTACAATTAACTACGTTCTTTCTCGGACTTTGGAATACTTCCTGAAACTTTTATTTCTATTTTTGTAAACACCAATATAGAAATAACAAAGAAATTGCATTGTTTCCAATACAGGTAGATTTCATTTCACACAATTATAGGGATAGAAAATGTAATAAAAGTCAAAAAACATATTCAAAATTGGAAAAGTTTAAAAAAAAAATAGCATTGTTGAAGAGACAAAGATAATGACAACATAAAATAAATCATAATGGTTCACCTTTTGTACTCTGCTTTCTTAATGAATAAACTAAATCTCCATTAAAATATTACATTAATAAGATTATTACTATGTAATATATCTATTACAACAGAAGTAATAAAGGTGTATTTGAAAATCCATGAAGACAACTTGAACTCACGACAACACTCACTCTACTTGTGGAGTAAATAACATCTGTGAAATCAGCTGATCAATAGATAATTAACCTTGCTGCATGTTTACGTTTCGTCTTCCTGGTTTAATTTGAGAAACCCGGACAATATTTCCAATCAATTATTTTCTAGTTTCTTTGTATTTTTATTTTGTTTATTAAGTACATATATATATTGTTTAAAATGATATATTCCCGAACGTTCTTATATAATTTAAACTTGAATAATGATTTTATGCTATACAATTTTCTGGTTTTTGCTTGATAAATCAAAATTCATTTATACTTAATCCAAGTACAGTTTAGAAAAAAATAATACCGTGACCACCTTTGAGACTTTGTTTTACAAAACAAAAATAATTTAAGGTATATCCAAAACATATTTTATTTAAAAATTGGACGTCCATTTTAGATGTTTCACAACTTTCAGTACCTACATATGTTGTAGTAATCTCAAAAATCTTTAATTTAAAATTAACAGGTTAAGTTCTGAAAGATTTTTAAGATGCTGCCCCCCTCACCCCCAAGTCATTCAGTTCCAATGAAATCGAACTAACCTTTATGAAAATCTTTAGGTGTTGAGATGATAAACGTTGGAACGGGACTAAATTTCCCAACGAACTTACATATACAACACATTAGATAGAAGATATACAGAATATAGGTGATCCTTGTGGAACCGATCCTCATATTTTCTGAAAAACTTTATGACAGCAATGTCGGTAGATAGACATCAACCAGATACTTGATAATAGTTAACCATCACTAAAGGGGGCCATGGTGGCCGTGCGGGCTAGAGCGTAGGGCTTTGGTCGCATGGTCTCACCATGGTTTGCGGGTTCGAATCCCGTCCGGGAGTGAGTTTTATTTCGTAGATAGAACTCCCTCCCGGGGCCATGGATGTCTTGAATAATTGTATATATATAACTAGCAGTAATACCCGTAGTTGCCCGGGGAACTTTGACTTTTCTCCCAATATCTCCTATAAGGCTATTCAGTTCCTCGACAGTACATTCATGATGTTATAATTTTGAATTATTCATACGGAATAAGGCTTATAGTCCTTCACTGTAGTAACGCTAGTAAGTTTTTAGGACCCATGGGCACCACACTAGTATGCGCCTTTCAAAGGCGGAAACCACAGCTAGTGAATACTTAGCATCGCTGGACGTCCTAGCCAGTGCGTACTTAAGAACGTTTGTGACCACAGCTAGTATGTGCCTTGCAACGCTGGGCACCACTGCTAGTACGTAGTTACGAACGCTGGGCACCACAGGTAGTATATGCCTTGCAACGGCGGACCCCACAGCTAGTACATAGTTTGGAACGCTGGTCACCACAGCTAGTAA
Organism: Aradus depressus; assembly: GCA_963662175.1. Classification (NCBI taxonomy): domain Eukaryota; kingdom Metazoa; phylum Arthropoda; class Insecta; order Hemiptera; family Aradidae; genus Aradus; species Aradus depressus. Next base: position 38,533,585 of record OY759222.1, read on the forward strand.
GTGCCTTGCAACAGCGGACCCCACAGATAGTACGTTTTTAGGAACGCCGGGCCCTACAGCTCTTAAGTGCCTTGCAACAGCGGACCCCACAGCTGGTACGTAGTTAGAAACGCTGAGCATCACAGCTAGTATGTGTTCTGCAACGGCGGACCCCACCGCTAGGACCTAGTTAGAAACGCTGGGCATCACAGCTAGTATGTGTTCTGCAACGGCGGACCCCACCGCTAGTACCTAGTTAGAAACGCTGGGTATCATAGCTAGTATGTTTTTGCAACGGCGGACCCCACAGATAGTACGTTTTTAGGAACGCTGGGCCCTACAGCTAGTAGGTGCCTTGCAACAGCGGACCCCACAGATAGTATGTAGTTAGAACCACAGGGCATCACAGCTAGTATGAGTTTAGCAACGGCGGACCCCACAGGTAGTACTTAGTTAAATACGCTGAGCCACAATGCTAGCGCCTTGCAACAGCGGACCCCACAGCTAGCACTGAATTAGGAACGCTGGGCATCACAGCTAGTAAATGTCTTGCAACAGTGAACCCCACAGCATAGTTACTACTACTACATGTGAAATTCATGACAATCCGATTACCCTTTAATCATACAGCATTATTTTTATGCTTAGCCCCCCCCCCCCTCCCCCCTCCCGTTCTAAACATTTTGACGCCACACACCTTATTTTGCTATTTGGCCTACAGGAATACTAAATGTGAAATTTCGTGCCAATATGACCAACCGTTAATGAGCTAGCACTATATTTATACTTAGGCCCCCCCTACAACCCCCCTCCCGTTCAAGATTATGGGATGCCGCACACCTGTTTTTCTATTTGGCATTCAGGAATACTACACGTGAAATTTCATGACAATCTGATCATCCGTTAAAGATCTATCACTATCTTTATATTTAGGCCTACCCCCACAACCCCCCCCCCCTCCCGTTCATAATTTTGCGACGCCACACACCTAATATTTCTATTTGGCTTTTAAAAATACTACATATGAAATTTCATGACAATTCGACCATTAGTTAATGAGTTAGCACTATTTATATACTTAGGCCCCCCCTACAACCCCCCCTCCTGTTCAAAATTTTGGGACGCGACATAGCCTATTATTCAATCGGGCTCGAAAGAATGCTACATGTGAAGTTTCATAAAAATCCGTCCAGCCGTATGGGCGTGATGCTGGAACAAACATACAAATACACAAACCCACAAACCCCGTTTCAGCTTTATTAATATAGACTAGCAGTAATACCCGGCGTTGCCCGGGGAACTTTGACTTTTCTCCCAATATCTCCTATAAGGCTATTCAGTTCCTCGACAGTGATGTTATAATTTTTAATTATTCATACGGAATTCAACTGTAGTAACGCTAGTAATTTTTTAGGATCCCTGGGCACCACAGCTAGTATGCGCCTTTCAACTGTGGAAACGACAGCTAGTGAATACTTAGCATCGCTGGACGTCCTAGCCAGTGCGTACATAAGAACGTTTTGACCACAGCTAGTATGTGCCTTGCAACGCTGGGCACCACAGCTAGTACGTAGTAAGGAACGTTGGGCACCACAGGTAGTATATGCCTTGCAACGGCGGACCCCACCGCTAGTACCTAGTTAGAAACGCTGGGCATCACAGCTAGTATGTGCCTTGCTACGGCGGACCCCACAGCAGGTACGTAGTTAGGAACGCTGGTCACCACAGCTAGTATGAGCCTCGCAACAGCGGACCCCACATCTAGTACGAAATTAGGAACGCTGGGCATCACAGCTAGTAAGTGCCTTGCAACAGCGGACCCCACAGCTAGTACGTAGTTAGAAACGCTCAGCATCACAGCTAGTATGTGTTCTGCAACGGCGGACCCCACCGCTAGTACCTAATTAGAAACGCTGGGCATCACAGCTAGTATGTTTTTGCAACGGCGGACCCCACAGCTAGTACGTAGTTAGGAACGCTCAGCATCACAGCTAGTATGTGTTCTGCAACGGCGGACCCCCACCGCTAGTACCTAATTAGAAACGCTGGGCATCACCACTAGTATGTTTTTGCAACGGCGGACCCCACAGCTAGTACGTAGTTAGAAACGCTCAGCATCACAGCTAGTATGTGTTCTGCAATGGCGGACCCCACAGCTAGTACGTTTTTAGGAACGCTGGGCCCTACAGCTAGTAGGTGCCTTGCAACTGCGGAGCCCACAGATAGTATGTAGTTAGAACCACAGGGCATCTCAGCTAGTATGTGCCTCGCAACAGCGGACCCCACAGCTAGTACGTAATTAGGAACGCTGGGCATCACAGCTAGTAAATACCTTGCAACAGCGGACCCCACAGATAGTACGTTTTTAGGAACGCTGGGCCCTACAGCTATTAAGTGCTTTGCAACAGCGGACCCCACAGTTAGTATGTAGTTAGAACCACTGGGCATCACAGCTAGTATGTGTTCTGCAACGGCGGACCCCACCGCTAGTACCTAATTAGAAACGCTGGGCATCACAGCTAGTATGTTTTTGCAACGGCGGACCCCACAGCTAGTACGTAGTTAGAAACGCTCAGCATCACAGCTAGTATGTGTTCTGCAACGGCGGACCCCACAGCTAGTACGTTTTTAGGAACGCTGGGCCCTACAGCTAGTAGGTGCCTTGCAGCTGCGGAGCCCACAGATAGTATGTAGTTAGAACCACAGGGCATCTCAGCTAGTATGTGCCTCGCAACAGCGGACCCCACAGCTAGTACGTAATTAGGAACGCTGGGCATCACAGCTAGTAAGTACCTTGCAACAGCGGACCCCACAGATAGTACGTTTTTAGGAACGCTGGGCCCTACAGCTATTAAGTGCTTTGCAACAGCGGACCCCACAGTTAGTATGTAGTTAGAACCACTGGGCATCACAGCTAGTATGTGTTTTGCAACGGCGGACCCCACAGCTAGTACGTAGTTAGAAACGCTCAGCATCACAGCTAGTATGTGTTCTGCAACGGCGGACCCCACCGCTAGTACCTAGTTAGAAACGCTGGGCATCACAGCTAGTATGTTTTTGTAACGGCGGACCCCACAGCTAGTACGTAGTTAGAACCACTGGGCATCACAGCTAGTGTATTTTTCTATTTGGCCATCAATAATAGTACATGTGAAATTCCATGACAATCCGATCATCCGTTAATGACCTATCACTATCTTCAAATTTAGGCCTACCCCCGTACCCCCCCTCCCGTTCACAATTTTTTGACGTCACACCCTATTTTTCTATTTGGCCTTTATGAATACTACATGTGAAATTTCGTGACATTCCGATCATCCGTTAATGACATCACTATACTTATACTTAGGCCCCCATCAACCCACCCTCCCGTTCAAAATTTTGTGACATATACACCCTATATTTCTATTTGGCTTTTAAGAATACTACATGTGAAATTTCTTGACAATCCGACCATTAGTTAATGAGCTAGCTCTATATTTATACTTAGGCCCCCCACAACCCCCTCCCGTTCAAAACTTTGGGACGCCACACACCTTATTTTTCTATTTGGCCTTTAAGAATACTACATGTGAAATTTCGTGACAATCCGACCAACCGTTAAAGAGTTAGCTCTATATTTATACTTAGGCCCCCCCACAACCCCCCCTCCCGTTCAAAACTTTGGGACGCCACACACCTTTTTTTCCTATTTGGCTTTTAAAAATACTACATGTGAAATTTCGTGACAATCCGACCAACCGTTAAAGAGTTTGCTCTATATTTATACTTAGGCCCCCCCACAACCCCCCCTCCCGTTCAAAATTTTGGTACGCCACACACCTCATATTTCTATTTGGTCTTTAAGAATACTACATATGAAATTTCGTGACAATCCGACCAACCGTAATGAGGTAGGACTATTTATATACTTAGGCCCCCCTTACAACCCTCCCTACCGTTCAAAATTCTGGGACGCCACATAGCCTATTATTCAATCGGGCTCAAAAGAATGCTACATGTGAAGTTTCATGAAGATCCGTCCAGCCGTTTGGGCGTGATGCTGGAACAAACATACAAACAAACACACACACAAACCCCGTTTCAGCTTTATTTATATAGATTATATCACAATGTACACAAGTTTTAATTTGTGTTCATATCTATACATACATCTTTTTTTTTTTGGCATTTTACTTCCATAGTGGATCGGTGTCACCATATTTAAAGTCAGTCTGAACGTTGTGCTGACGTTGGCATAATCCGAAACCAGCACAATCTATGGCTCTGTCAGTTAACAAATATTAAATCTATAAACCGTTAAAAAGCAAGAAATTTGAAGAATGGAGTCTACCGAGCTCAGGATCGCCACTTAGAAATCTAGCTGAGGCACTTAGGTCAGATGTTTTAATCGGGAAGTTAAAAATAACTTTGAGCACTTCGTCCTTCGGATGGGACATTAAGCGATGATCCAGGGCTTTTTCGAATGTGAGGTACTCGATAATGAGACGTATGTTATGTAAATAAACCTGGGTAGGTCAATTTCCACTTAGGTTGAAAGCCTTGAGCACGTCGTCCTTCGGATGGGACTTTCCGGATATATCTGAATCTTTCGTATCAGTTTTAACAATTATTAAGCCTATAAACCGTTAAATAACGCAAATTTTTTGAAAAACGTTTTCATTTTGATTTTTGTGTGGGGTTCAGATAATCCGGTCGTTCTCTATCAGTTTTAACAAATATTAAATCTATAAACCGTTAAAAAGCGAGAAATTCGAAGAATGGAGTCTACCGAGGTCAGGATCGCCACTTAGAAATCTAGCTGAGGCACTTAGGTCAGATGTTTCAATCGGGAAGTTAAAAAACACTTTGAGCACGTCGTCCTTCGGATGGGACTTTTCGGATATATCTGATTCTGTCGTATCAGTTTTAACAATTATTAAGCCTATAAACCGTTAAATAGCGTGAATTTTTTGAAAAACATTTTTGTTTTGATTTTTGTGTAGGATTCAGATAATCCGGTCGTTCTCTATCAGTTTTAACAAATATTAAATCTATAGCAGTTATACCCGGCGTTGCCCGGGGAACTTTGATTTTTCTCCCAATATCTTCTATAACGCTATTCAGTTCCTCGACAGTTCATTCATGATGTTATAATTTTAATTATTCATACGGAATAAGGCTTATAGTCCTTCAGCTGTTCTAACGCTAGTAAGTTTTTAGGACCCCTGGGCACCACAGCTAGTATGCGCCTTTCAACGGCGGACGCCACACCTAGTGAATACTTAGCATCGCTGGACGTCCTAGTCAGTGCGTACTTAAGAACGTTTGTGACCACAGCTAGTATGTGGCTTGCGACGGCGGACCCCACAGCTAGTACGAAGTTAGGAACGCTGGGCATCACAGCTATTAAGTGCCTTGCAACAGCGGACCCCACAGCTAGTATGTAGTTAAATACGCTGGGCATTACAGTTAGTAAGTGCTTTGCAACAGCGAACTTCACAGCTAGTACATAGTTAGGAACGCTGGGCACTACAGCTAGTAAATGCCTTGCAACAACGGACCCCACAGCTAGTACGAAGTTAGGAACGCTGGGCACTACAGCTAGTAAATGCCTTGCAACAACGGACCCCACAGCTAGTACGATATTAGGAACCCTGGGCATCACAGCTAGTATGCTTTTGCAACGACGGACCCCACAGCTAGTACGTTTTTAGGAACGCTGGGCCCTACAGATAGTAGGTGCCTTGCAACTGCGAACCCCACAGATAGTATGTAGTTAGAACCACAGGGCATCACAGCTAGTATGAGTTTTGCAACGGCGGACCCCACAGCTAGTACCTACGAGTGAAATACGCTGGGCCACACTGCTAGCGCCTTGCAACAGCAGACCCCACAGCTAGTACGTAATTAGAAACGCTGGGCATTACAGCTAGTAAATGTCTTATAGGTGCCTTGCAACAGCGAACCCCACAGCCAGTACATAGTTAGGAACGCTGGGGCTGAGCACTACAGCTAGTAAGTACCTTGCAACAGCGGACCCCACAGCTAGTACGATATTAGGAACGCTGGACATCACAGCTAGTAAATGTCTTGCAACAGTGAACCCCACAGCGAATACATAGTTACTACTACTACATGTGAAATTCATGACAATCCGATTCATGACAATAAGTGGCCACTTAGAAATCTAGCTGAGGCACTTAGGTCAGATGTTTTAATCGGGAAGTGAAAAATAACTATGAGCACGTCGTCCTTCGGATGGGACTTTAAGCGATGTTCCAGGACTTTTTCGAATGTGAGGTACTCGATAATGAGACGTATGTTATGTAAATAAACCTGGGTAGGTGAAATTTCACTTAGGTTGAAAATAGCCTTGAGCACGTCGTCCTTCGGATGGGACTTTCCGGATAAATCTGAATCTGTCGTATCAGTTTTAACAATTATTAAGCCTATAAACCGTTAAATAGCGCAAATTTTTTGAAAAACATTTTTATTTTGATTTTTGTGTAGGATTCAGATAATCCGGTCGTTCTCTATCAGTTTTAACAAATATTTAATCTATAAACCGTTAAAAAGCGAGAAATTTGAAGAATGGAGTCTACCGAGCTCAGGATCGCCACTTAGAAATCTAGCTGAGGCACTTAGGTCAGATGTTTTAATCGGGAAGTGAAAAATAACTATGAGCACGTCGTCCTTCGGATGGGACTTTAAGCGATGTTCCAGGACTTTTTCGAATGCGAGGTACTCGATAATGAGACGTATGTTATGTAAATAAACCTGGGTAGGTGAAATTTCACTTAGGTTGAAAATAGCCTTGAGCACGTCGTCCTTCGGATGGGACTTTCCGGATAAATCTGAATCTGTCGTATCAGTTTTAACAATTATTAAGCCTATAAACCGTTAAATAGCGTGAATTTTTTGAAAAACATTTTTATTTTGATTTTTGTGTAGGATTCAGATAATCCGGTCGTTCTCTATCAGTTTTAACAAATATTAAATCTATAAACCGTTAAAAAGCGAGAAATTTCAAGAATGGAGTCTACCGAGCTCAGGATCGCCACTTAGAAATCAAGTTGAGGCACTTAGGTCAGATGTTTTAATCGGGAAGCTAAAAATAACTTTGAGCACGTCGTCCTTCGGATGGGACATTAAGCAATGATCCAGGTCTTTTTCGAATGTGAGGTACTCGATAATGAGACGTATGTTATGTAAATAAACCTGGGTAAGTGAAATATCACTTAGGTTGAAAATAGCCTTGAGCACGTCGTCCTTCGGATAGGACTTTCCGGATAAATCTGAATCTGTCGTATCAGTTTTAACAATTATTAAGCCTATAAACCGTTAAATAGCGCACATTTTTTGAAAAACATTTTTATTTTGATTTTTATGTAGGATTCAGATATTCCGGTCGTTCTCTATCAGTTTTAACAAATATTAAATCTATAAACCGTTAAAAAGCGAGAAATTTCAAGAATGGAGTCTACCGAGCTCAGGATCGCCACTTAGAAATCTAGCTGAGGCACTTAGGTCAGATGTTTCAATCGGGAATTTAAAAAACACTTTGAGCACGTCGTCCTTCGGATGGGACTTTAAGCGATGATCCAGGGCTTTTTCGAATGTGAGGTACTCGATAATGAGACGTATGTTATGTAAATAAACCTGGTTAGGTGAAATTTCACTTAGGTTGAAAATAGCCTTGAGCACGTCGTCCGTCGGATGGGACTTTTCGGATATATCTGATTCTGTCGTATCAGTTTTAACAATTATTAAGCCTATAAACCGTTAAATAGCGTGAATTTTTTGAAAAACATTTTTATTTTGATTTTTGTGTAGGATTCAGATAATCCGGTCGTTCTCTATCAGTTTTAACAAATATTAAATCTATAAACCGTTAAAAAGCGAGAAATTTCAAGAATGGAGTCTACCGAGCTCAGGATCGCCACTTAGAAATCAAGTTGAGGCACTTAGGTCAGATGTTTTAATCGGGAAGCTAAAAATAACTTTGAGCACGTCGTCCTTCGGATGGGACATTAAGCAATGATCCAGGTCTTTTTCGAATGTGAGGTACTCGATAATGAGACGTATGTTATGTAAATAAACCTGGGTAAGTGAAATATCACTTAGGTTGAAAATAGCCTTGAGCACGTCGTCCTTCGGATAGGACTTTCCGGATAAATCTGAATCTGTCGTATCAGTTTTAACAATTATTAAGCCTATAAACCGTTAAATAGCGCACATTTTTTGAAAAACATTTTTATTTTGATTTTTATGTAGGATTCAGATAATCCGGTCGTTCTCTATCAGTTTTAACAAATATTAAATCTATAAACCGTTAAAAAGCGAGAAATTTCAAGAATGGAGTCTACCGAGCTCAGGATCGCCACTTAGAAATCTAGCTGAGGCACTTAGGTCAGATGTTTCAATCGGGAATTTAAAAAACACTTTGAGCACGTCGTCCTTCGGATGGGACTTTAAGCGATGATCCAGGGCTTTTTCGAATGTGAGGTACTCGATAATGAGACGTATGTTATGTAAATAAACCTGGTTAGGTGAAATTTCACTTAGGTTGAAAATAGCCTTGAGCACGTCGTCCTTCGGATGGGACTTTCCGGATAAATCTGAATCTGTCGTATCAGTTTTAACAATTATTAAGCCTATAAACCGTTAAATAGCGCACATTTTTTGAAAAACATTTTTATTTTGATTTTTATGTAGGATTCAGATAATCCGGTCGTTCTCTATCAGTTTTAACAAATATTAAATCTATAAACCGTTAAAAAGCGAGAAATTTGAAGAATGGAGTCTACCGAGCTCAGGATCGCCACTTAGAAATCTAGCTGAGGCACTTAGGTCAGATGTTTCAATCGGGAATTTAAAAAACACTTTGAGCACGTCGTCCTTCGGATGGGACTTTAAGCGATGATCCAGGGCTTTTTCGAATGTGAGGTACTCGATAATGAGACGTATGTTATGTAAATAAACCTGGTTAGGTGAAATTTCACTTAGGTTGAAAATAGCCTTGAGCACGTCGTCCGTCGGATGGGACTTTCCGGATAAATCTGAATCTGTCGTATCAGTTTTAACAATTATTAAGCCTATAAACCGTTAAATAGCGCAAATTTTTTGAAAAACATTTTTATTTTGATTTTTGTGTAGGATTCAGATAATCCGGTCGTTCTCTATCAGTTTTAACAAATATTTAATCTATAAACCGTTAAAAAGCGAGAAATTTGAAGAATGGAGTCTACCGAGCTCAGGATCGCCACTTAGAAATCTAGCTGAGGCACTTAGGTCAGATGTTTCAATCGGAAAGTTAAAAAACACTTTGAGCACGTCGTCCTTCTGATGGGACTTTAAGCGATGATCCAGGGCTTTTTCGAATGTGAGGTACTCGATAATGAGACGTATGTTATGTAAATAAACCTGGTTAGGTGAAATTTCACTTAGGTTGAAAATAGCCTTGAGCACGTCGTCCGTCGGATGGGACTTTTCGGATATATCTGATTCTGTCGTATCAGTTTTAACAATTATTAAGCCTATAAACCGTTAAATAGCGCAAATTTTTTGAAAAACATTTTTATTTTGATTTTTGTGTAGGATTCAGATAATCCGGTCGTTCTCTATCAGTTTTAACAAATATTAAATCTATAGCAGTTATACCCGGCGTTGCCCGGGGAACTCTGATTTTTCTCCCAATATCTTCTATAACGCTATTCAGTTCCTCGACAGTACATTCATGATGTTATAATTTTCAATTATTCATACGGAATAAGGCTTATAGTCCTTCAGCTGTTCTAACGCTAGTAAGTTTTTAGGACCCCTGGGCACCACAGCTAGTATGCGCCTTTCAACGGCGGAAGCCACACCTAGTGAATACTTAGCATCGCTGGACGTCCTAGTCAGTGCGTACTTAAGAACGTTTGTGACCACAGCTAGTATGTGGCTTGCAACGCTGAGCACCACAGCTAGTACGTAGTTGGGAATGCTGGGCATCATAGCTAGTATGTGCCTTGCGACGGCGGACCCAACAGCTAGTACGTAGTTAGGAACGCTGGTCACCACAGCTAGTATGTGCCTCGCAACAGCGGACCCCACAGCTAGTACGAAGTTAGGAACGCTGGGCATCACAGCTATTAAGTGCCTTGCAACAGCGGACCCCACAGCTAGTATGTAGTTAAATACGCTGGGCATTACAGGAAGTAAGTGCTTTGCAACAGCGAACTTCACAGCTAGTACATAGTTAGGAACGCTGGGCACTACAGCTAGTAAATTCCTTGCAACAACGGACCCCACAGCTAGTACGAAGTTAGGAACGCTGGGCACTACAGCTAGTAAATGCTTCGCAACAACGGACCCCACAGCTAGTACGATATTAGGAACCCTGGGCATCACAGCTAGTATGCTTTTGCAACGACGGACCCCACAGCTAGTACGTTTTTAGGACCGCTGGGCCCTACAGGTAGTAGGTGCCTTGCAACTGCGAACCCCACAGATAGTATGTAGTTAGAACCACAGGGCATCACAGCTAGTATGAGTTTTGCAACGGCGGACCCCACAGCTAGTACCTACGAGTGAAATACGCTGGGCCACACTGCTAGCGCCTTGCAACAGCAGACCCCACAGCTAGTACGTAATTAGAAACGCTGGGCATTACAGCTAATAAATGTCTTATAGGTGCCTTGCAACAGCGAACCCCACAGCCAGTACATAGTTAGGAACGCTGGGGCTGAGCACTACAGCTAGTAAGTACCTTGCAACAGCGGACCCCACAGCTAGTACGATATTAGGAACGCTGGACATCACAGCTAGTAAATGTCTTGCAACAGTGAACCCCACAGCGAATACATAGTTACTACTACTACATGTGAAATTCATGACAATCCGATTCATGACAATACGATCAACCGTTAATGAGCTAGCTCTATATTTATACTTAGTCCCCCCCCCCCCCTCAACCCCGCCACCCGTTCAAAACTTCGGGACGCCACACTCCTTATTTTTCTATTTGGCCTTCAGGAATAATATATGCGAAATTTCGTGACAATACGACCAACCGTTAATGAGCTAACTCTATATGTATATTTAGCCCCCCCCACGACCCCCCCTCCCGTAAAAAATTTTGAGCCGTCACACCGCCTATTTTTTTATTTGGTCTTCAGGAATACTACATGTGAAACTTCGTGACAATGCGACCAACTGTTAAAGAGTTAGCTCTTTATTTATACTTAGGCCCCCCCCACAACCCCCCCTCCCGTTCAAAACTTTGGGACGCCACACACCTTTTTTTCCTATTTGGCTTTTAAAAATACTACATGTGAAATTTCATGACGATTCGCCCATTAGTTAATGAGTTAGCTCTATATTTATACTTAGGCCCCCCCACAACCCCCCCTCCCGTTCAAAACTTTGGGACGCCACACACCTTTATTTCCTATTTGGCTTTTAAAAATACTACATGTGAAATTTCATGACGATTCGCCCATTAGTTAATGAGTTAGCTCTATATTTATACTTAGGCCCCCAACTACCCCCCCCTCGGTAAAAAATTTTGAGCCGTCACACCGCCTATTTTTCTGTTTGGTCTTCAGGAATACTCCATGTGAAATTTCGTGACAATCCGACCAACCGTTAAAGAGTTAGCTCTATATTTATACTTAGGCCCCCCCACAACCCCCCCTCCCGTTCAAAACTTTGGGACGCCACACACCTTTTTTTCCTATTTGGCTTTTAAAAATACTACATGTGAAATTTCATGACGATTCGCCCATTAGTTAATGAGTTAGCTCTATATTTATACTTAGGCCCCCCCACTACCCCCCCTCCCGTAAAACATTTTGAGCCGTCACACCGCCTATTTTTTTATTTGGTCTTCAGGAATACTACATGTGAAACTTCGTGACAATGCGACCAACTGTTAAAGAGTTAGCTCTATATTTATACTTAGGCCCCCCCACAACCCCCCCTCCCGTTCAAAACTTTGGGACGCCACACACCTTTTTTTCCTATTTGGCTTTTAAAAATACTACATGTGAAATTTCATGACGATTCGCCCATTAGTTAATGTGTTAGCTCTATATTTTTACTTATGCCCCCCCACAACCCCCCCTCCCGTTCAAAACATTGGGACGCCACACACCTTTTCTCCTGTTTGGCTTTTAAAAAGACTACTTGTGAACTTTCATGACAATTTGACCATTAGTTAATGAGTTAGCACTATTTTTATACTTAGGCCACCCTTACAACCCCCCCTCCCGATCAAAATTTTGGGACGCCACATAGCCTATTATTCAATCGGGCTCAAAAGAATGCTACATGGGCAGTTTCATAAAAATCCGTCCAGCGGTTTGGGCGTGATGCTGGAACAAACATACATACATACAAACAAACAAATAAACCCCGTTTCAGCTTTATTAATATAAGCTCTATATTTATACTTAGGCCCCCCCACAACCCCCCCTCCCGTTCAAAACTTTGGGACGCCACACACCTTTTTTTCCTTTTGGCTTTTAAAAAGACTACGTGTGAAATTTCATGACAATTCGACCATTAGTTAATGAGTTAGCACTATTTATATACTTAGGCCCCCCTTACAACCCCCCCTCCCGTTCAAAACTTTGGGACGCCACACACCTTTTTTTCCTATTTGGCTTTTAAAAATACTACATGTGAAATTTCATGACGATTCGCCCATTACTTAATGAGTTAGCTCTATATTTATACTTAGGCCCCCCCACAACCCCCCCTCCCGTACAAAACATTGGGACGCCACTCACCTTTTTTTCCTACTTGGCTTTTAAAAAGACTATGTGTGAAATTTCATGACAATTCGCCCATTAGTTAATGAGTTAGCACTATTTTTATACTTAGGCCCCCCCACAACCCCCTCTCCCGATCAAAATTTTGGGACGCCACATAGCCTATTATTCAATCGGGCTCAAAAGAATGCCCCGTTTCAGCTTTATTAATATAGATTATATCACAATGTACACAAGTTTTAATTTGTGTTCATATTTATACATACATCTTTTTTTTTGGGGCATTTTTCTTCCATAGTGGATCGGTGTCACCATATTTAAAGTCAGTCTGAACGTTGTGCTGACGTTGGCATAATCCGAAACCAGCACACTCTATGGCTCTGTCAGTTAACAAATATTAAATCTATAAACCGTTAAAAAGCAAGAAATTTGAAGAATGGAGTCTACCGAGCTCAGGATCGCCACTTAGAAATCTAGCTGAGGCACTTAGGTCAGATGTTTTAATCGGGAAGTGAAAAATAACTATGAGCACGTCGTCCTTCGGATGGGACTTTAAGCGATGTTCCAGGACTTTTTCGAATGTGAGGTACTGGATAATGAGACGTATGTTATGTAAATAAACCTGGGTAGGTGAAATTTCACTTAGGTTGAAAATAGCCTTGAGCACGTCGTCCTTCGGATGGGACTTTCCGGATAAATCTGAATCTGTCGTATCAGTTTTAACAATTATTAAGCCTATAAACCGTTAAATAGCGCAAATTTTTTGAAAAACATTTTTATTTTGATTTTTGTGTAGGATTCAGATAATCCGGTCGTTCTCTATCAGTTTTAACAAATATTTAATCTATAAACCGTTAAAAAGCGAGAAATTTCAAGAATGGAGTCTACCGAGCTCAGGATCGCCACTTAGAAATCTAGTTGTGGCACTTAGGTCAGATGTTTCAATCGGGAAGTTAAAAAACACTTTGAGCACGTCGTCCTTCGGATGGGACTTTAAGCGATGATCCAGGGCTTTTTCGAATGTGAGGTACTCGATAATGAGACGTATGTTATGTAAATAAACCTGGGTAGGTGAAATATCACTTAGGTTGAAAATAGCCTTGAGCACGTCGTCCGTCGGATGGGACTTTTCGGATATATCCGATTCTGTCGTATCAGTTTTAACAATTATTAAGCCTATAAACCGTTAAATAGCGTGAATTTTTTGAAAAACATTTTTATTTTGATTTTTGTGTAGGATTCAGATAATCCGGTCGTTCTCTATCAGTTTTAACAAATATTAAATCTATAAACCGTTAAAAAGCGAGAAATTTGAAGAATGGAGTCTACCGAGCTCAGGATCGCCACTTAGAAATCTAGCTGAGGCACTTAGGTCAGATGTTTCAATCGGGAAGTTAAAAAACACTTTGAGCACGTCGTCCTTCGGATGGGACTTTAAGCGATGATCCAGGGCTTTTTCGAATGTGAGGTACTCGATAATGAGACGTATGTTATGTAAATGAACCTGGTTAGGTGAAATTTCACTTAGGTTGAAAATAGCCTTGAGCACGTCGTCCGTCGGATGGGACTTTTCGGATATATCTGATTCTGTCGTATCAAATTTAACAATTATTAAGCCTATAAACCGTTAAATAGCGTGAATTTTTTGAAAAACATTTTTATTTTGATTTTTGTGTAGGATTCAGATAATCCGGTCGTTCTCTATCAGTTTTAACAAATATTAAATCTATAAACCGTTAAAAAGCGAGAAATTTCAAGAATGGAGTCTACCGAGCTCAGGATCGCCACTTAGAAATCTAGTTGTGGCACTTAGGTCAGATGTTTCAATCGGGAAGTTAAAAAACACTTTGAGCACGTCGTCCTTCGGATGGGACTTTAAGCGATGATCCAGGGCTTTTTCGAATGTGAGGTACTCGATAATGAGACGTATGTTATGTAAATAAACCTGGGTAGGTCAATTTCTACTTAGGTTGAAAGCCTTGAGCACGTCGTCCTTCGTATGGGACTTTCCGGATAAATCTGAATCTCTCGAATCAGTTTTAACAATTATTAAGCCTATAAACCGTTAAATAGCGCACATTTTTTGAAAAACATTTTTATTTTGATTTTTGTGTAGGATTCAGATAATCCGGTCGTTCTCTATCAGTTTTAACAAATATTAAATCTATAAACCGTTAAAAAGCGAGAAATTTCAAGAATGGAGTCTACCGAGCTCAGGATCGCCACTTAGAAATCTAGCTGAGGCACTGAGGTCAGATGTTTTAATCGGGAAGTGAAAAATAACTATGAGCACGTCGTCCTTCGGATAGGACTTTAAGCGATGATCCAGGACTTTTTCGAATGTGAGGTACTCGATAATGAGACGTATGTTATGTAAATAAACCTTGGTAGGTCAATTTCTACTTAGGTTGAAAGCCTTGAGCACGTCGTCCTTCGGATGGGACTTTCCGGATAAATCTGAATCTGTCGTATCAGTTTTAACAATTATTAAGCCTATAAACCGTTAAATAGCGCACATTTTTTGAAAAACATTTTTATTTTGATTTTTGTGTAGGATTCAGATAATCCGGTCGTTCTCTATCAGTTTTAACAAATATTAAATCTATAAACCGTTAAAAAGCGAGAAATTTCAAGAATGGAGTCTACCGAGCTCAGGATCGCCACTTAGAAATCTAGTTGTGGCACTTAGGTCAGATGTTTCAATCGGGAAGTTAAAAAACACTTTGAGCACGTCGTCCTTCGGATGGGACTTTAAGCGATGATCCAGGGCTTTTTCGAATGTGAGGTACTCGATAATGAGACGTATGTTATGTAAATAAACCTGGGTAGGTGAAATATCACTTAGGTTGAAAATAGCCTTGAGCACGTCGTCCTTCGTATGGGACTTTCCGGATAAATCTGAATCTCTCGTATCAGTTTTAACAATTATTAAGCCTATAAACCGTTAAATAGCGCACATTTTTTGAAAAACATTTTTATTTTGATTTTTGTGTAGGATTCAGATAATCCGGTCGTTCTCTATCAGTTTTAACAAATATTAAATCTATAAACCGTTAAAAAGCGAGAAATTTCAAGAATGGAGTCTACCGAGCTCAGGATCGCCACTTAGAAATCTAGCTGAGGCACTGAGGTCAGATGTTTTAATCGGGAAGTGAAAAATAACTATGAGCACGTCGTCCTTCGGATAGGACTTTAAGCGATGATCCAGGACTTTTTCGAATGTGAGGTACTCGATAATGAGACGTATGTTATGTAAATAAACCTTGGTAGGTCAATTTCTACTTAGGTTGAAAGCCTTGAGCACGTCGTCCTTCGGATGGGACTTTCCGGATAAATCTGAATCTGTCGTATCAGTTTTAACAATTATTAAGCCTATAAACCGTTAAATAGCGCACATTTTTTGAAAAACATTTTTATTTTGATTTTTGTGTAGGATTCAGATAATCCGGTCGTTCTCTATCAGTTTTAACAAATATTAAATCTATAAACCGTTAAAAAGCGAGAAATTTCAAGAATGGAGTCTACCGAGCTCAGGATCGCCACTTAGAAATCTAGTTGTGGCACTTAGGTCAGATGTTTCAATCGGGAAGTTAAAAAACACTTTGAGCACGTCGTCCTTCGGATGGGACTTTAAGCGATGATCCAGGGCTTTTTCGAATGTGAGGTACTCGATAATGAGACGTATGTTATGTAAATAAACCTGGGTAGGTGAAATATCACTTAGGTTGAAAATAGCCTTGAGCACGTCGTCCTTCGTATGGGACTTTCCGGATAAATCTGAATCTCTCGTATCAGTTTTAACAATTATTAAGCCTATAAACCGTTAAATAGCGCACATTTTTTGAAAAACATTTTTATTTTGATTTTTGTGTAGGATTCAGATAATCCGGTCGTTCTCTATCAGTTTTAACAAATATTAAATCTATAAACCGTTAAAAAGCGAGAAATTTGAAGAATGGAGTCTACCGAAACTCAGGATCGCCACTTAGAAATCTAGCTGAGGCACTTAGGTCAGATGTTTCAATCGGGAAGTTAAAAAACACTTTGAGCACGTCGTCCTTCGGATGGGACTTTAAGCGATGATCCAGGGCTTTTTCGAATGTGAGGTACTCGATAATGAGACGTATGTTATGTAAATAAACCTGGTTAGGTGAAATTTCACTTAGGTTGAAAATAGCCTTGAGCACGTCGTCCGTCGGATGGGACTTTTCGGATATATCCGATTCTGTCGTATCAGTTTTAACAATTATTAAGCCTATAAACCGTTAAATAGCGTGAATTTTTTGAAAAACATTTTTATTTTGATTTTTGTGTAGGATTCAGGTAATCCGGTCGTTCTCTATCAGTTTTAACAAATATTAAATCTATAAACCGTTAAAAAGCGAGAAATTTCAAGAATGGAGTCTACCGAGCTCAGGATCGCCACTTAGAAATCTAGTTGAGGCACTTAGGTCAGATGTTTCAATCGGGAAGCTAAAAATAACTTTGAGCACGTCGTCCTTCGGATGGGACATTAAGCAATGATCCAGGGCTTTTTCGAATGTGAGGTACTCGATAATGAGACGTATGTTATGTAAATAAACCTGGGTAGGTCAATTTCTACTTAGGTTGAAAGCCTTGAGCACGTCGTCCTTCGGATAGGACTTTCCGGATAAATCTGATTCTGTCGTATCAGTTTTAACAATTATTAAGCCTATAAACCGTTAAATAGCGCACATTTTTTGAAAAACATTTTTATTTTGATTTTTGTGTAGGATTCAGATAATCCGGTCGTTCTCTATCAGTTTTAACAAATATTAAATCTATAAACCGTTAAAAAGCGAGAAATTTCAAGAATGGAGTCTACCGAGCTCAGGATCGCCACTTAGAAATCTAGTTGTGGCACTTAGGTCAGATGTTTCAATCGGGAAGTTAAAAAACACTTTGAGCACGTCGTCCTTCGGATGGGACTTTAAGCGATGATCCAGGGCTTTTTCGAATGTGAGGTACTCGATAATGAGACGTATGTTATGTAAATAAACCTGGGTAGGTGAAATATCACTTAGGTTGAAAATAGCCTTGAGCACGTCGTCCTTCGTATGGGACTTTCCGGATAAATCTGAATCTCTCGTATCAGTTTTAACAATTATTAAGCCTATAAACCGTTAAATAGCGCACATTTTTTGAAAAACATTTTTATTTTGATTTTTGTGTAGGATTCAGATAATCCGGTCGTTCTCTATCAGTTTTAACAAATATTAAATCTATAAACCGTTAAAAAGCGAGAAATTTGAAGAATGGAGTCTACCGAAACTCAGGATCGCCACTTAGAAATCTAGCTGAGGCACTTAGGTCAGATGTTTCAATCGGGAAGTTAAAAAACACTTTGAGCACGTCGTCCTTCGGATGGGACTTTAAGCGATGATCCAGGGCTTTTTCGAATGTGAGGTACTCGATAATGAGACGTATGTTATGTAAATAAACCTGGTTAGGTGAAATTTCACTTAGGTTGAAAATAGCCTTGAGCACGTCGTCCGTCGGATGGGACTTTTCGGATATATCCGATTCTGTCGTATCAGTTTTAACAATTATTAAGCCTATAAACCGTTAAATAGCGTGAATTTTTTGAAAAACATTTTTATTTTGATTTTTGTGTAGGATTCAGGTAATCCGGTCGTTCTCTATCAGTTTTAACAAATATTAAATCTATAAACCGTTAAAAAGCGAGAAATTTCAAGAATGGAGTCTACCGAGCTCAGGATCGCCACTTAGAAATCTAGTTGAGGCACTTAGGTCAGATGTTTCAATCGGGAAGCTAAAAATAACTTTGAGCACGTCGTCCTTCGGATGGGACATTAAGCAATGATCCAGGGCTTTTTCGAATGTGAGGTACTCGATAATGAGACGTATGTTATGTAAATAAACCTGGGTAGGTCAATTTCTACTTAGGTTGAAAGCCTTGAGCACGTCGTCCTTCGGATAGGACTTTCCGGATAAATCTGATTCTGTCGTATCAGTTTTAACAATTATTAAGCCTATAAACCGTAGCTAGTATGTGCCTTGCGACGGCGGACCCAACAGCTAGTACGTAGTTAGGAACGCTGGTCTTTTTTTTTTTTTTTTTTTTTTTTTTTTTTTCGGGTGCTCCGGTAAATCACCCGGCCCGCTTATCGTC
Organism: Aradus depressus; assembly: GCA_963662175.1. NCBI lineage: Eukaryota > Metazoa > Arthropoda > Insecta > Hemiptera > Aradidae > Aradus > Aradus depressus. The sequence goes on from OY759222.1 coordinate 38,552,455, forward strand.
GGGGAAGGAGGAAGTACATATATATATATATATAGTATAGTTTTATTTACTGTTGCTGTGGGTGTCCGGGGGCGACAGCCTTTGGTCCCTTACGGGACAGACTGGCGCTCCCGGGCCCCCTTAAGATGCGGCTGCCTGGTGGCGCCGAGAGAGCTCGAGATCGGTGGAGTGGGGCTGCTTCTACATCGCGGTCGCCGGGGGTAGGACTCGGGCCCGGCCCGTCAATCGCCCCCGGCGCCGGGTCAAAGGGCCTTTTTCTGTTCCCGCCAGGAGGCGATAAACCGGCCGAACGCCGGATAGTTCGACTCCGTTATCAACTCCGGCAGGGTCAATCCCAGGTACGATCCTGTCGCGCGGATCAACTCCACCCTAGACCTGTCGTACAGGGGACAATCGAGGACCACATGTTCTGCAGTCTCTATGCCGCCACACGAACAGTTCGGGCTATCCTTCCTCTTGAAGAAGAAGAGTTTGGAGTTGAAGTCACCGTGACCTGAAAGTACCTGAGAAGTCCAGTGATCGGGTTGTACCCAAGTGGAGCGCAGGCGGACCCGGACGTCAGGTAGATACGTGAATGTCGTTCGCCCGTCGGAGGAGTGCGACCATCGTTGTTGCCACCTGTCCATTATCCAGTCTTGGACTATGTCCTTGCAACGCTCTGGTCTGTTCTGTCCACGTAGCTCGCCCTCCAGGACGAGGCGCAAGGGCTCATCTATATCTGTTCTCAGGGGCAGATTGCGTCTACAGTAGTACGAGGCGACCGCCCCGTCCAAGACCAAGTCTATGGGCGGAGCTCCTGCCAGCACCTGTAGCGCTGCAGTGGAGACAGTACGATAGGCCTTTGTGACTCTCAGGAGGGCAGCTCTTTGGGCCTGCAGTAGTCTCGTTCTCTGCTGCTTGGTGGGACGTAACCACCATCCTGCAGCAGCGTATCGAGCCACAGCCTCGAACACCCCCGTGTAGATTGTTCTACACGCTGAGTACTTGAGGCCCCATGTTGCGCGAGCTAGGCAGCTCAGAGCGTTGAAAGTAGCATTTGTCCTTTCTTTGATGGCAACAGCGTGGGGAGTCGCCCTGAAGCCCGGACCCAGCCTCACACCTAGGTATGTGACCGTCTCCGGGAATTCAACGCGCATCCCTCGGATCCCCAAGGAGAAGGGGTGGCGGGCATTGGTTTTCCCTCTCATTAGCAGGGCCATAGTCTTGCTTGGTGAGAGGGCCAGATTATTGGCGCAGCACCAGCTGTCGACGAAGTCGATGGCGGTTTGGGCTGTGCGGGTCAGAGCTGCCCGGTTATCAGCGTGCACCGTGATTACGAGATCGTCAACATAGGCTATGGCCTTATATTCATGATTCTCGAGTTCACGGAGCAGTCCATCAAGGAGTATGTTCCAGAGTGTTGGTCCTAAGACCGAGCCCTGGGGGCATCCTCTAGTGATGTTCACTGATGTGCTGGCATACAGCTGACTTACAGTCGCAGAACGGCCGTCGAGGAAACTGGATATCAGCCCAAATATATTCCTTGGCGGTCCCATAGCACGCAGTTGTGTGAGGATGGCAGGCCACCAGGCGCAGTCAAACGCCGCCGCGATGTCGAAGAAGATACAGAGGGCATATTTGCTTCTGTTCCCTTCAACATCCGACCTCAGCGTTATCAACGCGTCCTCGGTTGACCTACCCCTCAAGCAACCATACTGTCTAGGGGATACGAAGGCGTATACTTGGGTGCGGATCCTGTCAAGGACGAGTCCTTCCAGTATCTTACCGAACAGAGACAGAAGACTGATCGGTCTGTAGCTGCTTGCCAAGGAAAGGTCCCTATCCCCAGGCTTGACAAACGTGCACACCAAGGCACGCTTCCAAGCACTCGGGAAGTGGCCCCGTCCCAGGCAGGCATTGTACAGGTAGAGTAGATCTGTCTTAATGACCGGGTAGGCTTTCTTGATCATGGCCGCGTCCATGAGATCGCTCCCAGGGGCGCCGCCACGCTTCTGCCTCCCAATCACCAGGGTCAGATCCAGCTCATCCCAATCGGGGGCATCCTCCGTGTCCGGCAAGTCACGGGCAGCACACCTGATGTTATGTTGGATGGGTGTATCCCCTGCCGGGTCATCCTCCGGGAAGGCTTGGCGTAGGTACATCCCGCTGGCCTCCTCCAGGGACAAGGCATGCTGGATGCCATTCCTGATTGAGGCCACCGGGGCGACCGTCTTGAACCTCCCAGTGGCGATCCGATAGGGAATCCCCCACGGGTTTTTGCTGGACTCGTCCTCTACGAACCTTCTCCAGCTTGTTATCTTGGCGGCTTCGATGCTCCGACCGTAGGCCTCGCTGAGCTGCCGGTACTCTTCCCTGCGAATAACCCGATGGAGCTGATCTCGGCACCGCTGGTACCGCCTCCTGGCACGATAAACGGCCCTTTTGGCGAGGGTGAGGTCTTCGCTCCACCAGGGGACTTTCCTCAATCGGTCGACCTTCCTGGGGATGGTCTCGTCGGCAGCCCTCAGCAGAATACTACTGAGTCTGTCGGCACCCTCCTCAATCTGGTCGACCGGGTCGGAACCCCTGAGACCTTCCCATTCTTCGTCACAGGAGTAGGCAGCAGCGGCGGCCACGAAGGCTTCCGGTATCGCTTTGCGAGTTGCAAAGCGAGGATCCCTAGACCTGACTGCCGATAGCTGCGCGTCAAAGAGCCTCACGTCTAGGACTTCGTGGTCACTAGACGTAACCCCTCGGACTCCCCAGCCACCGACAGCCCTGTATAGTTCTCCAGAAACCAACGTGACATCGATATGCGATTCTCCATTGGCACTACGAAAAGTGGGCGGAGAATGTTGGTCGTTGACTATGCACAGGTGATGGCGGGCGATCAACTCCATTAGTCTGTCGCCCCGGCGGTCGGTGCGAACCGATCCCCAGGAGACAGACCAGGCGTTGGCGTCCGCCATAACTATGACTTGGCGTCCCGCCAGCTCATCCAACACGTGGTCCAAGTGGCCCAATTGTAGGTCTATGCTCTCAGACGGAGGGAAATATCCGCTGATCACATAACAATCGACGTTGGCGTGCCTGATGCAGGCCACAGCAATATGGCTGGTGGACAGATGGGGGAGCGCCATCACATCCACTTGGGGGCCGGTCACAACGATTGCGGCCATAGGCCGTTCGTTGTTCCGTGCGCCAGTTATTATTCTGTGGCCAATACCGAAGCCTGCCACGCGATTTCTTATACAATGGGGCTCCTGTAGAGCCAGGAGTTGAACGGACTCAGCGTACACCAGTGCTCGCAACTCATCCGCCACTCTCTTACGCCTATGCATGTTGTGCTGGACAACGTGGAAACCCGTGTGCTCCGCATCTCTACTCGCCATAGTCCGTACGCGAGGCCAGCTTCTCGAGCGCTCGGATATATGACGGGCATGTAGCGCTATCGGCGCTGTGGATCGCACCCGGTTTCCCGCTGCCGCAGTTACAACATTTCGGCGGCAACGCCTTCCTCTTGCAGCTGGCGCTGTCGTGCCCTGTAGCGGAGCACCAAGCACACACCTTCTCCTTACTTGGGCACCGTTTCTCCGGGTGGCCAAATCCATGGCATCTTCCACACCTGGTGACGTCCAGGCAGTCCCGCACAGCACAAGTATACCACCCTAGGGTGATCCTGCCGGTGGTGATGAGGTCTCTTCGGGTCGCAGGGGTCGTTTCAACTACCCAGCGCACCGTTGGTCTGCCGGGGGGGCCCTTTTTATATATAGGGACTATGGGGGAGAGTGTGGGGCGCTGGACTTGGAATCTCCTGGAGAGGTCCTCGGCCGACCAACCCGCAGGCACATCGAAGACCGCTAAGCGCGGTCTTCTCCTGTGCAGCGCCTCCGCCCTCAGACCCAACTCTTGGAGTCGGACGCTGGCGGTTAGCGTCGCGAGTTCCTCGGCCGAAGACACCTCCAAGAGGATCCCCCCTCTCCTGGCGGGCCTACTGTTTAACATGGTGATCCCAAGCTCTCCCGGGGTCACCTGGTCCATTGCGGCCGTCAGCGGGCGCGTGTCCTTTTTATTGGACAGCTCTACCACGGCCATGAAGGCCTTAGGGCGGTTTTGGCCCTCCCCGGCCGTAGCGAGCTGTCTGAGGACGTCCTCTTTCCTCTTGGTGGGGGGGAGCGGTCTTCGTCCCGGGTGGGTTGTCGCCGCTGCTGTTGGTGCTGCTGCAGGGGCGGCCGACTTCTTCTTCTTCTTCTTCCTAACCACCTGTGTCCAAGCCGCCGGGCTCGGGTATTCGGCATCAGTGATAGGGGGCGGGGGGGGAGAGGGCGGGAGAGGGGTCCCGTCAATCTCCAACCCTCCACTGGATACGAATGGGGGGGGCGGTGGGGGCCTTGGGATGGGAGGAGGAAACTCGGTCTTCGTACCGCTCGCTTCTGGACTAGGTACGGGAGAGGGAGGAGCGGTAGTACTTCTTGGCGTCTGTATCACTGCTCCTCTCTTCTTCTTCTTCCCCTGTCTTTCTGGTCCCTCTTCCGGCAGAGTCCTGTACTGGTGGGGGAGGGGGGGAGCCTCTGTTCCTACTGGAAGGGGCCGCTGGGGGAGGCCGGCTAAGCCGGCGGCAATTGTTGTCGCCACCGTCTCGGTCAGACTCCCCACGATTTCCTTCGCCATCCTGACCTTGGCCTCGGCCACCTCCTGCACCGTAGACATCAGGACCAGGAGGCGGGCGATCCCCATGTTCACCCGTTCGCGGTCCGTAACGCTAACCTTGACTTTGCGGAGTATGGCCGAGATCTCGGCCTGGATGGCACGGGCCTCATCCATTGGGTCTTCGTTTTTGCTGTCTATTAACAGCTCTGTTGGCCCTGAGGAGGGCCCAGCAACTACCGTCTGGGATAGTTTATGGTTCGGACCCACCAGAGGAAGTGGGGCTGAAGGCCTGGCTGGGTCAGTGGTGGGGGGTGGGAGGAGCCAAGCATCAGCCTCCCCACTCTTGGGTTCGGCGTGACTCTCCATCCTGCCCCGTGGAATCACAACAAAAATACAAAAAATGTACCTGTTTATAACTGCCGCGCGGTTGGGTCGATGGAGCTGAAATTTTTAGGAAATATTCCTTAATGCCTCTGACCACTAACTGCCGCGACAGAAATTCAACTTTCGCACTTTTTCCGCTACTTTGAACGAACTTATACGGAGCGACCTTAGACACGTCTGTTCACCCCGGCTGTTGGGGCGACACCAGGAACGCTGGTCACCACAGCTAGTATGTGCCTCGCAACAGCGGACCCCACAGCTAGTACGAAATTAGGAACGCTGGGCATCACAGCTATTAAGTGCCTTGCAACAGCGGACCCCACAGCTAGTATGTAGTTAAATACGCTGGGCATTACAGTTAGTAAGTGCTTTGCAACAGCGAACTTCGCAGCTAGTACATAGTTAGGAACGCTGGGCACTACAGCTAGTAAATGCCTTGCAACAACGGACCCCACAGCTAGTACGAAGTTAGGAACGCTGGGCACTACAGCTAGTAAATGCCTTGCAACAACGGACCCCACAGCTAGTACGACATTAGGAACGCTGGGCATCACAGCTAGTATGCTTTTGCAACGACGGACCCCACAGCTAGTACGTTTTTAGGAACGCTGGGCCCTACAGGTAGTAGGTGCCTTGCAACTGCGAACCCCACAGATAGTATGTAGTTAGAACCACAGGGCATCACAGCTAGTATGAGTTTTGCAACGGCGGACCCCACAGCTAGTACCTACGAGTAAAATACGCTGGGCCACACTGCTAGCGCCTTGCAACAGCAGACCCCACAGCTAGTACGTAATTAGAAACGCTGGGCATTACAGCTAATAAATGTCTTATAGGTGCCTTGCAACAGCGAACCCCACAGCCAGTACATAGTTAGGAACGCTGGGGCTGAGCACTACAGCTAGTAAGTACCTTGCAACAGCGGACCCCACAGCTAGTACGATATTAGGAACGCTGGACATCACAGCTAGTAAATGTCTTGCATCAGTGAACCCCACAGCGAATACATAGTTACTACGACTACATGTGAAATTCATGACAATCCGATTCATGACAATACGATCAACCGTTAATGAGCTAGCTCTATATTTATACTTAGTCCCCCCCCCCCTCAACCCCGCCACCGGTTCAAAACTTCGGGACGCCACACTCCTTATTTTTCTATTTGGCCTTCAGGAATAATATATGCGAAATTTCGTGACAATACGACCAACCGTTAATGAGCTAACTCTATATGTATATTTAGCCCCCCCCCACAACCCTCCTTCCTGTTCAAAATTTTGGGCCGTCACACACCTAATATTTCTATTTGACCTTTAGGAATACTACATGTGAAATTTCATGACAATTCGACCATTAGTTAATGAGTTAGCACTATTTATATACGTAGGCCCCCCTTACAACCCCCCCTCCCGTTCAAAACTTTGGGACGCTACACACCTTTTTTTCCTCTTTGGCTTTTAAAAATACTACGTGAAATTTCATGACGATTCGCCCATTAGTAAATGAGTTAGCTCTATATTTATACTTAGGCCCCCCCACAACCCCCCTCCCATTCAAAACTATACTTTATTAATATAAGCTCTATATTTATACTTAGGCCCCCCCACAACCCCCCCTCCCGTTCAAAACTTTGGGACGCCACACACCTTTTTTTCCTATTTGGCTTTTAAAAATACTACATGTGAAATGTCATGACGATTCGCCCATTAGTTAATGAGTTAGCTCTATATTTATACTTAGGCCCCCCCACAACCCCCCCTCCCGTTCAAAACTTTGGGACGCCACACACCTTTTTTTCCTATTTGGCTTTTAAAAATACTACGTGAAATTTCATGACGATTCTCCCATTAGTTAATGAGTTAGCTCTATATTTATACTTAGGCCCCCCCACAACCCCCCTCCCATTCAAAACTTTGGGACGCCACACACCTTATTTTTCTATTCGGCCTTCAGGAATACTCCATGTGAAATTTCGTGACAATCCGACCAACCGTTAAAGAATTAGCTCTATATTTATACTTAGGCCCCCCCACAACCCCCCCTCCAGTTCAAAACTTTGGGACGCCTCACACCTTTTTTTCCTCTTTGGCTTTTAAAAATACTACGTGAAATTTCATGACGATTCGCCCATTAGTAAATGAGTTAGCTCTATATTTATACTTAGGCCCCCCCACAACCCCCCCTCCCGTTCAAAACTTTGGGACGCCACACACCTTTATTTCCTATTTGGCTTTTAAAAATACTACGTGAAATTTCATGACGATTCGCCCATTAGTAAATGAGTTAGCTCTATATTTATACTTAGGCCCCCCCACAACCCCCCCTCCCGTTCAAAACTTTGGGACGCCACACACCTTATTTTTCTATTTGGCCTTCAGGAATACTCCATGTGAAATTTCGTGACAATCCGACCAACCGTTAAAGAATTAGCTCTATATTTATACTTATGCCCCCCTTACAACCCCCCCTCCCGTTCAAAACTTTGGGACGCCACACACCTTTTTTTCCTATTTGGCTTTTAAAAATACTACGTGAAATTTCATGACGATTCGCCCATTAGTTAATGAGTTAGCTCTATATTTATACTTAGGCCCCCCTTACAACCCCCCCTCCCGATCAAAACTTTGGGACGCCATACACCTTTTTTTCCTATTTGGCTTTTAAAAATACTACATGTGAAATTTCATAACGATTCGCCCATTAGTTGATGAGTTAGCTCTATATTTATACTTAGGTCCCCCCACAACCCCCCCTCCCGTAAAAACGTTTGAGCCGTCACACCGCCTATTTTTTTATTTGGTCTTCAGGAATACTACATGTGAAACTTCGTGACAATCCGACCAACTGTTAAAGAGTTAGCTCTATATTTATACTTAGGCCCCCCCAATACCCCCCTCCCGTTCAAAACATTGGGACGCCACACACCTTTTTTTGCTATTTGGCTTTTAAAAATACTACATGTGAAATTTCATGACGATTCGCCCATTAGTTAATGAGTTAGCTCTATATTTATACTTAGGCCCCCCCACATCCCCCCCTCCCGTTCAAAACTTTGGGACGCCACACACCTTATTTTTCTATTTGGCCTTCAGGAATACTCCATGTGAAATTTCGTGACAATCCGACCAACTGTTAAAGAGTTAGCTCTATATTTATACTTTGGCCCCCCCACAACCCCCCTCCCGTTCAAAACTTTGGGACGCCACACACCTTTTTTTTCTATTTGGCTTTTAAAAATACTACGTGAAATTTCATGACGATTCGCCCATTAGTTAATGAGTTAGCACTATATTTATAATTAGGCCCCCCCACAACCCCCCTCCCGTTCAAAACTTTGGGACGCCACACACCTTATTTTTCTATTTGGCCTTCAGGAATACTCCATGTGCAATTTCGTGACAATCCGACCAACCGTTAAAGAATTAGCTCTATATTTATCTTAGGCCCCCCTTACAACCCCCCCTCCCGTTCAAAACTTTGGGACGCCACACACCTTTTTTTCTTGTTTGGCTTTTAAAAAGACTACGTGTGAAATTTCATGACGAATCGCCCATTAGTTAATGAGTTAGCTCAATATTTATACTTAGGCCCCCCTTACAACCCCCCCTCCCGATCAAAACTTTGGGACGCCACACACCTTTTTTTCCTATTTGGCTTTTAAAAATACTACACGTGAAATTTCATAACGATTCGCCCATTAGTTAATGAGTTAGCTCTATATTTATACTTAGGCCCCCCCACAACCCCCACTCCCGTTCAAAACTTTGGGACGCCACACACCTTTTTTTCTTGTTTGGCTTTTAAAAAGACTACGTGTGAATTTTCATGACAATTCGACCATTAGTTAATGTGTTAGCACTATTTATATACTTAGGCCCCCCTTACAACCCCCCCTCCCGATCAAAACTTTGGGACGCCACACACCTTTTTTTCCTGTTTGGATTTTAAAAAGACTACCTGTGAAATTTCATGACAATTCGCCCATTAGTTAATGAGTTAGCACTATTTTTATACTTAGGCCCCCCTTACAACCCCCCCTCCCGATCAAAATTTTGGGACGCCACATAGCCTATTATTCAATCGGGCTCAAAAGAATGCTACATGGGCAGTTTCATAAATATCCGCCCAGCGGTTTGGGCGTGATGCTGGAACAAACATACATACATACATACATACATACAAACAAACAAACAAACAAACAAACAAACCCCGTTTCAGCTTTATTAATATAGACTAGCAGTAATACCCGGCGTTGCCCGGGGAACTTTGAATTTTCTCCTAATATCTCTCGTTCGAATCCTATTCAATTTTTCAACAGTAAATTCATGATGTTATAATTTTGAATTATTCATACGGAATAAGGCTTATAGTCCTTCAACGGCAGACATCCCAGCTAGTAAGTTTTTAGGACCCCTGGGCACCATAGCTAGTACGCGCCATTTAACGGCGGAAACCACAGTTAGTGAATACTTAGCGTCACTGGACGTTCTAGCCAGTGCGTACGCTTGTGCCCACAGCTAGTATGTGCTTTGCAACGGCGGACCCCACAGCTAGTATGTAGTTAGGAACGCTGGGCACCATAGCTAGTACGTAGTTACTACTACTACATATGAAATTTCATGAGAATCCGATTACTTTTAATTAGTCAGTATTATTTTTATGCTTAGCTCCCCCCCCCCCCCCCCCCCCCCTTCCGTTCAAATTTTTGAGATTTCATATAGTGTATTATTCTATTTCGCCTAAAATACTATATGTGAAATTCCATGACAATCCGACCATCAGTTAATGACCAATCACTATCTTCGTATTTAGGCCTACTCCCACAACCCCCCTTCCGTTCACAATTATGCGCTAAAACAATTTTTATGCTTAGCACCCATTGCAACCCCACCTCCCGTTCAAATTTTTGAGATGTCACATAGTGTATTTTTCTATTTCGCTCGGGCGCCGGTAGCTCAGTGGTATGCGTGCTTGACTTCTGAGCTCAAGGTCGTGGATTCGTAGCCCGACCGAGGCCCTTAGTTTATTTTATCTGGGAGGTAAAATAAACTTAAGCACGCCGTCCTTCGGATGGGACGTTAAGCGATGGTCCCGAGCCTGTACGATGTCAGGTACTCGTTAAAGACCCCTACACTAGATGAATAAAAAATTTAGGGTAGGCAAAATTTAGGACTCCCACAGTAGAGTCGGGCTCATGTCCACCAGAGTGACGAAAGAGAGCTCTGGTAGTAGGCGATATAACCTCGTAGTTAAAGCCCGGGCATGAGTCATAAAACCTAACCTAATCTATTTCGCTTTTAAAAATACTACATGTGAAATTCCATGGTAATTCGATCATCTGTTAATGACCGATCACTATCTTTATATTTAGGCCGCACTATCACTATCTTTATAGTTTACCGAGCTCACGATCGCCATTTCGAAATCTAGCCAAGTCAATTAGGTCAGATGTTTTAATCGAGAAGATAAAAATAAATTTGAGCACGTCGTCCTTCGGATTGGACTTTAAGCTATGCTCGAGGGCCTTTTCGTATGTTAGGTACTCGATAATAAGTCGTATGTTATGTATCTAAACCTGGGTAGGTGACATTTCATTTAGGTTAAAAATTACTTGAGCATGTCGTCCTTCGGATGGGACTTTCCCGATACATCTGAATCTTTCTTTGGTTGACCATCTTCGTATCTGGATGCTGCCTATCTACCAACATAGCTGTATTAATTTGTTTTTCAGAAAATATGTCAAAACGGTACCACAAAGCCCACTTATATTCCACATTTCTTCCTTGATAATTTTAGTTGGAACCAAACGGTAACTTATTTTATCATACATATGGAGTCTATCGAGCTCAGGATCGCCACTTAGAAATCTAGCCAAGGCACTTAGGTCAGATGTTTTAATCGGAAAGATAAAAATAAATTTGACCACGTCGTCCTTCGGATTGGGCTTTAAGCTATGATCGTGGGTCTTTTCGTATGTCAGGTACTCGATAATGAGTCGTATGTTATGTATCTAAACCTGGGTAGTAGAAATTTCATTTACGTTAAAAATAACTTGAGCACGTCGTCCTTCAAATTGGACTTCAAGCTATGATCGAGGGCCTTCTTGTATGTCAGGTACTGGATAATGAGTCGTATGTTATGTATCTAAACCTGGGTAGCTGAAATTTCACTTAGGTTAAAAAAACCTTGAGGACGTCGTCCTTCGGATGGGACTTTACCGATATATCTAAATTTTTCTATCAGTTTTGACAAATATTAAATCTATAAACCGTTAAAAAGCAGGAAATTTGAAGAATGGTATTTAGCCCGACTTTTTTCGAAAAACATTTTTATTTCGATTTTTGTGTAGGATTCTCAGGTACTCGATAATGAGTCGTATGTTATGTATCTAAACCTGGGTACGTGACATTATATTTAGGTTAAAAATTAGTTGAGCACGTCGTCCTTCGGATGGGACTTTCCCGATACATCTGAATCTTTCTTTGGTTGACCATCTTCGTTTCTGGATGCTGCCTATCTAGCAACATAGCTGTATTAATTTGTTTTTCAGAAAATATGTCAAAACGGTACCTCATAGCCCACTCTTAGCAACAACACACTTTATTTGGACCAGAACATCTTGGTTCTTCACACAAAGTATAAAATGGAAAATATAAAATGAAATTAATTAATAACAATGTCTTGGTATAATCTTGGTTTGAGCCTTCTGTGGAGAGTAGGCTGGCCAAGATTGTAGTGGGCTGCTCCAGAACACAGGCCTAGTCTTCCGTGGTAGTTATCTACTAAGGACCTTAAATAGGCTGCGACCCGAGGAACTCCCTGTTCCTCATGGAGTTGGCTGTTTCGGATAAACCATGGTGCATTGAGAGACACACGAAGAATTTAGTTCTGAAATGTTTGTAGTCGGGTTGTGAGTGAAGGACTGGCGCCATACCGTATTGGACAGGCATATGTTAAGAATGGGAGAAGTAACGCTTTGTACAGGAGCAGTGTGCAAGAGTGTTTGAGGGGTGTGTTGCGGTTAATGAGTGGATAGAGATGTTTTAAACGGGTGTATGCTTGTGTAAGTTTTGTGTTGATGTGAAGTTTCCATGTGAGCCGTGTGTCTAAGAATACACCAAGGTACCGGACAGCCTGATCTTTATGGTTCCATGGAATGGGAAGTCCGTCAACCCGCAGCCTACTCTCGTTCTCTGTAAAAAATCGGCGAAGGGCAAAAATCTTCGCATCTTCGCTTCTGTTTTACTGGCGTTCAACTGAAGCTTCCATCGAGCGAACCAGCTGGAGACGTGGTTGAGAGAAGTTTGTAACATGTCAACTGCTGTCTGGAGGTCTTCATGTTGACACATAAGTAGTGTGTCGTCTGCGTATAGTTCTAGAGTGGTATTACATGGCTCGGGGATGTCGCAGCAGTATAAGCTGAAGAGGAGGGAACTGAGGATAGCTCCCTGTGGCACTCCCGCCACAATACTACGCTTGGAGCTGAGGATTTCGTTGACCCACACTTAAAACGTCCTGTTCTCCAAAAAGGAATCAACGATCTTTTCCAAGTACTGTGGAGCCCATGTCTTCCTCAGCTTTTAGCGGAGACCTTCATGCCACACCGAGTCGAACGCGGAAGCTACATCTAAAAAGACAGAGGTTGTATATGTCTTCTGTTCGAAACCATTCACAATCTTTTCCGAGACCCTCTGTAGCTGGTGCACTGATGAATGATTATGTTTGAAACCAAACTGGTGAGCTGGAACAATTCCTGCGCTTTCCAGGTGAGAACCCAGTCTTCTCAATATTAGTCGTTCGAAGATCTTCGACAACGAGTTCAGAAGGCTTATAGGCCGATAGCTGTCCGGCTCTTGCTTGGGCTTACCTGTTTATGGAAGACAATTACAACCGCGTTTTTCCAATTTCGAGGAAAATAGCTGCATCGCAGGCATGCGTTGAACAGGCCGGTTAGAAAGGCTATACTCTTGGGTGGCAGCTTCTTCAGCACTATGTTCGGAATGAGATCCTCACCGGGGGCCTTGTTGTTTGCTAAGTTTGTTATTAATGTTGTGATTTCTGAGGGAGTGGTGAACTTGATGAAATTTTCAACAGTTTGTGTCGGTATGGATAGATATGTGTGTACTATGGTGTTCATGTCTGTGTTAGCAGTGTCGTGTGTGCGGTACTTTTGTTCGAGGTGTGTTGCCAGGATTTCGCATTTGTCTTCGTCGCTCGTCACTGTGTGATGTCCGTCTGTCAGTGGGGGCAAGGATGTGTTTTGTCTCAAAATTCGTCGGGTTTCTTTCCAGAGACTACTATCGCCGGAGGTCATGTCGGTCAAGTAAGCCCTGTACTTACAAATTCTGTGCTTGTCGAGCTCCCATCTCACCCGTCGGGTCAAGCGATTGAGGTCTCTTTTATCTACATCACTTCTTGTTCTTTGCCAGCGTTTGCGAGCCGTGTTTTTATCGTGAATTAGTGCTAGGATTTGAGTGGGAATGGAGTCATGTATATGTGGTCGTCTGTCTTTGAAGTGGTGATATGTAGCATTGTGAACAGATGTGTAAACAGTTTGTGTGAATGTCTGTATTGTCCAGTCTATGTCGTCTGTGTGATTGTAGTAGATTGGAATTTCAAGAGTTTGATCCATTTCCCATTGAAAAGTTTTCCAATCAATTTTTCCTGTTATAAGTCGTGGAAGCGATTCGGTGTAGTGTTTGTGTGCTGTGAATGTGTTAAGGACGGGGACGTGGTCTGAATCGTGTTCTGTTAGTGTCTTGTGATATATAAATAAAACAAACTTATTTTTGAAATATTGTCTATTCCACTAAAGATATATATACATATATAACTACCGGTTTCGGCTTTATACCATCGTCAGGTCTAGTTATGAACTAAGTCAGTTTGCAGAGAGCGACCCTACAAATACATCTCAGGTCAAAGGGTGCTATTAAAACTTGGGAGTCCCCCGGCTGTACCGTTAGCTAACTCATGAAATATTTCTTAACAAAACCTAGTTCTAAATTTCCATAAAACAATATCACTAGACTAATACGTGGAAAAATAACAAATAAATAAGTACAGATACAAGTAAATAATAAAAATAGAAATAAAATTAATTATAATGTTAAGATTTAGATAACTTGAAACATATATGTGGAATCAAATATTAATAACAGATAATACAAACATATATGTGGAAACAGAACTGGATCAGGGTGTTAACAAAGGGGAATAGTTGAAATAAATTTGGTCATTCATGCAAATGTTCCTTTTGGTAGGTTTATTTATTTCTAATTGCTCTAAGCTATCAAGTAGCCTGCTTTTTGAGCAATAGTGGAGATATTTGATGCCTGTAGATGGGTCGAAAGTGTGGCTATTGTCAATTATGTGGGTCGCGAATGTAGAACGGTTTCCTCGGTTCTTTATTTCGGCCGTGTGTTCTTTAATTCTTTCCTTAAAACGACGTCCTGTCTCTCCAATGTATAATTGACTGCACGTCGCACACTCTAGACTATAAACTCCGCTTCTATTTTCAATATCTGTTTTGTCCCTACCTCTCTCTAGGCACTGGCTTATGGGATTGATAGTTTTAAACCCGATATTGAAACCTTCTTTTTTCAGAAATTTTTCCGTGGTAAGTTAAGCTGACCCATTTATTATAAACTTTATTTTGTGTTTCTTATTTGGTCAGTTTGTTCCTATAGTTATGATTTTTGACCTTATTTTCAATTTTATTTATTGTTTTTTGTGGGTAGCTATTGTTTTTGGCTATTTCCTTAATAATCTTAAGTTCTTTATCTTTTGATTGTTGTGTCATTGGAATTGAGTAGGCTCTGTGGAACAACGAATAAAAGGCCGCGTATTTGAAACTGGAAGGACACTTAGAAGATGGGTGTATTACCGTGTCTGTTGTAGTCGGTTTTCTGTGAATACTAAATTCGAATTTCTTGATGATTAATTTTGATATATTGGGAATGTGAAATTTTTTATAAGTGTGATGTCTAGGATGTCTGGATGATATCTGTGTTGTGACGGGTAGAAGGTTGGTTCGTCTGGGGCTGAGACCTGAACACCGAGGTTGTTTGTGGCCGACAAAAGTCTGACCCCATTGTTATTGGTTCTTCTGCAGCCCCAGATTGTGTGCTTGCTATTGAGGTCCCCGAAAAGTGCAGTCGCGTCTCCTGTACAAATGTGTTCTAGGTCTGTCTGTTTTATTCTTAAGTTTGGTCGTTGGTATCCCGAGATGATGTTGAGTCGTCTGTTGTTGGTGAGTGTCAGTTGAATCCCGACAGCCTCCAGGTGCTCCAGTTCAGGAAGAAGTAGATGGGAATGCTTTATTTTTTTCTTCACACAAACAGCTACTCCTCCAGAGGCTATTCGGGTTTGTCTGTCTCGTCTGTATGTCACGTATCCTGTCAGTCTGAATGTGTCTGTCGCTTTGAAGTGTGTTTCTGTTAGGCAAACTATGTCTATGTTGTATCGTGTTAGGAGGGTACTGAAAGACTGTTGCTTTGCTTTCAATCCATTCGCGTTCCAATTTAGGATTGTTAAATTTTGATCAACTGTGGAATTAGGGCTGACCATAATTGGAAGAAAGTATGTTATTGAGTATTGTGGAAATGAAGTATTTGATTTTGGGAATGAAAGGTTTAATTAAATTTAGTAGTATGTCAAAT